>OZ038509.1:26193021-26350521 GCA_964036315.1 Acanthosepion esculentum
TATTGTCGATCAAAACATAGAAGGAAAATTTAAAACCACTGTTTTGAGAAACATTTATTAACAATAAATAAAATAACCCATATGCAAAAGTATTTAACATCAATGCAAATATTATGCTAGAAGAGACGTGTCGTCATGATTCCTACCCATATTGATATGATGTGATATGTCGACCAATGACAGCACTGCACGACACTCAACTGGCTATTAGATAACAACTCGGAGACACTGCAGCTATTCTGTTGCCACTACTGCAAGAAAATGGTGAAAACAAAAGAATTGTCGAACGACATGCGCAAGAAGATCATAAAGAATCACAAAGATGGTAAGGGAGATAGAAAAATCGCTCAAGATTCGAATTTGCTTGTGAGTACAGTTGGTGCTGTTGTTCGAAAATGGAAAAGAATTCGATCCTATTGAAAACATTCAAAGGAGTGGTCGTCCCCGTATCTTAAATGACGCTAATGAACGATACATTTCCCGTACTGTGAAGAAAAATCCATTTTCAACTCGTCGAGAAATTCAGAATGATTTGAAAAATACCGGAATTGAAGATAGTAAAGATACAATTAAAAGATCACTGAATCGTGCAGGTCTCACTTCAAGATCACCAAGAAAGACTCCATTACTGAAACGCCGACATGTACAAGCCCGTTTGAATTTTGTAAAGAAATATGAAATTGAATCTAATGATTTCTGGGAGAAAGTAATTTGGTCAGACGAAAAGAAAACTGAGCTTTACGGACGAAACATGCGCACATGTATGGAGGAAAAAAGGAGCGGAATACGAGCCAGCAAATACCATCCCTACAGTTAAACATGGGGGTGGAAATATTATGATGTGGGGTTGTTTTTCCTCAAATGGAGTAGGAAAAATGAAAATCATCGAAGGAACTGTTGCGGGAACGTCAAGCAGGTGCTGTCAACCCCGCAAACAGAAAAATTTATGTAGGATAATACGATCGAAGCAAGGATAACAAAGGCGAGGGTTTTAAAATCTAAGCCAAATTTTATTCAAGAATTTGGCAAAAGTATGTACAGGTATTGTTTTTGAGTAATCCGATATGAAGTCGGGGAGAGCCAATCGAAAGATCGTCTTGTTTCAGGGCAGCAGACCAGAGGCAGGCAAGGCAGTGCTGAGGCAGCCTGTTCGTCCTTAGGGTGACGGTCACAAGGGATGCAGCTTGGTAGTATCTAGAAGGACTATCGCATAGGTATGTAGCTAGGCAGTCCTTAGAAGGACTATCGCATAAGCATGTGGTCTGGTAGTCCTTAAAAGGACTATCACATAAGAATGTACCTTGTCAGCCCTCAAAAGGACTATCGCATAAGGGTTGGTCTGGGCTGCTGCTGAATTTGGCTTGGTCCGGTGCTACTACTGAGTTCGGCAACCAGGACTGGGAGCGGCTGGCTTCACTGGTAGCTGCTGCTGGGCTTTGGCCTGGTCAGCTGCTGCTGCTGGGCTCGGTTTGGTCGACTGCTGCTGGACTTTGGTCTGGTCAGCTGCTGCTGCTGCTGGGCTCGGTTTGGTCGACTGCTGCTGCTGGGCTCGGCTTGGTCGACTGCTGCTGCTGCTGCTGGGATCAGCTTGGTCGACTGCTGCTGGGATCAGCTTGGCTGACTGCTTGTGGTCAGCGGCGAGGGTCGGCCAGGAGAAAGTGAGGGTGAGGGTGGAGCGAGTCGCTTTTCCCCCTGAGCCAAGATATTTGGTGTTTATGTCGGCCGCGGTCAGCATCGTTGCCTAGTTAACAATGTCTTTTGGTTATTGACTAAAAATTACCTTCTCCTTTTGAATGTACACATGGGTTTCATTTAGGCCCCATGTGTATATAAATTAGTTTCTGGTCATTATTTTTAGTTGTGGATGTTACGTTTTGTTTTGTTTTTGTTTTTTTGTGTTTTGATGTCTGAAAACGCTGAGTCACCGGAAATTAATGGCGTTCGTTCCGTTTTCCGTGGTGGCGCTTTCAGCCGTTTGAGTAGCCGGCAGTAACTTCCGGCCGAGTGCGATAGAACAATGAATGCTGCAAAATACACTCAAATTTTGTCAACTCAACTCTTGAACACTGCCACATCTTTGGGACATGGTCGTGATTTTGTATTTCAGCAAGACAATCACCCGAAGCATACTGCTAAAACAACTAAGAATTGGTTTAATAATAATGACATTAATCTCCTGGAATGGCCAAGCCAGTCACCGGATTTAAATCCAATCGAAAATTTGTGGAAACTATTGAAGTTACGAGTTCACAAAAGAAATCCATCGAATTTAAAGAAATTGAAGAAAATTTGTGAAGAAGAATGGGTCAAAATACCAACAAGTACCTGCAAGAAACTAGTTGAAGACTACGGGAAACGACTGGAGGTTGTGAAGCAGAACAGAGGCTACTGTACTAAATATTAGTAAAGTGTGTTAAATACTTTTGCATATGGGTTATTTTATTTATTGTTAATAAATGTTTCTCAAAACAGTGGTTTTAAATTTTCTTTCTATGTTTTGATCGACAATGTTCGTTTAAATATTTCCTATAAGTTTCATTGAAATTCATCTATTATTTTTTGAGATATGTAAGAAAAACCAATGTGTTAAATACTTTTGCTACCCACTGTATACATATCTATCTATATATATATATATATATATATACATCAACTCAAGTGCCACTCATTGTAGTTATCAGGTTTGGTCTTGGTATATGGGTAGAACTCAAATTCCTTTGAGAAAAGCCAAAAGAAAACTAGGTTGATTAAGTAAAGCAGTCTTTCACCTCCCCCCCCCCACGGACCATCACTACCTGTCTCAAGTGACAGATAATCGTATGCTTTTGGCTATGGAAATCAGAACAATTCACCTCAGAGTTGCCATAATTGTATCAAAGCACCATTTAAACGATGTCGGTCTACTCTGTACATATAGTGAAAAGCTCACCGCTACATTACCACACTAACCAGTTCCCTTACAAGGAACATTGTGTGGTTTACCATTTTTGATACCCCATTCCTATTACCTCCTCTCCCTAATTATATACTAGAAGGTCAGTTAAATATCGCATGGTCAAAAGTTCCATGGCTGCTGACTGACTCTCCAAATTAGTTATCCGAATGTTCATTCCTCAAAATAACTGAAAACCAGAACCAGGACATTTTATTTATTTATTTTTGTATTTTTTGTTTGTTTTGCTTCTTTTGTTTTGTATTTTACATTTTTTTAATAGGTATAGATAGATTTTCCTATCGCCCAGTCCATATTCCCCATCCACTTTCCTCTTGAACTGGAGCAGAGGTTTATCCCTTGTCTCCTGTTTAGAAACTGGTTTTCTGGTTCCTTTTCTTTTCTCAGGTATTAATAGTGGTGCCATCATGAATTTTTTTTTTGATATGTGAGGATCGTGGCAATGTTTCTTAATACTGAGGGTACCAGGTTGGCAGTTTTCTGCTTGCTGTTCCCAACTGGTAGTTAGGAGTTCGAAATCTTGCGTAGCATCTTGAGAGGCTGCTTTCAACAACAGTTGCATGACATCAGGGTTCTTGTAGTGACATGTCACACAAGGAAGGGTGTCTCTGCAAGCACCTCTGGTGGGCAACCCCTGAGACCAGTTTGCACCAGTTCCCTTCCTGCATATGTTACATTAAACGACCCTGCACCACTCCAAGTAGCTGACGCTTCCTGCTATCCTCTATCTTTACAAGAGTCTGATCTGGCAAAAAATGGAGTACTGTTGCCATGTATTGGCAGGAGCCACCCTGTCTTCACTTTCCAATGTCAATAGAGTCCAAAAGCATCTTCATGTCTTTGTTGGCAACAAATTATTTTCCACTCTACAACCTCTTTCTCACAGACAAGACATCACAAACCTCTCACTGCTCTATTCTTCAGATGAACTATATTCCTTAGTTCCTCTAGTCCTAACCATTATGGCTAAGACCCACCATGCCACACACACATTGTAACAAAAAAAAAAAATACCATCATTCCTTTCATATTCCCCTGATGAGATCTAATTTCCAGTCAAACAGCTTCTTCCCATCAACCATTGCATTATGAAACTAACTCCCAAGAGGATGCTTCCCTGATCACTACAGTCCTATCCTGTTCAAGTCTATGATTAACCATTATCTTATGCACATATCTGCATAAGCTCTACCTCTGTAACCCTCTACCTTGAGTGGCCACTGAGCCTTATACAGAGTGAACACCACTGTCAAATATACTATATAAAAATTCAGATATAAATAAAAAATATATTTGTAAAAAGACCAAAGAAAAACTATTTTTTACCTATGTGTTTTTTGTGTTTTATCATTTCGAAAAGTTCTTGAGAGTGCCACTCAAATCATGACAAAATCTTAGCACCGCCACCCCAATCAGATCTTTTCCAAATATCTTCATTCCTAAAAGAGAATCTTTTCCTAAACCAAAATACCTTGGACATTGACTTGTAAAATTAAGGTGTTAAGTGTTTCTACTTGCGTGTTTTTTGCATAACTAATTTGTGTTCATCTTGTTTGGTTTTCACATGTCCACACATTGAGAGCACCTGTCTCAACCAAGAGAAAAAAAACTGGTGTTATATAGCTCTTCCAGTCCCAGACCCACGCTGGCTATTGGCTAATACCTGCCCAGTATCATTCATATGCAAATAGGCAGCACCACCTACTAAGTAGAAGGTCTTCTCTCAACAGCCCATTGTGAAAGGGGACACAACTCCTAGTGCTTATAGTACCACATACAACCAACTCAGAGTCTTTTATTGGGTTGACCCGATTCTCTGTTACATAATTATAATGGGAACTCTTGTTAACTTAATTTTACTAGTCAATGATTGCTTAGATATAAAATAGAAATTATAAAAAATTCCCCCATGAGAGTATATGAGAATTCATACTTTCATCTGCTTTTCTTTAAAGAACTTAAAGTGAAAAAAACACTAGTTAATAATGGTTTTCTGAATTACCTCATAGATCATCAAATTAGACTTTTTCTTTCTAAGGTAACCAATAGAAACACTGAACATACAGAAAAAACAATAGCATTAGCATTTTCTATAAAAATCAAATACATCTTAGCTAGAAGAATGTTCCCTTAAAAACATTATAAAGAAATATATAATTCCAGTAAAAAAATAAACAAAATAATTAAATTATCTACTGGGGTGACTCATTTAAAGAGGAAATCACAAAGTCTATAAATAGCTACATCTATTACCCATGAGGTATTTGAGGGAGTCAGAGGCACTACACTACAATGACGTTGCTGATATCTAAAGAACAAAACAAACAAGTATAATTATGGATACACACAAATGAGGCTTAGGATTCTAGCAGCTAAAGCTTGAAAAAAGTTAAAGGATTTAAAATCAGTTAGAGGAAAAAACCACATGACCAATCTCTTCTTTGTAATTGCTTGTTTTGAAGCTATTATAAAAGTATCAGCAATTCCACACCCAAGACAGTTGGTAGATATGATGTTTGACAATATAAGACAACTAATAGTGAAAAACATAGGTCTGAGAAAAAACAAGTGAATACAGAGAGAGCTAAATTTATGAATATTTCTCAAAAATTGAAAGAACCAGTTATTTAATATGTTCTGTGTTTAAAACAGGCTGCTAAATATCGTGAATTTGAGAAACTGTGATTGAAAAACAAGTCAAAGAGGATTTGATCCAAATGAAATTGATAAATAGCCTTCAAAATGAGGAGTATTGACAAATGACTAATACATTTACAACTGGGAAAGTTGTCACTTGAAAAGTGTATTGAATTTGTTCAGCAACAAGAAATAATTTGAAAATCTAATACAACAAATGTTACAGATCTGCTAGAGGAAATGGACCCCTAAAGAGAAAAGATAGAATGAAGTCTACTTTTTTGTGGTTATCAACGTCAAAAGAAAAGCAAAAATGCCTAGCATATATAAAGAAAAAATGTGAAAAGTGAATCATTTTAAATGCATGTGTAAATCCAAAAAGAAAAATGTAGAGACAGTTCAACAAAATGAAGAGGAAATAAGTATGGACATCTTTTCATTGAAAAAAAAAAAAAAAAAGAAATGAAGATGGCTTACAAAAATTCAAATCAATAATGTTTTATTGGACACACAACTGGATACAGGAAGTCATGTGATATTGATACCCAAAAATTTCTGGAAGAAATTAGGAAACCCAAGATTAAAGAAAGCCTTGTCCACTTGAATCAGTTTGATGGATTTGTTACAAAAACGTCAGGCTATTTTGAAGCCTACATGAAACTAAAAAATAAGAATGACTTTTTACCAATTATCATGACTAACTGTGAAAAGAATCACAATCTAATAAGAAATATGTATTGAACATAAATTCAACAAAATTAGTCAACGTCAAGGCAGAAGAAACTGGAAAAATTATGCAGCAAAGTTAAGACTAAAGGAAAATGTCTCCCCCTCATATTTTCAAGCACAAAACATGCCAATCCATCTACTACAAATAGTTGTGGAAAAGCTAAAAAATTACTGGAACAAGATCTACTTAAATGAGTTCCACCATGAGGGAGCAAATAGGCTTCACTGTTAGTAATTTTAAGAAAGAAAGATAGGGATTTACGCATTTATGGTGTTAACCCCCAAATATATGCAGACTCCTATCCTATCCCCAACGTAGAATGGCCTTTGAACACCCTTGCAGGTATGAAAGCATTCTCTAAAATTGATCTAAAGATGGCATACCATCAAATACCTATTGACAAAGACTTTAAAAAAATCACAATAAACACGCCAATAGGCCTATTAAGATGGAAAAGAATGCCATGTGGAATTAAAACTGCAAGTGTGATTTTTCAAAGGGCTATAGAGCAGGTTATCGGCAGGAATATAAAAAATATGTTACCAGGATGATGTTTGTGATGGTGCTATTAATGAAGAAGAACTAAAATGGAAAACCAGGATTATTTTGAATAAGTTAAAAAAATGCTGGATTAATAATTAATAAAAAAAATATGTGCACAACATCAAAAAAATATCATATATATTCCATATCTAATGAAGACATATCACCAAACCAATTGTTAATTGACAAAATATTAAAAGTTGAAGTACCTAAGAACAAGAAAGAATTGGAATCTTTCTTAGGACTTGTAAATTTCTATAGACAATATGTAGTGATACTCCGAATTGACAGAACTTTTTGCTGCTTTAAGAAAAAAGTATGTGGAATTTATAAAAAAGCCAGTAAAGTGGAACAATTACTCACGGGCATAAAAGCATTTCAAAGAGGTTAAACACAAGTTAACCATAGAAAAAGGTTTGATTTGTAATGGAGATGTAGTCAATGTTTATTGTGGAATAATGTCTATACAAAGGAGATTAAAGCTAGAGGCATGGTGGCCAGGCTATTCTACAGATATAGAAGAATACATAAAAAGGTGTAAAATTCTCTATGAAAAAAGATGATCAAGATCTCCTATATCTAGACAATCTCTTAGGGAGAGGAAGGATGATAGTGAGGTAAAACAAAGGCTCCTAGAAAAAAAAGTAGTACCAGAGAAAATAAAAGGGATAATACCTTTTCAGTAGATGGAGATGAGGTGATTCATTTACATATGAATTCACAAAGACTATAAATAGCTACAGCTATTAGCCATGTGGCAGTTGAGTGCATACTACTTCACATGAGTTAATAACACAACACTACATCTACTACAAAAAATTTAAAACTACTAACCTTATTGTCAACAACAATAACGCTCCTTTGGGATCCAAATTGCAGAGAACCAATATTATTTATGAATTTACATGTCCCCTAAAGAACTGTGTTCCTGATCAAACCAAATTCATGAATAATTATACTAGACATACCACTACATACCTAACAAGAAGACACACATTACATCAGTAAAAAAAAAAAAACAAAAAAACAATGGTGATGATGGGGGGGTCAAAAGTTCAGTACTTGCCGGCAGGCCAGCTGTTTTTTTCTTCTTCTTTGGTCGCCTCAAGGAAATGGATTGCGTAACTCTCTTTCTCAGCCATTACACAGGGCAGTTGTTAAACAAACACCAAACTCAGCCGCGCCTACTTCGACTTTCTCTTTGTTCTTCTATCAGTTCATACGTCCAGTTCTATTGCATGCAGCCCACGGAATGACTCCCGATGTCTTCTCGTGCTCCTGGCACCCCTCTTTTTATGCTGTTCTAATATGGCCGAAATTTGCATGTGTGTAAATATCGTCTCATTTTGGACGAGATCAGCATACATAAATTGCGTCTTCAATAGCGGCCATATTTCTTTTCAGTCAAGACACGTTCGCACTCATTTCGAATTCTGAGGTAAGTCATGTCTTTCGTCACACCCCTCCATGATCTCATGATCACAAAGGTGGCAGCCCGGTGACAGTCATTTTCAACAGGTGCTTTTTCGCAAAAGTCGGGAGGGTGGGGGCTCTGCTCTTGCTCCCTCTTTGGGTGGATTGTCAGAGTGGGGCTCTGCTTCTACTCCATCTTCGGGTGGATTGACGCACTCTGCACTTTCCTAGTCAAGCAGCAAACTTTCTGCTCCTCTCTCAGATGTGCCATCGGAATCATCCTTGGACATGCTGAAACCATGGCGTGGGCACAGATCCTTAACGTGGCGAGGTATTCCGTCCGTAAACGCTTCCTTCAGCCTGGCTTCAATCTGATCAACATCTCTCTGATCTTTCTCCTCCATTTCCCTGTATGTTCGCACTCGTTTCGAATTCTGAGGTAAATCATGTCTTTCGTCACATCTCTCTGACTATAGCTCAATTAGATCTCATTTAAATACACATGGAGACCTACCAAACTCCATCCACAACATACACGTAGATAATACAAATATAATAGCCTCATCCATATGTGAAAAAAAGACTAAAAATGACGGGAGAATTATTAATAAAAAAGAAAAAGTCATCACTCAATATTATCAACTGTGAACATGGCCACAATGTGCTGACTATGTTTGGAAAATAAAACATTCCTATAACTCTAGATACATGCATAAAAAAATCCATACATTCAGTTAAACATAAAAAATAAAATCATTCTTGATAATGGCTAAAAATATAACCAAAAGTGCTCAGACATACAGAACATTCGGACAATTTCTTCAGAATTTATGCCCAGAAAAGAAGAAAATTACAAGAACACAAGAAAAAGAAAATAAACGTAACTTAACTGCATTAACAAAATATTATATATATATATATATATATATATATATATATATATATATATATATATATATGTGTGTGTATGTATAACAAATATATACACACATACTGGCAAAAAAAGTACACTAGATGGACCACATATAGACAAACAAACCCTACACACCATACGAAGTGTGTGTGTGTGTGTGTATATATATATATATATATATATATATATATATATATATATATATATATATATATATATATATATATATAGTGTAACCCAGATATAAGAGAGTTGTCGGGACCGGAGAAGTCTCTTATATCCAGGTTTCTCTTATATCTGGGCTTGGTCTATTTTGTTTAGGTAAGTATGGCTCTAATTTGGGACCAGAGAAAATATCTCTTATATCCGGGTTTCTCTTATATCCGGGTTACACTGTAAATGTAATATATAGGTTTTCCTTGTAATAATATAATTATTATACATCACACTCTTTCATTTATATTTTTATATGTGAATTTTTTCTATTGTGACATCTTCCCTATATGTAAAAATTTTTCTATATATGAAATTGTTTTCGAGATGTGCAATTTGCTTCTATATCTAAATATTTCTTTCCCTGTTACGTCTTTTCCATATGTGGAATTTTCTTCTATATTTAATTGTTTTTATAATACTAAATTTTTTATATATTGAATTTAAATTTAATCCATTACAGAATTTTTAAATAATAATAAGTATGATAATTTAAATTATAAATTTAGTATTTGAAAATTTAATATTATATTGATATAATGAGATTGATTATATTTAAATGAAATTAATATATTAATAATTACCTTAAATTTTTTTACTGTAACTTTTACTATATAAAGATGTTGTATTGAATGGATTAATATTAACATCTTTTTATAAAAGTATTAATTTTAAATTCTTACTCCCATTCTATAATTTTAAGCTCGTCTCTAAAATATTTTATGGCCTTTTTTTTGTTCATTTTTCTTCTTTGCAGAGGTGTTGATAAGTTGCATTTATGTCATTGTCCATTTTCAACTGTCATGTATATCTGTACCCGACTCCACCACACCCATCTTAGGTCCCATAACCCTTTATATCTATATAACTCCCTCCTTTATTATAGGCCAATTCTTACTCCCTCTCCTTTTATTCTTTCCTTTTTCCTTTTTTCTTTCCTTTGCTTTTCAAATTTACTGTGAAGAAAAGTGGGAATTTATTCAATTTAGTAAATGTATTTGTATTGATAAGTCCAGGGAAAAATTACTTTCCCATGGGCGAAATGATCATCTGTATGAGGTAAATTGTTTGGATCTCATTAATCGTAATTCACTTATATGCTGTATAATAAAAATTATATTGGGCTCTCTTTTCTGGATCAGTTTTAATATTTTATACTAATAGGATCTACTTGGATTATTACCCACAGATCTTTTTACATATATACATATATATATATATATATATATATATATATATATATATATATGTGTGTGTGTGTGTGTGTGTGTGTGTGTGTGTGTGTGTGTGTGTAAGTATGGAAAAAGTATATGTGTGTGTGTGTGTGTGTGTGTGTGTGTGTGCGTGGAAAAAGAATATATATATATGTGTGTGTGTGTGTGTGGAAAAAGAATATATATGTGTGTGTGTGTGTGTATGGAAATATATATGTGTGTGTGTGTGTGTGTATGGAAATATATATGTGTGTGTGTGTGTGTATGGAAATATATATATATATATATATATATATATATATATACACACACACACACACACACACTGGAAAACACACACACACACACAATACACAAGGATAGAGGAAGGAATACAAAATGAGAAGATATAGGGAACATAAAAAGATAAAAACAAAGACATCCTCCTCTTTTTCCATTTCTCTGACCAAATATAATTGTTTTATTAGCCTTCAAGCAAAGGAACATTTTTCAGCCAGTCCAAGATGGACTTAAAAGAATACTACTACTACTACTACACACAAAAGAAAATAGTTAAAAGACTTAATATAGAAAGAAAAAAATTAATTCCTTTAAATAATATGTGTAAATAACCATTCTCCACCTGATCAAGGTCACAAGACCTGAAACATGTGTAGCAAAATATATAGAATAAAGTATTTTTTTAAAATTACACATTATAATGAAAAACGTTTGTGGCTTTTTCTCTTTAGTATACATGTGTGTGTGTGTGTGTGTGTGTGTGTGTGTGTGTGTGTGTGTGTGGTAGTTCAGTTGTTGAAAGTAGTCATGTGGTCATGTTGCAAGGATGAGTGACAACAGAATACCTAAGGTCCTCATGCATAGCCAGCTTGACAGTTGATAAAGGACTGTTGGACGGCCATGGCTCATGTATAAAGACCAAGCTAAAGAGTAACATCTCAGGCGTCAATGTGCCTCATACTAACTGCAAGCAAAGTTCCAATGAATAGAAATAACGGGAGATATTTGTGCAAGAGTGGTATCAGAAATTTTGAAATCAGTCATATTGACCTGTTAAGAGGCAAAGGACAATGGCAAAAAGTATCAGCAAATGTTCCCGTTTCTCTGTCCTAAGTGAAGTTGCACAATATGAGGACTTGTATGCAGGTCACTAGAAGGACTGAAGTGTCACATATGACACAAACATAAAAACTGAATAAAGTTGTCAAATAGTCATACGTTGAAATCCCCAGGAGATTCCATCATTTTATGTGTGTGTGTGTGTGTGTGTGTGTGTGCGAATAAACAGATACACACTTGTGCAAAGAAATGTAAAATTTTAGAAACATGCCTCAACTGCTTGGACAGAGAACTTCTCACCTGAGTACATAGCAAAGTGCAAAGAGTTGATAAAAGTTTTATATGAATTCCTCCCAAGAGGAAATTGATAACAAATATTCTTATAGGAATTGTCCCCCCTGTCATGTCTGCAGTTTGTCACCAGTCTGATAAAAGCAGCTGGCCTCATTATTATTTCAATCAGACGCTGTAAACAGATTTTTTTTTTTTTTTACTTAACAAATTCAAAAGTCTCTTCTCTCTGATCATGTCCAATTTCAATGAATAATGATATTTCATGAAAAATCATGTTATGTTATTAAAGCTGCTTGGCAGTACAGGATTATCTCCCTTGGTTATTAACTGTCAAGTAGCAAAATTAAGCATTTATATAGTTAAAAAAACAAAATGAGAACAAGCATACATGTAGAATCTTTTGACAGGATGACAATAAAGGCAAAACATTGTAAAGGGTTGGATGGTTCTAGTGGCAAAAGGTAAATGTGTTGATTGTTAATTTCATGATGTTTTATTGAGCATATGAACAGTGGTTAGATAAAAAGAGAGACATAATAATAATAATGAAGAGTGTATAGAGCAAGCAAGAGTGTTCGAATGAAAAACAGGAATAATAAGATGTAATAAAATTAGTAATAAAATAATAGCAAAAATGAAGAATATATCGACTAAAATTCTGTGAAAAAAAGCAACAATAATAAGATGGAATAAAACTAGTAATAATATAATAGTAATAATGAAGAGTGTATAGCGCCAGAGTGTTGGGATAAAAAGCAACAACAATAAGATGGAATAAAACTAGTAATAAAATAATAGTAATAATGAACAGTGTATAGAGCCAGAGTGTTTGGATAAAAAGCACCAATAATAAGATGGAATAAAACTAGTAATAAAATAATAGTAATAATGAAGAATGTATAGAGCCAGAGTGTTGGGATAAAAAGCCACAATAATAAGATGGAATAAAACTAGTAATAAAATAATAGTAATAATGAAGAGTGTATAGCGCCAGAGTGTTGGGATAAAAAGCAACAATAATAAGATGGAATAAAACTGATAATAAAGTAATAGTAATAATGAAGAATGTATAGAGACAGAGTGTTGGAATAAAAAGCACCAATAATAAGATGGAATAAAACTAGTAATAAAATAATAGTAATAATGAACAGTGTATAGAGCCAGAGTGTTGGGATAAAAAGCATCAATAATAAGATGGAATAAAACTAGTAATAAAATAATAGAAATAATGAAGAGTGTATAGAGACAGAGTGTTTGGATAAAAAGCATCAATAATAAGATGGAATAAAACTAGTAATAAAATAATAGTAATAATGAAGAGTGTATAGCGCCAGAGTGTTGGGATAAAAAGCAACAATAATAAGATGGAATAAAACTAGTAATAAAATAACAGTAATAATGAAGAGTGTATAGAGCCAGAGTGTTGGGATAAAAAGCAACAAAAATAAGATGGAATAAAACTAGTAATAAAATAATAGTAATAATGAACAGTGTATAGAGCCAGAGTGTTGGGATAAAAAGCATCAATAATAAGATGGAATAAAACTAGTAATAAAATAATAGTAATAATGAAGAGTGTATAGAGCCAGAGTGTTGGGATAAAAAGCAACAGTAATAAGATGGAATAAAACTAGTAATAAAATAATAGTAATAATGAAGAATGTATAGAGCCAGAGTGTTGGGATAAAAAGCCACAATAATAAGATGGAATAAAACTAGTAATAAAATAATAATAATAATGAAGAGTGTATAGAGCCAGAGCGTTGGGATAAAAAGCATCAATAATAAGATGGAATAAAACTAGTAATAAAATAATAGTAATAATGAAGAGTGTATAGAGACAGAGTGTTTGGATAAAAAGCATCAATAATAAGATGGAATAAAACTAGTAATAAAATAATAGTAATAATGAAGAGTGTATAGCGCCAGAGTGTTTGGATAAAAAGCAACAAAAATCAGATGGAATAAAACTAGTAATAAAATAATAGTAATAATGAAGAGTGTATAGAGCCAGAGTGTTGGGATAAAAAGCATCAATAATAAGATGGAATAAAACTGATAATAAAGTAATAGTAATAATGAAGAATGTATAGAGACAGAGTGTTGGAATAAAAAGCGCCAATAATAAGATGGAATAAAACTAGTAATAAAATAATAGTAATAATGAAGAGTGTATAGAGACAGAGTGTTGGGATAAAAAGCATCAATAATATGATGGAATAAAACTAGTAATAAAATAATAGTAATAATGAAGAGTGTATAGCGCCAGAGTGTTGGGATAAAAAGCATCAATAATAAGATGGAATAAAACTAGTAATAAAATAATAGTAATAATGAAGAGTGTATAGAGACAGAGTGTTTGGATAAAAAGCATCAATAATAAGATGGAATAAAACTAGTAATAAAATAATAGTAATAATGAAGAGTGTATGGCGCCAGAGTGTTTGGATAAAAAGCAACAAAAATAAGATGGAATAAAACTAGTAATAAAATAATAGTAATAATGAAGAGTGTATAGAGCCAGAGTGTTGGAATAAAAAGCACCAATGATAAGATGGAATAAAACTAGTAATAAAATAATAGTAATAATGAAGAGTGTATAGAGCCAGAGTGTTGGGATAAAAAGCCACAATAATAAGATGGAATAAAACTAGTAATAAAATAATAGCAATAATGAAGAGTGTATAGAGCCAGAGTGTTGGGATAAAAAGCATCAATAATAAGATGGAATAAAACTAGTAATAAAATAATAGTAATAATGAAGAGTGTATAGAGACAGAGTGTTTGGATAAAAAGCATCAATAATAAGATGGAATAAAACTAGTAATAAAATAATAGTAATAATGAAGAGTGTATAGCGCCAGAGTGTTGGGATAAAAAGCAACAATAATAAGATGGAATAAAACTAGTAATAAAATAATAGTAATAATGAAGAATGTATAGAGCCAGAGTGTTGGGATAAAAAGCCACAATAATAAGATGGAATAAAACTAGTAATAAAATAATAATAATAATGAAGAGTGTATAGAGCCAGAGCGTTGGGATAAAAAGCATCAATAATAAGATGGAATAAAACTAGTAATAAAATAATAGTAATAATGAAGAGTGTATAGAGACAGAGTGTTTGGATAAAAAGCATCAATAATAAGATGGAATAAAACTAGTAATAAAATAATAGTAATAATGAAGAGTGTATAGCGCCAGAGTGTTTGGATAAAAAGCAACAAAAATCAGATGGAATAAAACTAGTAATAAAATAATAGTAATAATGAAGAGTGTATAGAGCCAGAGTGTTGGGATAAAAAGCATCAATAATAAGATGGAATAAAACTGATAATAAAGTAATAGTAATAATGAAGAATGTATAGAGACAGAGTGTTGGAATAAAAAGCGCCAATAATAAGATGGAATAAAACTAGTAATAAAATAATAGTAATAATGAAGAGTGTATAGAGACAGAGTGTTGGGATAAAAAGCATCAATAATATGATGGAATAAAACTAGTAATAAAATAATAGTAATAATGAAGAGTGTATAGCGCCAGAGTGTTGGGATAAAAAGCATCAATAATAAGATGGAATAAAACTAGTAATAAAATAATAGTAATAATGAAGAGTGTATAGAGACAGAGTGTTTGGATAAAAAGCATCAATAATAAGATGGAATAAAACTAGTAATAAAATAATAGTAATAATGAAGAGTGTATGGCGCCAGAGTGTTTGGATAAAAAGCAACAAAAATAAGATGGAATAAAACTAGTAATAAAATAATAGTAATAATGAAGAGTGTATAGAGCCAGAGTGTTGGAATAAAAAGCACCAATAATAAGATGGAATAAAACTAGTAATAAAATAATAGTAATAATGAAGAGTGTATAGAGCCAGAGTGTTGGGATAAAAAGCCACAATAATAAGATGGAATAAAACTAGTAATAAAATAATAGCAATAATGAAGAGTGTATAGAGCCAGAGTGTTGGGATAAAAAGCATCAATAATAAGATGGAATAAAACTAGTAATAAAATAATAGTAATAATGAAGAGTGTATAGAGACAGAGTGTTTGGATAAAAAGCATCAATAATAAGATGGAATAAAACTAGTAATAAAATAATAGTAATAATGAAGAGTGTATAGCGCCAGAGTGTTGGGATAAAAAGCAACAATAATAAGATGGAATAAAACTAGTAATAAAATAATAGTAATAATGAAGAATGTATAGAGCCAGAGTGTTGGGATAAAAAGCCACAATAATAAGATGGAATAAAACTAGTAATAAAATAATAATAATAATGAAGAGTGTATAGAGCCAGAGCGTTGGGATAAAAAGCATCAATAATAAGATGGAATAAAACTAGTAATAAAATAACAGTAATAATGAAGAGTGCATAGAGCCAGAGTGTTGGGATAAAAAGCAACAAAAATAAGATGGAATAAAACTAGTAATAAAATAATAGTAATAATGAAGAGTGTATAGCGCCAGAGTGTTGGGATAAAAAGCAACAATAATAAGATGGAATAAAACTAGTAATAAAATAATAGTAATAATGAAGAATGTATAGAGCCAGAGTGTTGGGATAAAAAGCCACAATAATAAGATGGAATAAAACTAGTAATAAAATAATAATAATAATGAAGAGTGTATAGAGCCAGAGCGTTGGGATAAAAAGCATCAATAATAAGATGGAATAAAACTAGTAATAAAATAACAGTAATAATGAAGAGTGTATAGAGCCAGAGTGTTGGGATAAAAAGCAACAAAAATAAGATGGAATAAAACTAGTAATAAAATAATAGTTATAATGAAGAGTGTATAGAGCCAGAGTGTTGGGATAAAAAGCATCAATAATAAGATGGAATAAAACTGATAATAAAGTAATAGTAATAATGAAGAATGTATAGAGCCAGAGTGTTGGAATAAAAAGCACCAATAATAAGATGGAATAAAACTAGTAATAAAATAATAGTAATAATGAAGAGTGTATAGCGCCAGAGTGTTGGGATAAAAAGCAACAATAATAAGATGGAATAAAACTAGTAATAAAATATAGTAATAATGAAGAGTGTATAGAGCCAGAGTGTTGGGATAAAAAGCAACAGTAATAAGATGGAATAAAACTAGTAATAAAATAATAGTAATAATGAAGAGTGTATAGAGCCAGAGTGTTGGGATAAAAAGCATCAATAATAAGATGGAATAAAACTGATAATAAAGTAATAGTAATAATGAAGAATGTATAGAGCCAGAGTGTTGGAATAAAAAGCACCAATAATAAGATGGAATAAAACTAGTAATAAAATAATAGTAATAATGAAGAGTGTATAGCGCCAGAGTGTTGGGATAAAAAGCAACAATAATAAGATGGAATAAAACTAGTAATAAAATATAGTAATAATGAAGAGTGTATAGAGCCAGAGTGTTGGGATAAAAAGCAACAGTAATAAGATGGAATAAAACTAGTAATAAAATAATAGTAATAATGAAGAGTGTATAGAGCCAGAGTATTGGGATAAAAAGCAACAGTAATAAGATGGAATAAAACCAGTAATAAATAATGGGAAGTAATGACAAAAGTATGCAAGTTTAGGCTTTAAGAAAGCTTTATTCAACTGAGAATACAAGGTTCACATATAGTGTCCTTTTATAGTCCCAGTAAACAGAAATAGCTGTCTCAAAGAGGAGAGTAATAAAACAAGGGGAGACAACTCTTGATTATTCATAACAAGTAATATTGAAGATTGTATTGAGCCAAAGTGTTGGGATAAAAAGCAACAATAATAAGATGGAATAAAACTATTAATAACATAATAGTAATAATGAAGAGTGTATAGAGCCAGAGTGTTGAGATAAAAAGCAACCATAATTGCTTTTAAATTTTTTAAGATTAAATTTGACTTATTTTCAACTGCATTTTGTCAGCAGTTTTGATAAAAGTGAATGCTGGGTACTTTTGCACACAGCTAACAAGAACACCATAATATTAGGTATATTCAAATGTTTTCACTGAAAATACAGTTACCAAAAAAGTGGCAATGGATGATGATATCATCACCATCATCTTGATTTTGTGGAATTCAAAATTCAAACTGACTATGTCCTTGAGGCTACCAAGCAGTAGAAGTGTGGTGGTGATAAGATTGGGAGGGGAGGACCGTTGTACAAAAGTTTCCAGCAAAAGTCCACTTCTCAAATGTGCTTTCAATCTCACTTTTTTAAAAATAAGTGCTGGGAATTTTTCTCACACCTAATATTCTTCCCTTTTTCCTCAATATTTCAATTCTTCTGTCATAAGTTCTGCACATATATAAAGATTCAGGCTATATAGGATCCTTGAAAAGAAAAATGAATGAACGGGATTAGGTAAAAGGTAACTAATGATTAATTTCTGACATATATTTCTTTATGAAATGGACAAAGTTCGACAATTATTTTAAGACATTTTTTATGTTTATAGGTTCTTTTTATAAATATTTAAGCAAATGCTCTATTTACAATAAACAGTATTAACATTTACCAGCCTGAATGTCTGAGAAATTGTCATAGAAAATATGCATCCTCCGACAGGAATCGAACCTGCATCCTATACAGAACCGTCATATAGCCTGATGTGATTCACCGATTGAGCCACAGAGGAGCGTTTCGGTTAGCAAGGTCGATTTTACTGTTTTTAAACTACAATTCTCCATGATTTTCTCTTGTACATTCATATCTGCTCGATGCATATCCAAATGTAAACAAATGACGTCACACATTATGAAATGGACAAAGTCTGACAATTATTTTAAGACATTTTTTTTGTTTACACATTCTTTTTTATAGATACAAATATTTAAGTAAATGCTCTGTTTATAATAAACAGTATTAACAACATTTACCGGCCTGAATGTCCGAGAAATTTTCATAGAAAATATTTGTCCTCCGACAGGAATCAAACCTGTATCCTATACGGAACTATCATTTAGCCTGACATGCCTTAACCGATTGAGCCACAGAGGAGCATTTGATTAGCAAGATCGATTTTACTGCTTTTAAACTACAATCTTCCATGAATCTCTCACGTACATTCATATCTGTTCGATGAGTATCCAAATGTAAACAAATGACGTCACACATTATGAAATGGACAAAGTCTGACAATTATTTTAAGACATTTTTTATGTTTACACATTCTTTTTTATAGATACAAATATTTAAGTAAATGCTCTGTTTATAATAAACAGTATTAACAACATTTACCGGCCTGAATGTCCGAGAAATTTTCATAGAAAATATTTGTCCTCCGACAGGAATCAAACCTGTATCCTATACGGAACTATCATTTAGCCTGACATGCCTTAACCGATTGAGCCACAGAGGAGCATTTGATTAGCAAGATCGATTTTACTGCTTTTAAACTACAATCTTCCATGAATCTCTCACGTACATTCATATCTGTTCGATGAGTATCCAAATGTAAACAAATGATGTCACACATTATGAAATGGACAAAGTCTGACAATTATTTTAAGACATTTTTATGTTTACACATTCTTTTTTATAGATACAAATATTTAAGTAAATGCTCTGTTTATAATAAACAGTATTAACAACATTTACTGGCCTGAATGTCTGAGAAATTGTCATAGAAAATATGTGTCCTTCGACAGGAATCGAACCTGTATCCTATACGGAACCGTCATATAGCCTGACATGCTTTTACTGATTGGCTCAGTTTACTTAAATATTTGTATCTATAAAAAGAATGCATAAACATAAAAAAAATGTCTTAGAATATATTTCTTTCATCTTAATTTAAGTTCCTTTTTATCGCTGCTGTCATATCTGGACTGGAGCTGCCAAGACCTCACTTCCCTGCCTCGACATAGTTCAAAAGCATCTACACAACCTTGCGGAACCTGTGGGTGATATATTCAAATTCTTTTCCATTTTACAAAACCTTTCCCACAAAAGAAACGTTGCAAGCCTCTCGCTATTCTATCACTATTTCTATGGTATATGTTCTGACAAGTTACATCCCTGAGTCCCACTACCCCTGACTTTTACAGCTGGGACCCGCCATGCTACATAGACAAGGGTGAATCATCTTCCTTCTATTCCAGTATTAAGAAGTAAGTTCCATGTGGTCAAATTACCAAGAACTGCTGCTTTGTGGAACAAACTTCCGACAGGTTTTCCCAATGACTAAAATCTTGACCTATCAAATCTAAGATTAACTGTTATTTTTCCTGCATAGTCCCATGAATTTCACTTCTTGTCTTTACTTACGTTCATAGAACAACTTCTGTCTTGAGTGGCTCTCGGGCATTGTATTAGATGAACATTAGCAGAAAAAAAGAGTAAACAGTGGGAATTGGAAATAAAGGGAACTCATAATTTTTTTGAAAGTTACCTCCCTTTAACCGTCTTATGGCAACTTTTTGTCAATGAAGACAGAAGACCAGGAAAGAGAAAGTTTTAGATCAAAGCAGCACAATCTTCCGTACAATTTATCCAATTAATCAGTAAATGCATCCATAAGTGTGTCACTTATATGGAATTTAGTTTATTTAAAATTTCAGTAAACTTGGACTTTCGTGCCCCTAAAAAAAAAAAAAAAAAACAAAGTGTCAAAAGAACAGTTTTTCCCTTGACACTGCTATTATTTTAACTACCTTCACTCTTCGGCAATGTTTATTCTTTTACACAGCAATGATTAGAGTTGTAATAAAACCTAAACATTTGTTGAAACTGAATTAATACATTTTCTTTTTTAGTTCTTGAGAATTTACAACAAAAATATTAAACGCTATATATTAGATTGTTTATTTACAAAAAATAATTTTATGTTTACAACATTATAAAAAATAATAAAATTAAAATTACTGCAATGAAATATTTATTCGCTACCAATTTATAAAGAAATAAATGTGAAAATTTTTATTCATAAATTTATAAACATTTACTAAATTAAAATATGTTAACAATTTATAAGGAAGGAAATCATTATTTACCATTTTATAAAGTTTGAATTGATTGGCAATTAGTCGATGTTTTTGCCAACCATTCTAATAAATAATATAAATAATTTTATTATTTTTGTCAATTCTCAAGAACAAAGAAAATGTATAAATTCATTTTCGTATGTTTAGATTTTATTACAATTC
This sequence comes from Acanthosepion esculentum, assembly GCA_964036315.1. Taxonomy (NCBI): domain Eukaryota; kingdom Metazoa; phylum Mollusca; class Cephalopoda; order Sepiida; family Sepiidae; genus Acanthosepion; species Acanthosepion esculentum. The sequence goes on from OZ038509.1 coordinate 26,214,131, forward strand.
TAATTATCACTTTTTAAAACAATAAACATTGCCAAAGAGTAAATGTAGTTAAAATAATAGTAATGTCAATTGAAAATCGTCTTTTGACACACTGCTTTTTGCAGACACAAAGGTCCAAGTTTGCCAAAATTTCTCTTTTTATTATATTTTTTCTTAATAATTATTTATATATACTCCTGTGCCAGTCAAATTTTAAAGTAACAAGTTTGGATTTCGACATATATGCGTAAAATCCTAGTTAGATTGAAATCAGTGCATAATGGAAAGGCATAGGTGAATACACATATCAAAAACAATATCACTTTTTTTTTCACCCACGCTAGGCAGGAATGTGACTAGTATGCAAGAGTTTACACAGAGTGAAAGTGAGAGAAAAGACTGAGTACAGGGAGGATTGAGGAAAGGACAAAAGATGAACGGGATTCAAGAAGATAGAAGATGGTGATTGATGTTGCATTTAAATTTTGTTAATCATTTCACCCCAAGTAAGGCAGGAATGCCACTAGTACACAGGGGTTTACAGGAAATGAAAGTGAGAGAAAAGACTGAGTATAGGGAGGATTGAGGAAAGGACAAAAGATGAACAGGATTCAAGAAGATAGAAGATGGTGATTGATGTTGCATTTAAATTTTGTTAATCATTTCACCCCAAGTAAGGCAGGAATGCCACTAGTACACAGGGGTTTACAGGAAATGAAAGTGAGTGAAAAGACTGAGTATAGGGAGGATTGAGGAAAGGACAAAAGATGAACAGGATTCAAGAAGATAGAAGATGGTGATTGATGTTGCATTTAAATTTCGTTAATCATTTCACCACAAGTAAGGTGGAAATGCCAGTTGTTCGTAGGGGTTTACAGGGACTGAAAGTGATAGAAAAGGCTGAGTATAGGGAGGATTGAGGAAAGAATAAAAGATGAATGGGATTCAAGAAGATAGAAGACAGTAATTGATGTTACATTTAAATTTTTGAACATTGTAATTATCAAGGAAGAAAATAAATGGGAGGTAGTTCCACAGGCAAGAAGTGAGAGAAAAGAAACTTTTGGAGCGGAAGTGGCATTTACATTAAACTATTTCAACAATAAAAGAGTGTGACCTAAATGTCAATCTAGTAACGTGCTTAAATTAATGTATTTGGGGAACCAGGGAAAAACGCTTGTCCGAGCAGTTGCATGAAAATATTTGTAGAAAAGACAGAGGGAAGCCACATCATGTTGGTTAGAAAGTCAGGATTGATTACATTGCAGATGCTTCTTTGGATTTTGTCAAGAACCACGAGATGAATAGCAGGAGCACCAAACCAAATACGGCAACAGTATTCAATGCATGGACACATGCTAGATTTGTCAATGTGCAAGATGGAATCTGACAAGAACAGTCTTCTGGCATGACACAGTGACCCAACTTTCCTTGCAGTAGATGCAGCTATTGATTCGATGTAGTTATTCCACTTCATGTCAGTAGAAAACGTGAGGCCATCATATTAAACATTTTGTCTTTGGGTTTCATAGTCAATAAGGCATAAAGTGAAAAGCATTAAACTTTAATAGTTTAAACAGGGTATGTGCTTTTTACTAGTTTCAACTATTGCATACATATATATATTTCTGAGATGAGGTATTATGTACACTATTTACATTATTCAAGGACACATGGCACAGTGGATAAAGGCGTTAGTTAGATCCAGTGACAGGACCCAAAAAGTGAGAGTTCAATACTTGGTTAAGGCAGTGGAGAACTTGGAGAGGGGAATTAACAGGAGATAACTGATAACTGACATCCATTAAACATGGCACATGGAACTAGAACAGTCTACCCCAGTGAGCAAAATAAAGGGTTCAGTTCAACATTCCAACCACCTGAAGAAGGCCGGAGTGTACAACAGCCGAAACGTTGAAATAAATATGGTGACAAAGATGAGGACAATAGTCTGAATAATGTAAATAGTGTACATTGCATACATATATATATTTGTTTATTTATCCACTTTTTTCTTTTTTCTTTTATAAGGTGGGTGTGAATAGAAGTTACATGTCTGTTATTTGTTTGCTTTTCAATATTTGCTCACTTCTAGTCATGTATGATTGTTTGGTAGTTGTAATGTTGGTGTTACATCTTCATCCATGGTAGGAACACTGGTGCTTGGATGGGTCAGAGTGAGTAGTGCTTCCCTGGTATGCTATTCCTGAATGTCGGCATGTGTGAGGAATGAGAAGACTTACCTCCCACAAAGCGAATTTGCTTGGCGTGTCAGGTCCTGTTGAAAGATCGTGACCAGCATTTAAAGTAAAATGGATTATTCTGAAATTTGTATCTTGCGTGCAGACGTATAAAGAAAAAAGACTAAGAATTCAAACCAGATTGAATTTATAAAATCTGAAGTCTTCAGCAAACCAGAATTAAGTCTCGTATGCAAATTTTAGTTGCCCCTGACTCAGACATAAATAGTGAGTCTGTGAGGAAGACGGCAGAACTTTTGTTGGAGTGATGGCATACGTACGTACTGACAAGAATAAGGAAGAGGTCACATGTGACAGCTCAGTTGGTAGAGCAGTGGACTGGAGAAGAAAGCAAGCACTTTAATCCATTTCAGTCATCGCCAATGATGGGCGAACTGAATTACCTACAAGCTATTTCAGCTGTACTTTGACAATAATGGACCGGTTCGATTTGAAATTAATACCAGAATTTGATGGCTCCCCCACTGGTCCATCTAAATATATACTTTCTTTTGTCATTCATGCAAGTCTTGAACAACTGACTTCATCAGGCAGTGGATGTCCAGACGATGTAATGGATTGCACCATGGAAAAAGAAATTGGAGAGCCAAGTTAAAATTACAATCTGCTTTGTTACATTCAGTTACACACAAATACCTTTGGAAAAGGTATAAATCCATCTCCTCTCCCCAGCTATGGATTAAATAGTAGCACTGTGAGGAATAAGAAGACTTACCTCCCACAAAGCGAATTTGCTTGGCGTGTCAGGTCCTGTTGAAAGATCGTGACTGGCATTTAAAGTGAAATGGATTATTCTGAAATTTGTATCTTGAGTGCAGACGTATAAAGAAAAAAGACTAAGAATTCAAACCAGATTGAATTTATAAAATAAGAAGTCTTCAGCAAACCAGGATTAAGTCTCGTATGCAAATTTTAGTTGCCCCTGACTCAGACATAAATAGTGAGTCTGTGAGGAAGACGGCAGAACTTTTGTTGGTGTGACGGTGTACATACATACATACTGACGAGAACGAGAGAATAAGGAAGAGGTCACTCACGACAACTCAGTTGGTAGGGCGGACGACTGGAGAAGAAAGCGAGCACTTTAATCCATCTCAATCATCGCAAACGACAGGCGAACTGAATTCCCCACAGCATGGTAAGGTATATTTGTGTCAGGGTCCATGCTAAGATCAGAACTTTTCCCAGTACCTCTAATGTGGCACCTGTTCCATCTAGATGTGTTACCATCTGTGGACTTTACTATGAGAGTGCAATCATAAATTAAGGATTAGAAAAAAAGTCTCCTAACAAAAATCACACTGGTTGTTGGGTAGATATTTCTGAAATACAATATGTCTGATAAGGTCAGTTGGCAGTCACAAGTTTCACACACAAAAAAAACAAAAAAATGGAGGCAGGATGTGGTGGTGCCTTTTCATTGGCCCATTTACTGTCAAATCAAAATGCAAAATTTCTCATGAAAAAAGGTGCTCCTCCCTCCCAAATTCTTTAGCAATGGTATGAGTCTGCAATGCTGGGATTTGGAAGTTTCTCTCACTCAATACTCTCTCTCCATCACCAGGTACTTAAGGTACTGATAACTCAAGCAGTCAAGCCAGGCATGATCAAAGCCAAGGGCACCATCATGATGCCATGTCATGTGTTTGGGATCTTCCAAAACTAAAGCTTACAAAAACATACTTACAGTCATCCATGACTAAAGACAGATTAAATTCATTGGCTATTTTGTCAATAGAAAATGACCTTGTAAAGTAGATAGGTGTAGAAAGTGCCATGAAAAGATTTGCAGATCTAAAGGCTAGAAAAAAAATGTTTTAGGTAGGATAGTGCTTTCTCTAGATTATATTAAATTGTATATTGTAAGCCACTGAGTGTGTTATTTAATAAAAGCCCCCCTTCTGTGTACATATATTCTTCCATATAAGTGGATGGATACCAAATGACAATCCAGCCCTCTTTTCTTTGTTTCCAACAAATCTTTTTCTCTTTCTCAGCACCTTGCTTAGCTTTTGGAATTAATCTTTCGCAAATCCAATGTGTTTTCAGATTTCACAGCATTTTTCTATTTTGTTTGGGTAAGCCAAGGCTTATATGAATGTGGTGTGCCTAAATGTTCTCTTAGGAATAGACTCATTACAATTAATGACTCAGGCATTGATTGTGTTATTTAATAAAAGCTCCCCTTCTGTGTTCATATATTCTTCCATATAAGTGGATGGATACCAAATGACAATCCAGCCCTCTTTTCTTTGTTTCCAACAAATCTTTTTCCGTTTCTCAGCACCTTGCTTAGCTTTCAGCGTGCCTCTTTCACTTGTCCAATGTGCGTTCAGATCTCAGCGGCACATTTTCCATCCTCTGCTAAAATGCTTCCCAGATATTTCAACTTCTGCCCCTGCTTGATGTTTATATCTCCAATTTAGTGATTCCAAGTTTTTATTTATTTTTAGACATGGTGATACTGACATCTCCTTGTTACTTTTGCCATCTAGACAGCCTTAGTCATCAGCACCTCACATTATATTAGTCTTTTTTTAAAATTTGACAGGCAATTTACATTTCTGGTTATGTTTATAAGCAGGACTGGCTCAAGACACTGGCAAAGAGTGCTATCATGCCACCAAATTATGTGTTTGGGATCTTCCAAAACTAAAGCTTATAAAAACATACTTGCAGTCATCCATGACTCAAGACAGATTAAATTCTTTGGCTATTTTGTCAATAGAAAATGACCTTGTAAAGAAGTTAGGTGTAGAAAATGCCATGAAAAGTTTTGCAAATCTAAAGGCTAGAAAAAAATGTTTTAGATAGGATAATTAATATTTTTTCTTAGATTGTATTAAGTTGTATATTACAATAAACATTTTATTTTACATTTATTTTTTGTCCTTGTGAAAATTTTTTAAATTTTACTTGTAAATTTCAACTGTAAAAAGTACTGGTTGCTCGGTCGATGAATGCCAAATGTTTCCTTGTAGGGAAACGACTAATATTACCATTACTATATTGTGTGTGTAATTAGACAATCTGGAAAAGTTATTCAGACAATGTCTTTTTTACTTCTTTATGTTCGACATCTTCAGGTCGGAATGAGAGAGACAAACCTGTGTGTAAGGAAAGTGCAGTGGAAGTTGAAGAATAGGTAATAAATATCCTTATCAGATGCTATCCCCAGAAAGTCAACCTCCCTATATTGGAAACATTAACAAGGCTCGTTCAAGGTACTAGCAATTCGGGCAGTTGCCCAGGATGCTATTAATGCTGCCATGTCACATGTTTGGGATCTTCCAAAACTAAGGCTTACAAAAACATACTTACGATCATCCATGACTCAAGACAGATTAAATTCTTTGGCTATTTTGTCAATACAAAATGACCTTGTAAAGAAGATAGGTGTAGAAAGTGCCATGAAAAGATTTGCTAAAAGCTAGAAAAAAATATATTTTAGGTCATGCTATGTCATGCGTCAGGTTTCGATGTCAGATGAAATACTTACAAAGAACTAGAATGGCGTGTTTAAGGGAGTGAGAGATCTTTATTCATGAGCCAGGTAGGCACATGGATTGTCCTTCAGATAACATTTTCTAAGGGAGTCTATGCATGAAACAGGAAAGAGGACAAGTAGATAAAGGAGGACAACTTAAAATCTCTCTCTTCTCAAGAGGGGTTGAAGGGATTAGGTGTGGTGAGTTTTTATATGTCTTTGGTAGGGGATGTGCCCGAGAATAGACTCTAAAGTGGTATGTGACTTTTACTAGTTTCAACCATTGTGTACATAAATATATAATTGTTTATTTCCCCACTTTTTTCTTTTTTTTTCTTTTATAATGTGGGAGTGAATAGAGGTTATGTTGTAACCTAGGGAAGGTTACTGAATAGAATAATCACACGAAGGTTGGTATTGAACGATAACACTTAGGACAAGAACAACACATATAAGAATCACCAGCAGCACGTAGCATAAATAGTCAACTGCTAGGAGTCAGTCAAGTGAATTCCACAATGAATCTTCAAGTGCAGGATATCTACCAACCACCCCATGTGGTCATATGTGGCAGAAAGCTGAATTTAATACGGGGTATCTGAGCCCGTAGGCTTGGCCAAAAATTCCCATAGACTCTGTATAAAACAAGGTAGCTGTTTCCTCGAGATGAGACTGTGCCCTTCAACATAGCCTCATCTGGGGATCCTCTCTGTGCAGGGACAGAGAGTTTGACCAGTACGGCTGGAGACAAATCTCCAACTACAGACCAACATACAGTATTTACTACTGTATTTATATGAATGGGGACATATCCATTATTATCTGTAGGTATATTACAATGTTATTTGTTTGGGCTTGAATATTTGCCCACTTCTACTGACGTATGGTTGTTTGGTAGTTGTAATGTTGGTGTACCAGGGAGGTGTTACCTCCACATCCATGGTAGGAACACTGGTGCTTGGATGGGTCGAAGTGAGTAGTGCTTCCCTGGTAAGCTTCTCCTGGATGTTGGCATGGTAAGGTATATTTGTGTCATGGTCCATACTAAGATCAAAATTTTTCCCAGTACCACTAATGTAGTGCACCTGTTCAATCTAGACGTATTACCATCTGTGGACTTTACAATGAGAGTGCGATCATCAATGTAACTAACTCTCTGGTCAGGTTTCCATACCTTGTGGTTTTGTTGAAAACATGTTTTCTTCTTGTAGTGAAGGCTGTAGTCAGTAGGACTTGTATATTTTAAAGGATATGTCCTTCTGTGCCTGCATTAGTATCTTTGTCCCTACATGGTACATGAATTTGGAAGTACTGAATGAAGTTGGTGGCCCTGAAGGAGCTCTGAGGGGAGTATCCACAGTCACTTGCTGGGGTATTACAGTATGCCCAAATTTGGGTTGACATTACCATCCTTTGCCTTCTGGAAGATCATAGTTTGTACTGTCCATTCAGCCAGGTTGTTGGATTGGGGGTATCTTGGGCTGGATATATTTTGCTCAAAGTCATATTCTTCTGAAAACTTCACAAAATCAGTGGAGCTAAACTGTGGGTCATTGACAGAGACAACTTTCTCTGGCATACCATACCAGGAGAAAGTTAATTTCCTGCTGCTGATGGAGTGTACCCATGAAACCTTGAAGTAAAGACCATTGTAGCCCACAACCACTAAGAAGTCTTTTCCGTTCCTCTCAAAAAGATCAATGACTACTGCTTGCCAAGGTAGTCAGAGAGTGGGTGCAGTTGTAGGGGTTCTCTTGGGTTGGAATTCTGCAGAGCCATGTGGTTAGGACAGTTTAATATAAAGTTATGTATATCAGCCGAGATCCAAGACAAAAATAGTCTAGAGCAAGCTCTTTTGAATCCTCTCAATGCCAGCATGTCCTTTGTGCAGACACTAACATCTGTGTCTGAAGTGCTTTCAGAATCAAGATTTTCCATCCTTTGAGTATTAAGCCTTCTATGTAGGTTAATTTGTTGAAGTGGTTCTAGTATTCTACGACCTGGGGTGGAATGATTTCTTTTGCTCAGGCCACCCATCTTGGATAGCTTTAATTAAGGTTTGGAGTCCTGCGTCACATTGGGTATCAGTTCTGATATCCTTTATCTTTTGATTAGAAACTGGTAGTTGCTTCATTAGGCTGTGTATGTGGCTTTCCACTCTTTTGGAGTACTCCTGGTAGAGATCTTGCAGAAACTTTCTTCATAGAGCATCAGCTGCTGATATCTTGCTTCCTGGAACATGTATGATCTTTAGATTGTAGTTGCCTCACTGGAGTAGCATCCTCTGCAACTGGGGAGGAGCAAAATGAAGGGTTTTTTTTTAAGATCAGCACTAAGGGCTTGTGGTCAGACTCTATGGTGACATTGTGGCCATACATATAGTGGTAAAATCTTTTGCAGCCAAACAGGATGGCAAAAAGTTCTTCAATTGCAATCTGTTCATAGTTTTTCTCACTTTGTGTAAGTGATTTACATGCATATGCAATTGGTTTGCCCTCCTGTAGGCGTGTGGCACCAAAGCCATTTTTAGAGGTGTTCATTTGGAGTGTTTATAGTTTGGAAGGGTCAAAGTAGATAAAGGCATGATTGATTTGAAGTCAGGATTGGGTTTAGTCTTTCAAAGACCCCAGCTTGGGGATCACCCCATGTGAAATAGCAGTCCTTTTTCTAGCAGTTAGCGTATAGAGATAGTGGCCTCAGATAGGTTGGAAGTAAACTTTGATAAATAATTGATCATCTCAAGTATGAGTATCTGTTTATATTCCTGAGATGAGGTATTATGTACACTATTTACATTATTCGGACTGTTGTCCTCATCTTTGTCGTCATATTTATTACATTGTATGCTCCAGCTTTCTTCAGGTGATTGGAATGTCAAACTGAACCCTTTATTTTGTTTGCTGGGGTAGACTGTTCTAGTTCCACGTGCCATGTTTAATGGATGTCATTTATCAGTTATCTTCTGTTAATTAACAGAAGATAACTCTGAAAATTCTCCACTGCCTTATCCGAGTATTGAACTCACACTCTTTTGGTCCTGTCACTGGATCTAACCAACGCCTTTATCCACTGTGCCATGTAATAGTGTCCATATGTCTAATTTGGTAAAAAAAACTTTGCCCCAGTCAGTTGGTAACTTTCTTAATGGTGCCTATATCTTCCATCTGTGCCAGTTCTTCATAGAAATTTTGGTGTAGAGCTAGAGGTATCTTTTGTGGAGGGTGTACAACAGGGTGTATAAACTCCTTATGGGTATTTAATGTCAAAATTTAAAAGTTATTCTACTTTCGCAACTGAATACATGGTAGATGATACTTAGCTTTTCTTTATATACATATTTTTGTGGACATGATTACTGTTGAAAATTAAAATTAAAGTAATAAAAATAAACTTTTGTCATTTGTGTATATACATTTATTTTATTGATGCACTGTATTTTATTTTAAAATTAAAAAAATAATGTACATGTGTCAAATTTGGCAAATGTTTAATGACTTATTTGCTTACCTTGCCCATATATGACCCTCCCATGACTCATCTGGTATTAGCCATGCCTTGGATATGCATAAAAGCATGTTTTCAATGGGAAGACACATGAGGAACTGTGGTGAACAGTCCTGTAGAAGCAAGTGAGCCAGAGTGGCTTGTATCTGGTGTATAGGAAAATAAGGGTCTTACCTCAACATGCAGCATGTGGCACCGGCAAGTTTTCTCCGTGAAAATGGTATTACTCTCCTGTCTAGCCATACCAGTAGTGTGTGCTTTAACGAGGGTGTTTGTACAGTTTGGCATGCTTCCACCAATAGCAAGTCATGTGCTGATTGGTTGAATTGGACGAGGCTATTTACCTGGGCAACTGAGAATAAAAGTGAAGAACACTGATTGGTTTGGTCGACCGCAGTGTTGGCCTGATAAAAGAGGGCTGTTAGAAGAGAAAAGACGGATTGATGTTTTGAAGTGTTCAGAAAGCAAGAATGGTGGATTGAACCAGCGGTATCTTGAATTGTACAAGCGACGTCTTAGTAATAGAGACTCATTTAAGTGACAGGAACACAGAGCAAGACAGAGTTTCGACAGATCGGCAGAGAGTTTGTCCATTTTCAGCGGGAGGCTTGAGAAGCTTGCCTAATAAGCAGAATGGGAGCATTGTCATCATTCCTTCATCCTTCAACTGATTGATATGTCAAACAGGTGAGAGGGTGAACATTGTCATGATAAATGAATTGCAACAAAAGGTGAAATGGTCATCCATTCAACAAGAAAACAAATTTGTTGTAAGCATAAAAATACCTTTTTTCATAGCCGCAGCAGAATGTGCTGAAAATTTTAAAGGTTCAAATCAAATTTATAACTCATTTTTAAGACCTCTCCCCACACCCAGAGGTTGTTTGAAAATAATTAATTAAAATTGTAACAATTAAGAATATGAAAATAATCTGAGCAATCCTTTTCTTTTCAGCTTGTAAATGTAAGTACAAAAATTTCCTTTTTAAAATGTTTCATTTTAAATGACTGGGAAAATTCCCATAGCAATATAAAAACCATTTTTAGTGAAATTTTTTTATGTGTTATTCTCTTTCATGATTTTTATTGTAAAATAAATCTTTGTCTTTCTGAATTCCATGAACTTTGAATGTTGTCATCTGTTTCCTTCACAGTATTGTTTACATTACATTGAATATTGTTGTTGTTAACCTTCATATCGAACTTGTTGCTGCTTGTTCCTGAACGTTCCATAAACATTCTTGATCAAAAGCCATTGGCTTTTCAACTTCATTTTTCCAATATTACTAGAGGCAGTAATCTTAGTTTTGCTGAAGTTATATTTTGGAATACAGTTTGATTTCTTTAAGAAATTGTTGGATATTATATGAATGCTTAACGGCACATCAATTCCTTCATGGGTCATTTAATGCCGAAATTTAATTATTAGAGGCGGTGATATGTGTGTTTTATGTTGTAGTTTTGTTGAAGTTATATTTTGGAATACACTTTGATTTCTTTAAGAAATTGTTGGATATTAATTATAATGGATTGATGTCATGAAAGAATTCTTTCAAATCGGTTGTTTGGTTGGTTGATTGATTTTGCATAGTAGCATTTTAACCTCTTGGGTTTATTTAATTTTGAAATGTAAATATTTTGAACACAATTTTATAGCTTCAACTATAATATATTTTAAACATAAATGTATGCCCTCAACTACAGATAAAATGTATTGATGGTCATTTTGTTATAAAATGTGTTGTTGGTAATTCTACAAAATTATATTCCTATATAGTTATTGTTGGTCATTTTGCTGTAACTTTTACTCACCAAGAAACTCTATGTTGAATGGAGAAGCAATGGAATTTAAATGGTTCTGTGACAGTCGGTCAAGGTAAGAAGCAGGGAATCTGTTTTTTGTTTTTTTTTGTCGACCAGTTTGTATGTTTTCTGTTGTAGTAGATGCTACCTGATTGGATGGACAAGACTACAATACAGTGAAATGAGACAGTTTGCAAAGATATTGGGTTGGTGCATAATTATCAGGCGTTTTTGTAGGCGAGTTATTTGTTAATAAAAATTGCTGTTTTCTTTACTTTATTTTTTAATAAAAATATGATTTTATTTTCAGGTTTTACAAATTTGTGTCCATAATCAAACACTCCAGAATAATCATTTAAAAATGTTATTGTTGAATTGTTATGTTTCTTTTTTTCATAATATTGTTTTAAAACGCCTGATAATTATGCACCAACCCAAAATAAAGGAAATCCCTTTCACTCTCCAGGGAGTTATAATTTTTTTTTGTTTTATTTTGTTAAGACTGTTAGTCTGTTATAACATCATACTGTTACGATATTAGATACTGTTACTATTACAATGACAGACATTGCTTGTAAGCAATGTGGCAATTTGTTGCAATTTCAAATTATTATTACCCGGGGACACTGTGAAGTGCTGCTACAGCAGGCAAGAGTTCTATCTTTTTATTCTCCTCTCACATTGATTTTTGGGTACAAGACTTATGAGTTACCTTGCCGCCTGAGTTTCCCCCTCCTCCAATCCATTGGTATTAAAAAAATCTGACAATTTTACAATATAACAGTGTTGTTTTTTGTTTCCATTATTTGCCCATAGCTGGAACCCTAATGTCAGAGTTAGCTCCTCCTTAATTCTGTAATTGTTCACTAGGGGTCACTCTCCCTACACTATAAATACTGGGCAACTTCTTGCCTCGTTCTCTTTTACATTTCTTCATTTCAGCAAACACCTGTACAATGTAAGCTCTCGCAAAAGATAGCATTTTCCCATTTGTGAGAGACGCCATGAACATTATACCCACATACACGAACGTACGAACATTCACCAAAGAACAGACACAAATGTTCACACACACACATCAATGTTATTGTCTATGTCCATTGTAAAATTGTCTTGTTTAATACATATATTTGTTTATATCGGTCTTGCTTGTCTTTACATCTTCAGTTGGACTTAACTTGAGTCCGGCAATTTTCTTGTAGTTGGACCTTCTAGCAAGAAATAAATAGCATGTGTCCCTAATACAACACGCAAACCAAACGGTCCTCTACACTAACGTGCTACGATGCCAGATCAGGGTGGACCTGGGAACAACAACAATTAAGAGTATCGCCATGTAACTAGATGATTTAAGAAAGAAAACAACAATTTTAGAAACCATACTAGCTCAACAGACATACATGTTCAATAGTCTTATATATGCTGCCTCCTTCAGTTTTCTTACTCCATATTGCCATTACTTCTTACTCCATATATATATATATATATATATATGTAGTGGTGACTTACGTCGGCGACCCAAAAGGGCCAGAGTCACGTCTATGTTTAGCAAGAGAGTTGCAAATCGACGAGTTTCAGACGGACGGTGAATCTGACAGCACTTTGTGCTAATGGTGGTGATTTTTATTGCCTAGTTCTGGGCACTCATTGGCAACGTGTTGGCTGGGTCAGGTGTATAAAAACATGATACACTCATTTAACAGGTGTTGAGATTGTCCTACTCTTGTAGTAGTTAAGTCCCTTGTATAACTCGGAAGTTGAGAAGAGTTATTGCCCTTAGTTAATTGGTGAATTTCCTGTTATGGCGTTTCAAAAATAAAGCATGTGATTACTCAGCTCTCGCCTTATCCATTCATTATCGTAGCCATCCTATCCGATAACCCCCCACAACATAACACCTACGGGACGGTGAGTGGCGTATTTGAGATTGAGGCAAGAAGTGTAGGATTTGTTTTGCCGAGTGAACCTATTGAACTCATCCTACCTTTCTTTTCTTGTGTGTCCTTACAATTTTTGCAACAATATAGCCATAAATAAACTACCATTTCAGCCCCTCTTTTAGTTTCAATTCAACATCTCACTCTTCATATAACCCCAACTTAGGATCATAAAGTAAATATCGGGGTCGATTCCAGCAACCTCTCCGCACCTTTAGAGCGATACCTCACGCCTTCCCCTTACCACCAACTCAGGCTCTTTATCTAGATGAGGTGTCATTTTGGGTTGGTTTCTATCTTTTCCCTGACTGCTGTCTAAATTAAATTCTAAATCCCTGATTCCGAGACGAATTCAATCCAGGGCAGAAGAGGACTGGTGCAAGGTCGTGCCAGTTTGGAATAGGCTATACCCACATGAGGTAATTCTAGATTGTTTTTTTTTAATCATTTAAGTGCCATACATGATACACGCTTGGATGATAAAGTCTCATTCAATTCATGACTAATCAGGCAGAAAATTTTCCAGCAGTAGGTTGCTATTCTTTCTGCAGTAGACTTGTTGTCAACAAGGCTATAGGACTCAGTCCGTCCGGCATTCAACCCATAGCTGGGGGAGAGGGGAGAAGAGATGGATTCATATCTTTCCCAAGGATATTTGCACCATAAACGAATGTAAAGAGCCCAACTGGAATTTGAACTCGGCTCTCCAATTTCTCATCTGGAGCTGATATCCATTCCACCACAATGGATATCTATATAATACCATTCTAAATTTAATACCATTATTTAATATAATACCATTCTATCTTCATTTTTTTTTTTTTTTTGTCCCTTAGGTATAAAATTTAAATTTATGAAATAGTGATGGCTGACGGAATTCTTGACTAAAGGGACGTAACACATAATTTAAGTTACCTCCCTTACATAATTTGTTACTGATAAAGAAACAGACGACAATGAAAGGAAAACAATTTTTCAATATTTTCCCGTAAATCTGCACAATCATTTGTGCGTGTTATTCAATTTTATATTTCTCCTTTTCAAAATAATTATTTCTTTATGAGTCAATTAATAAACAGTCATAAATTTGGGGTATCAAGTTCGCTGTCATTAAATGTTATAAAATGATTCTCTATTTGACATTTCTTACTCGACGAATATCAGACCCACAAAAACAAAATAAAAATTCTCCTAATGTTTTTATTTTATTAATAATAAAAAAATCATTCAACAATAGATTTTATTTATTTATTGAAATAATTTTTTTCTTCAATTAAATTATGTAAAAGTTATCCTATTTACTACGTTCTTTTTTTCAATTTAAATCCAAATAAAGTTAAATTAAATTTCGAAAATAATTCTGTTTTTATTAGTATTATTTAAAATAATTAATTTTTTTTTTTATTAAAAGTAATAATAAAATTAGCAAACTTACTATTTTATCACTTGTTTAAATAAATCATTGCCGTTTGAAGAAAATCTAATTAATTTTTTTATTATTTATACACTGACTGCATACAGTTTTTTTCTCAAAAATTTTTAAGCAAAGGCACACTGAGATACAAAATGAAAATATAACAGCACACTTTAGGATATATATTTTTAAATGTTACAAAATAAAACCATAGATTTTTTTAAAAAATGTGTCTACAAATATGTAAAATATTACTATGAAAAAAATAAAAAATAACCATTAACAAGGTTTTTATTTACGATTAGTATTTTAGCGCCTTTTTTCCAGTGAAAAATACATTGATTTCGAAAATCTTGTAAAAATCAAATAATTGTCGGAATTTAATTTAACTTACAGAACTTATTCACAAATGAATGAAATTGTTTTTATTTTATTTTTATTTTTTTTAGAAAATCTTGGTAAAAAAAAATTAAATTTTTTTTTACATATCTTACAAAATAATTTCATGAAATTTCGAGAAATTAAATTTTCTTTCCAAAACTTTTTTTTTTTGTTAAAAATGTATGACTCGTTGGAGAACGTAAAATAACTTTTTTTTTTTTCCTTTTTTTTCAAACTACTGCAGCTTTGCCCAAAATCTGCTCTGAATCGTAAAATAAAAAATGCACTAAAAAACTATAACATTTAATTAGAAAAGATTTTAATTGTTTTTATAAATAAAATTTATTAAGGACTCGACTGCCTTTTGAGAAATGGCTCCGGGCGAGTAGAGACTGGTCAGGCCGAGGAAATGGAAGCAATAAGCACTTACCTTAAGTTGCGAAAAAATATTGCCCTTTCCGCGACGTAAAACGTCTGGTAAGCATAAAGACAACTCATTGAATGAAAGCAAGAGAGAGATTCCCTCTCCTTTTATACAACTTATGGTCACGTGACCACTGCAACTATAAAAAGTTAATACAGAAGACAACAAAGTTTTTTGTTTGTTTTTTTTTTAGTAATCATTTCTACAACCCTTTCTTTCCTACTTGACCAAGTCAATTACTCTACACATTCCCGAGAAACAATAAAAAATATTCAACAGTGACTTACCGAGGACAGTTAAACTAAACATTAACAATATTAATAATAGGAAATGCATTTTTATTTTTATTATATTGGCGCATCCACTTAATCAGGGAGGAGACTAGTTATTTTCTAAGCGTAGCTTAGATGTGGCACAAGGCCGAAAGTATGGGGCACCTAGTGAGAATCAAACTCACTTTTCAGTCGTAACTGATTTAGCGAGATATGCTTGCTAACCATTACACCACGCCGAGGTGCCCCAATCAGGGAGTAGACTAGGCCTACCACGCCGTCGCCTCAGAGGAGCACAATCCGGACAGTACCATTTCTGCTTTACGGGAGGGGGAGATTCGATTCCAACACACCCGAAGTGACACCAATCATCACGTCTATCACAGCAAATCATTGCTTAATCACTTCGCGGGCATTGCAGACCGGGCAGAACCAGACCACATTCCCCTCTTCGGAAGGCGAGGTTTAAGGGACACGGGGTATGCTCCACAGCAGGTATATCTGTAGACAATGGCAAAGCTTTCTCTAAAGCTATCCCTGTCAGATGACAGGGATAGCTCAAGAGAAAACAAGTGTTTCAAGAAGTGGACCCGCACCTCCCGCCTGACCCTAGCCGACCTGATAACACCGCCCCCTCCACTAATCACCTCTGTGACAATTCCGAGGACCCAAAAAGGTCTTGATTCAAGAGGACTCTTGACTAGGATCACGTTCCCAACCCTTAATCGGTTCCAAAATAGAACCTAAGAACGACTCAGGCCTTTCCTGAAAGCTTAAATATTCATCATACCATAAGGCTCTAAATTTCTCCAAGCTCCGGTACCGCATCTGCATGGTTCTGGGGAGGCTCCCCTGGCTGACAGACATAGAGGAAGCAAAATCCTCATAATTTAGGTTCAACAGCAACCCAGGATTCTCGTTAGATCTCAAAAGCATGCTTGGGGGTCACCGCTTCCAGCTTTCTCTCCGCAGATTCCTGATAAGTGAAGAGGCGGTTATTGATAACCCTTTTGGATATCGGATATAACAGTCAGTAGTATGAAATAATTTACCTCATCACGGCCAGCCAGCTTATGAAGGCAGGTTTTGATAGTCTGGACACTTCTTTCCTAGGGAGAGAAAAGTGGAATTGTAGCGGATCCCCTGGAGGGGAAGGGGCGATATAAAAACACGACCGGAGCGCCCCCGAATCGTAGATAGATGAGGTCACAAGAGGCCCGCTAACGTTTATCGAATTAAAGACGTGAAATCTGACAAGGTGAAATAAAATGGACAACAGAACGAGGATATGTATGATTAATGCTAAGTTTATTTATAAAGGAGAGGCTGTGGGGTATATTGGTCTGGTAATCAAGGTAATGGTGGTCGGACTGGTCGTGTCGAGGCTTAGACTGGTCGTGTCGATGGTTGGAGTCGAGGTGCAGACGTTCCGGTCATGTCAGCGGTTGGAATGATATTGTGGAGGTTCCGGTCGTGTCGACCGTTGGACGTTAAGGTCGATGACGGGATGCTGAGGTACGTTCGTTCCAGTCGTGTCGACGGTTGGAGCCGAAGTGCAGACGTTCCGGTCGTGTCGACAGTTGGAAAGAGATTTCAGACGTTCCGGTCGTGTTGACGGTTGGACGTTGGGGTCGACGACGGGATGCTGAGATGCGTTTGTTCCGGTCGTGTCGACGGTTGGACGTTGCAGTGCAGGCATTGCTGGTCGAGGTCGGTGTCGAAACCTCTCGTAGTAATTACAACCGATAGTATACGGGAAAGGTTGGTCGCTGCAGGTGATCGATGCTGGTCGTCGCAGGTGATCGTTGGTCGCTGCAGGTGATCGATGCTGGTCGTCGCAGGTGATCGTTGGTCGCTGCAGGTGATCGATGTTGGTCGCTGTAGATGATCGTTGTTGGTCGTTGCAGAATAGGATACGACAAGAGCCAAACTTCTGCTGGAAATCGTGGCACAACACCAATCTCTTGAACAGCCGGCCACTCCCCAGGAAGGTCTTTGCATTGTCACTGCAGATGGCAACCGGAATGCCATACAAGTTGGTGAAACGTACCAAAGCTTGAAGAAAGGACAGCACACCCATGTGCTTCACCACCTCAATATTTTCTGCTCTGACACTGAGACAAGTGAAGATGAATAAATATATCTTCACCTCCCTATCACTTTCTCTAATCGAAAGATGTCCAGTGAAGTCAACTTCAGTATGTTTGAAGGAAACACCTAATTCTACAGGTGAAGTGGGGGTAACTTGGCCGCAGGAGGCAAGGACTTGTATTGTACTTCCTGCACACAAACAGTTTGTCTTCACTTAGGTACCCAGTGACCACGACGTTTCAGTTCAGCAAGCTCCCAAATACTGGCACCTGACGTGGCAATCCATTATGAGGAGCCTAGTTATCGGGTGATGTTTAGCCAACAGGATAGGGTGTTTAACCTCCATGTCGAAGTGAAGCCGCCCGACCTGATTAAACCCTCCTCGTCAATGAACACGTCAAGGTCCCACACAAACTTACGGACTCTCCTCCTCGCAGGATCAAGCAAGAATTCTAATTCCTCAGGATACGACAATCAACACCTCATAAATGACTCGTTAAGTAGTTTATGAGGTGTTGACAAACACTTAATCACGCTATTGTTTGTTTTAAAAAATCCATTTCTCTGTTATTTTAAACTTAAATAATTTTTTTTCAAAATCAGATTAATTATACTTTAAATCAGCTAATGTTCCTCAGATAAAGTTTCAGAAAACTATACTTTATTTTTGGAAGATTTTTAAAACCGAGAAGATAACCATTTAAATTTTTTAAGATCAAAGGTAATAAAGCCACTAGGGAGCAAGGGGTTACTGAGTGTTAGAGAATATGAGAAAAACTACTATTAAGGAGAGAAGACAATAAAAGAACAAGAATAAAGAAGACAGAGGATAACAACTGACATTGCATTTAAATTTTTGAAGATCAAAGGCAATAAAGCCACTAGGATGCAATGGGTTACTGAGTGTTAGAGAATATGAGAAAAACTACTATCAAGGAGAGAAGACAAGAATTAAGAAGAGAGAAGATAACGATTCACATTGAATTTAAAATTTTGAAGATCAAAGGCAATAAGGCAATGAAAGAGTTATCAATAATAATGATCTGACTGCGAATCCGCGGTTATCTCCCTTTAACCTTCTCTGCTTTTTTTGTTTTTCGTTTTTGTTTTCTTTTTGTTTTTTTTAATCTTTATATGTCCTTTTTATCACATAAAATTTGGTGGGGCACGAGCAAATTTTCATTCCAAAAACGCGGCCCAGAGTAAAAAGTTTGGGAAGCACTATTTAACCATTATTTTGAATAATGTTAAAATACTTAAAAATATTTCAAAGACAGTATTTTTAACATTTGTACAGGGATATATTCAAACAAATATGTCTCATTTTGTTCCGCTACTTCTAACTGTGTTTGATGCAGCTTCATGATTTCATCCTCCCAGAACTTGGCATCTTTTTTTGGGGGGGGGGGGGGCGTACAAACTTCACGAGAATTGATGTTCCTCTCATTTAAGAGAAATAAGCCGTAAAGTTGCTACCTTGTGCCTTTTCTATAAATACTTTCATGGTATTTGTTTGGATGAACTTTTCAAAGATGATTTGCAATTATATTGGTGCTGACCTGGCATCCCGGCTTTAATCACTTTCCCACTGCCGTAATGCAGCTTCCCTGTGCCTTTTCTATAAATACTTTCATCGTATTTCTTTGGGTGAACTTTCCGCTATGGTACATAAACTTTAAGAATTTAAGTGCCGTACTAGATTAGTCTCATTGAGTTGAGTAGGCTAACTCTAACCGTAAGTTCTATGCTAACAGTTTCTTCTCTTACACTTCTCCGTTGTGGAACTCTTTTCTGTCTCCATGCTTTCCAGCCACCTTTGATCTTCAAAAATTTAAATTCTGTGTCAATCGTTGTCTACTGTCCTCCTGATTACTGTTCTAATAGGAGTAGATAGTTTTGCCTGTCGCCCGGTTCACACACCTCCCAGTCTTTTGAACAGGAGTAGAGGTTTATCTCTTGTTTCCTGTTTAGGATTAGGTTTCCGGTTCTCTCTAAAGTTTACTTCAACTCTATAATTCTAAAGTCTCGCCTGAAGTCTGAAATGCTATTCACTAAATAAATATTGACCTCATCAAGTCTAGAATTAGCTGTTTCCTGCATAGCCCGAAGAAATTCACTTCTTGCCATTTTCTAAGCTAATGCAACTCCACACAGTGACCCTCTACCTTGAGTAGCTCTTGGGCCTTGTATTCGGTGAATATTAGTAATAAGAAAAAAATAATTAAAAAATCTTCTTAATAATTTCTTATTCTTTCATACTCAGTAATCTTTTGCATCTTAGTGGCTTTATTGTCTTGCTTGGAGTGAAATTGGTTAAAAAGGTATTGGCAAATTTAGGGAACTTTCATCGACTGCTGCCTTTAATTGCTTCAACTGGGAACAGTACTTGTCTAAATTGAACGTCCAATTATGTCTATGTAGCTTGTAATGTACGATGCTCTACTAATCTCACTAGTTATACGGCATTATTATCTCCATAAACGATCCATTAACCTACCAGATACCTCCACTTCACATAAAAAAGTATTTAGAAATTTACTGGGTAAACAATGCTCTTCTCACAGATGAAGAGAAAACTTGAGCCAACAGATGTACGCCTACAGAAGGATGCTGTCAATAACATGGATAGGGCATCTAAGCAAAGATGAAGTCTGAAGGAAAATCGAAAAAAGATTACTTATACTTAGAACCAGAAAGAGACAGACAACATTTCTAGGACATATAATAAGGAAACAAGGCATGGAAAATTTGACACTCACAGGACATAATTAATGCAAGAAGGAAACAGTGAGCAACGTAATTGCTAAGAGTTGTAAATGATACGAAGTTGAGGAGAGCCATGATCGTCTATTTCCTGAGGAGACAAAAACACATAAAAGAAGACGACATTAAATAATGTAATTCTCTTTGTCGATAAAGAACCAACTATGATGCCTCAATGATATCGGAAATCTTAAAAGTGAATCAGGATGAAAATGGTGTCTTGCTACCATATCTGGGGTGGAGGTGCACAACCCTCCTCTCCTTCCTTAATAGAGTCCTTCTGCCAGGTTTCATCTTTACAAAGATTAGACCCAAAATCGCGTCCTGCTGCCATATCTGGGCTGGAACTGCACAATAGAGTCCTTCTGCCATGCTTCATCTTTACAAGAGTAAGATTAGATCCAAAATATGTATTGCTGCCATATCTGGGCTGGAGCTACATAGACTTCACTTTCCAGACTTTATATAGATCAAAAGCGTCTACATAAGCTTACTGATCCTACGCATAAGCAACATTGTCGATCTCATGCAAATTTATCAATCCAATGACATGGCAACATTATCACTACCATTCAGTGGTTTGTCAGTTTACATTCTTGTCGTTTGCAGATTTGAAAAGAAAAAAAATATTTTCCAAAATTCTCTTTTTTGTGAAAATAAGTCATAGAATTTTCTTTCTTTCCAACTTCATGTTGTAGATTTCATCCTGTGCAACCCTCAACTTGTCGGCTTTGATTCATGCCGCTATAAATACACCTTTATGCAACTCACACCTGCAGAGACAACAAAAGACGTTTATAACAGATTATTGTTGAATTATAAAACAAAGTCACTGCAGGTGTCTTGCATAATTTTTGACACATGGAACATGTGACAAATCTATTTTGCTCGAGTTGTTGAGGATCAATTGGCACATTTTTACGCGAGTGGACACAAGACCCGCTTTACTGCGTGCGAAGGGCCACATCGACAGGTAAGGCTAACATTGATAGGAGTAGCATGATGCCAACTTTCTTTAATATTTGCATGCAGTTGATCCTGATGTTCAAGTAGGCCTTGCTCATATATATGACGATTGCACTAGCATGAAACAGACTGTCGCCTCTAAGTGCTGACTTCCATGTCCACTTTTATATTTACACACGCTCTATCTCTGATATTGAGCACTTTACCCCATAAATATAGCACACTTTAAGACTATATTTCTGCATATATATATATATATATATATATATATATATATATATATATATATAGTTGTATATTTATATTTAGGCAGCAATCCTTCGTTTATGCATATTTCATTAAAAACGACAGACAAGGTATACGATTGAGCTTTTTATTTAATTTTTCTTGTGTTCGAACAAGAGCTTTCTTTACAGGACAAAGGGTGTGTAAGAACTGTCCAAATGTTTTGTTTCCTAGCGCTTTCGGCTATACCTTTAGCCATTATCAAGGATGATTCGATTTTTCAGCTTAATTGAGTGTGTGCATTATGTGTATGTCTTAGAGTGTAGTGGAGATGTTTTTAATTTCCAAATACGGTTAGCACATTGTGGCTTTGTTCGTAGTTAATATTGTTGTTGAATCTCGCCTATTGCATGGACTAATAATGCAACACAAAATGTACTTGGAACAAGAATGTATTATAACAAGAAAGTGTACACAATAAGTACATATAGTATTTCTGTATATTTCTGGGAAGACGTTCCTGGAGAATGTGTTGACTAGTCGCAGTCGATCAGAGTCTCTAGTTGGATCTCGTGATTCCTTTCCTCGTCTTCCGGTATCAACCATTATTTATATAGTTGGTAGTCACCTATGCAGATTAGGTGGATCCCACCACAACAATTGTTAAGGGTAGGCTTTTTCTTTTTTATTATTAAAGCCTCCATTATTTTTAATCATTTTTTGCAGGTGGATGCAGTTAATATATTTGTGTTTTCTACTAGTATGTTTCTAATGGAGTCCGGTAAATTTGTGTGCGTGTTTAAATGCGTTCTAATGGAGCTGTGATCAGATAGGTGCAACGTAAGACGTCTGGATAAGCATGTAGTTGTGTAACCGATGTAATTATTCATGTGTCCGGTTTGATCAAGAACACTGTTCCTTAATGGGCATTTGAACTCATAGATAATGTTCGTTCTTTGTAATTTTGACTTAGCTGGTGTGTTGTTATTTTTTAGGATAAGGTTAGCTGTCTTGAAATTTTTATAATAGATAATTAATTTGATTTTTTTATTCGGGTCAATTGGGGTAGTGTATTTCTTTATAATGTGTCTTAGTGAGGATTCATCTTGTTTGTAATTCCTATGTATTTGGTTTTCGTAATAAATGTGTATGTGATTATTGACTGTGTGTTTACTTACTTTAAGGAGAAATATTTTAATTTGGTGGTCTATAAGGTGGTTAGGGAAGCCGTTGTGGATTAGTGTTTGTTTAACGTTATTAAGTTCTTTGAGGAAGCGTATTCGAGAGGATGAATTCTGGTGTGCTATTTTTAGAAAGTTTTTTATTATGGCTATTTTGTACATAAGTGGACACTCGCTTTTATAGTTAAGGTGGCAGGAGTTTTTGCTGGTGGGCTTTTTGTATAATGATGTAATTAAAGTGTTATATATATATATATATATATATATATATATATATATATATATTACACAAGAAAATCCAAAATTACCTCATATGGATTTTGTTGTGCAGTTTATATGCTCTGTTATAATAAATACATTGAGCTCTTTCTGTGGATCAGCTTTAATATTTAATATTACTAGGATTCACTTGTATCTTATATTAATGGATTTATTACATGTAATATATATATATATATATATATATATATATACATATATATATATATATATATATATATATATATATATATATACATATATATATATATATATATATATATATATATATATATATATATATATATATATATATATATATAAAGAGGTCAAAAACTAATATTCCATGGTTATAATTTATTACATTGGAATCGTAGTCACGAGTTTTACAAATTCAAAAAGAAATCGGAAAATATAACTCCGAGTATAAAAACACACATGCACACATTCTCACACGTACACTCTTACTGTAATGTTGTTTTTTATACCCGGAGTTATAGTTTTCTGTTTTCTTTTTGAATTTGTAGGCCTGAAAAATAACTATAATTACCTTCCCAGACCAAAACAAACTACTAAATAAACGATCAGAACTCATCTCAAAATGCAGACATGAAAACAAAGACTGAACTCACACTACTGCTCCCTCTTGAGGCGCAGTATTTATGGTGTACCGGATAGTCCATTACTATTATGGGTAAGTTCCCATAACACACACCCAGCTTCTTAACGACAGCTTCCCAAAGAGCATCTCTTGAAATGTTATCAAAGGCCTTACTAAGGTCAATGAAAGTAACAAAGAGGTCCTTGTTATGTGCACGTTCTTTTCTCCTGTTTTTGCCTGGAAATCATGTCTACAATGCTTCCATCAGATCGAAAATAACACTGAGATTCAGACAAGACTGAATCGGCCGGAAAAGGCCCGAGTCTGTTTAAGAGAACCCCACTAGGATATTTCTGGCGACACACAGAGTGGGGATACCTCTATGGTCGTCACATTCGCATTTACTGCCTTTGTGCTTAGAAATATGGACAATAGAATCCGTGAGGAAGTGATCTTGAATCACAGCTTAGAAAAAAGAGATCACAAAGTTTATGAACCAAGAGATTACTACCGTATTTATAACAGCTTTATTTGGGGGGGGGAGCTACATATAGGCTGATAAACAAGTTCCATTTTTTTATGCTAATGTTTAGTTAGAAAGCTTTAGATACACGAGAGAAATTGCTAACGATCCATTGCATATCATCGAGGGTGTGAGCTACAAGTGTGAAATCATCTGCAAAGAGCAGTCTTAATTCTTGCTTTGTAGCATTGCTGGATGAACAACCCATCACTTGCCCTAAATTCAAATCTCACACCTTCTTTAACATTCTCAAATGCTGTTTCCAGCATGACCGAAAAATACAAAGCAAATAAGAGAGGTGCAAGAACACAAGCTTGTTTTGTTCCATTAGAGACAATGGATGGGCCGAACAGCTCTCCACTGGACCTGAGATCATCATCCCCTGAAGTAAAAACATGATAGCACTGAGAAGCCTTTCAGGAAGCCCAGCTTCCTAAGGACGACCCAATGAGCATCCCTTGAAATGGTTTCTAAGGCCTATGTAAGATCAATGAAAGTATTAGGTTGGTGCAAAAATAATGACGTTTTTTGACATGATCTTGAACGTCAAAAAACGACATTATTTTTGCACCAACCTAATAATAAATAAATCCTTGTCATGCTCTCGTGCTTTCGTTTGTCAAAGAAAAACTGAAAATCGTCACTACAGTACTTCTCCAGACTGAAAGCTGCACGAAGATTCAGACAAGACTGAATCAGTCAGAGAAGAGTTGAGTCTGTTCAAGATGATCCTGTCAAGGATTTTCCCAGTGACACACAGAAGGAGACATTTGAAATTTATTGCCTTTGTGCTTATAGAGATGTTGGGATTGCTATGAATTAGTGTGTAATCAGAAGGGTTTTAGGTTTGTGGTAATAAACGTGAAAAGCATGTTCTTCATATTAATCACAACAATTTTAGCGTAGACATACAAAAGGAATAAATCTCAAAGGCAATATTGAACGAAGAAACAAAGGTAGTCGTGAATTCAATTAGAAACAAACATTGAATATTTATGTACAAATAAATTACAATACAATTTTTGGAAAAGGTTGTGTTTCAGTCGAAATAACTGAATTGTTGAACAAAAGTTGAATTGGGTATTTTATGAACTCAAAGTTCATGAATGTTCCTTTGTTTAGGAAAAGTGTTCACATAAAAATTTGAGGAAAATTTATCGAGAGATAAATTTTAAAGTATTGTAGTTGCGAGATTTTTTTTTGCTGAATTTTGTATGTTTTTGTTTTTGGCAGAGTTATTCACCTTGGACCGTATTTTTTATATATATTTGCTTTAGTAATAATTTCTGTTTGGTAGTGTAGAATAACACTTTTTTAGAAACGTACAAAGATTTCAGAGAGAGAGAGAGAAAGAGGTTGAAGGTTGAGTCAGGTGTTGACGCGCGAAAAGTCCTTTAAGTCAAGATGTAGACACGTGTGGATCTCTGTAGAAATCTCTCTGAGAGTGAATTGCTGACTAGTGAATCGGACTAAGATTCGTCCTTTTATTTACTCTGCGAAGATTAGATCGGCTCCCAGCGCATTCCCGCCGAAATTTATCCTGGGGCGTCTCGACCAATAATAAGCCGAGTTTCGCAATGTGTGGTGTTGATTGGTCGAAACTAGCTCTTATGGAAAATTCCGCCTTTAAACGGGTTGAGTGGAAAAATACGGACGATTCTACAGAGATGGGCAATAGAAGCGTCTTTAGGCTCCCGAGGAACTGATCCCTAATCCCGGATTAAAGAAAAGAGATCACAAAGTTTATGAACTAGGAGATTGCTATCATATTTATATATCACTGCTGGTATACCGTCGTTACCAGGTATATTTGCCCGGCCTCGTCACCAGAGCTGAATGCGACACAAGGTCGTTTTAACGTGGGGAACACCATAAGCATACTTATGCATATGGGCCAAGGAAAAAAATTGATTTTTTGCCCAGCCCCCGCGACCACTGTCAAGCTGGCATCGCTATTACACCGACCCAACCTCTTTCGAACGATGAGGAAGGTGCAGCCGCGGGGTTGGAATCACCGGAGCTGAGCAACGTCTCACATCTAAAATGAGGAGAAATACAGCTTCACTTACAGCGCAGGGAGTCATAACCACACCCCAGTGGTGAACCCTCATTAGCTAATGGTTAACTCTTTTGCCAGATAGGTAACAAGAGGACTTTCCGTTTGACCTATTTCTATCTCGAAGATAGATGGAGTAGCTGATAGGCCTTCAAGAATAGACCTCTGTGGTAAGTAATTGATAAGATTCTTGTTAACATTTGAATCCATGTTTAGAACATTTAAGAAATGTTTTGTCCAACGCTTAACGATCTCTTTTTTGTCTATTAGAAAGTTATCATTGGAAGAAAAGATAGGGAATGAGCCATTTGGCACATGTCCAAAGACACCCTTTAGATTCTGATAAAATGGTTTAAAGTCGCATCTATCAGTAGCATCCTGCAATTCCTGTGCTTTTTCTCACCACTTTGCTTCTTTCATTTTTCGGAGTTGAAATTGGCAAAAGTTCTGCATTTCTTGAACTCATTGCACTTTGTGACATCGTTCTTGTCTGATGTCCATTGACAATGCCACTTATGCATAATATCCAAAAGAGGAAGAATTCTTGGATCATTTGAGTCAAACCTGCCTTTCAGGAACACCCAGCTTCCTAAGGACAAGGCAACGAATAAGAAGAATAGCGATAGTTTGAGATAGTTTTCTTGAGTAAATTCTTTGAAGTGTCACGTGCTAGTTAGAGGTCGATAATATAATTAGCGAGTAATATGTTTCCTCTTGTCATATCCAAGCATTTCCTGGGATGACTCGGAAACAAAACTTTTGTAAAAACACCATGTTGATTCAATGTCTGCACTGTCCTGTATATCTGGAAGATTCCTGTCACAAAGGGTCTGAAAAGATTTTAAGTTGTCAGTGTCGCTGAACTTTATGTCATCTACTCTTCGAGCTGGTGGAATGCAGTTGTTACGAACCAGACTACGGATAGTGAAGCAAACCTTGAATCTATTAATCTATGGTCAGATCAACACTTACCAATGAAGGAGGAACGGGTCATTTTTACAGAACTCCTGGAGGAAAACCACTCAATCATATATTCACTGAGATAATAGTGGTTAGATGAGGGCTGTCTCCAGCTCGTTTTACAGTGGTTATGAAGCTGAAAGTTACTGTTGGTAATCAGGAGTCCATTACCACTACAAAGGGACAGCAGTAGATGACCATTTCAGTTGGCCTTGCTAACACCATACTTACCGATTACACTAATTCATATTGACGTATCGCAACTTACACGTGCATTGATATCGCTCAAGAGAAGAATTTTGTCATGGATGAAAGTACTTCTCAAATTGTTGCGTAATTCAGAATGGAAACTCGCCATATTTATTACAACGTTTCGGCCTTTCAGTATCTGTCTATATTTCTGAGATGAGGTATTATGTACACTATTTACATTATTCAGACTATTGTCCTCATCTTTGTCGCCATATTTATTACAACGTTTCGGCCTTTCAGTATCTGTCTATATTTCTGAGATGAAGTATTATGTACACTATTTACATTATTCGGACTATTGTCCTCATCTTTGTCGCCATATTTATTACAATGTTTCAGCCCTTCAGTATCTGTCTATATTTCTGAGATGAGGTATTATGCACACTATTTACATTATTCGGACTATTGTCCTCATCTTTGTCACCATATTTATCATATTTCGGCCGTTGTACGCTCCGGCCTTCTTCAGGTGGTTGGAATGTCGAACTGAACCCTTTATTTCGCTCACTGGGGTAGACTGTTCTAGTTCCACGTGCCATGTTTAATTGATGTCAGTTATCTCCTGTTAATTTCTCTCTGAAAGTTCTCCAATGCCTTAACCAGGTATTGAACTCACACTCTTTGGGTCCTGTCACTGGATCTAACCAATGCCTTTATCCACTGTGCCATGTGTCCTGACATCCGGGTGTCTCAGATATCCACCTTTAACTCAGCTCTCCAAGTTTTTGTTCACCACTGTCGAAGTCAGGCATTGAACTCACAACTCTTTTGGGTCAAGTCACTGGATCTAACTAACGCCTTTATCCACTAGGCCATGTGTCAATGAGGAGTTTGCTGAACAATCTGCGCATGACTTGTTTATAGTGGTCATTCTTTGTTGCTTGGGCAGATTGTTTCCATCAAAACAGCATAGCCTGGGCTTGTGCAAAGTGTTGAAGTGATCACAGGCTTTAAATCAGAGTGGCATTCACCCAGTCCAGTTGCTAAAAAGCTACAGAATCTATATAAGTATGTGCATGTAATTATATGTATAAACATGCATATATATATATATATATATATATATATATATATATATATATATATTATGAAATGGACAAAGTCCGACAATTATTTAAAGACATTTTTTTATGTTTAACATTCTTTTTATAGATACAAGTATTTTAAGTAAATGCTCTGTTTATAATAAACAGTATTAAATAACATTTACCGGCCTGAATGTCCGAGAAATTTTCATAGAAAATATTCGTCCTCAGACAGGATTCGAACCTGCATCCTATACGGAACCATCATATAGCATTTTTCCGTATAGGATACAGGTTCGAATCTATGAAAATTTCTCGGACATTCAGGCCGGTAAATGTTATTTAATACTGTTTATTATAAACAGATACTTGTATCTTAAATACTTGTATCTATAAAAAGAATGTTAAACATAAAAAATGTCTTTATATATATATATAACACATAAGTTCGTAGTTTTAGCGTACTGTCATGAAGAGGAAATGTTCATAGAACAGATTAAATTATCTGACACAAAATAATAATTAAAGAGCGTTTGCTGCTCACCAATGGGATATATGGTTGCATACATTCAAAAGTAGAAGAATAGAGATAGTTTGAGATAGATATTTTTCTTGAATTGTTGAGAGTAAATTCTTTGAAGTGTCACGTGCTGGTTAGAGGTCGATAATATAATTAGCGAGTAATTTTACACTGGCGATAACTTCAACGCTGGTCACGAGGAACTGAAACGAAACATTTCACATGACTTCAGACTCTCTTCTCCGATTAATTTAATTTTTCTCCTCATTTTATATATACAAAAAAAAAAGAATTTCGCGTAGGCTCGCTAGATTTTCTTCTTCTTCTCAACTGACCGGCTAATTTCTAAGAAAGCAAGGTTTTCATTGGTCCAAAGAAGATTTCACATAGGCTCGCGAATTCATTTCCTTCTTCTTCCTCAGTCCTCCAAATTTGAAGGAAGTGGGTGAAGGGAGTTATTATTGTTTCACACTCACTACATTGTCGGTACATCGAGAAAAAAGGATCTATATCTGTTCCGTTTATAGTCATAGATAGAACACCACCTAACGAGTATCTTGGCAGACAACATAGCCTCTTGCATATGCGTGCGTGCGTACGTGTGTTGTGATGACTTCATATTGTAATATCTTCCGACGAAGAATCACCGACAGTCGGTAGCCTTCATGTTCTCTGTTGCAGGAGGAAACAGACTCAAACAAAATTCTACAATTGTAAAATGCAATATAAACACACGTCTTACGAAAGAGGTAAAGCCGCCTGTATTCATTCATAAAATCGGAATCAACAATAAATGAATCAGGGGCGAAACGTGATGAAGTAATCAGGGGAAAATATGATTGGCTAATATTTAACCAATAATATCAAAGGACGTATAAAAGCGGATTGATCTATTCCTGGCATGAGTCACCATCGCTGAACAGGTCCTCGTCTGTCCACACACAGGCGCCGCACACACACGCTGATTCATTTCTGTCTGTGTGTCTTCTCTCTTTATAAACCGTATGTGCAATCTCTTTTGTAAGAAATATTAAAAGGAATATACAGATATCTTTGTTCCTCGACTATTCTTAATACGTAGGGATAATAACATTTTTCACAAGTCATTCTACTATGATAATTATGTCGAACCTCGCGAAATGTCCTTCATTAATGTCTAAGCTGAGTCAATATATCTTTTCCTTATGAAGAGGTAACTTTTGTTTTCCATGCCCACTGAACACTTTCTTTTATGTGTTGTGACCCTTTAAGGCGTGGGTGATCATGGCTCGCCACAACTTCCTGTCCTTTGTAGCTCTAAGTAATATTCTTCTCTTTATTATCCATTATTTTTCTATCATCCTTTTACAGACTTTCGTCACATTGAACTTAATCGCAGTATGTGTCACTGCCTAAGACTCAGGCACAGACACTGCACTGGAATGAGTGTAACTATATCACAATACGTTTGAAGACTGTTACGTGCCCCTTAAATATATGGTCGATTATGGCTCTCCACAACTTCCTGTCCTTTGTAGCTCTAAGTAATATTTATTTCTTTATTATCCATCTCATGTTTAGCGATCCATTTGCACAAGGTCATTAAATAGATTAATCCCCCACCCCCACTTGCAAACGTGTCCTGTCAGTGTTCAATTTTCCAGACCCTCTTTCCTCATTATATATCCCGGGAATTTCAATTTTCTCTTTCTAATTCTAAGTCTCTTCATCTTTCTGTGCTATGTCCCGTCAGGACGTGGACAATTATGGCTCTCCACAACTTCCCGTCCTTTGCAGCTCTTATCAGTGATTGGCCCCTTACTATCCTTTCCAGTCTATGTTCTATCGTCCATTGACACAAGCTCTTTAAGTAGGTTGAATATGGCTGTCCACAACTTCCTATTCTTTATACATAAGCTCATTAGTTAGGTTAACTGCTGCTTTCTTTTTTGCCTCTTGTCAATGTTAAGCAACATTAAGCCTGGTTAGTATCTTGATGGGTGACTGCTTGGGAATACCAGATGCTGTAAGCTTGGATGTGTGGGTGGTGTAATGGATAATAGCTTGGAATTGTTAATCGGAGAGCCAAGTTCCAATTCCCATTGTTTTCGTTATATTCACTTATGTACAAATACCCTTAAAAAGGTATTAATCTACCTCTTCTCCTCCAGCTATGGGTTAATTAGTAAGACTGATATCACTAAACCATATTATCTCCAAAAACCTTCTTACAATCTAAAAAATTATTTTCTCTCTTTTTGTGTTATAGAAGCAACTGTACAAACCCTTTTTCTTTCACGGTTAACAATGGTCAGCAAAGAAATAAAAAATCAGTTCATAAGCTTAACTTCATAATGGCCCAACAGAGATAACTGTAAGTGTTTCTTTTCCTTCAACTGAAGGGTTAAACATTTCGACTTAATAAAGAAAGAAAAAAAATTATGGTGATGTTGCTAAGATCTACAGAAAGATAAAAAAAATTCTATTTGTTACAAAAATTTTATTATAGTACTAGCTGAATTACCCGCACCTTACTGCATGTCACACATTTTTTTGTGCGAAAATGATGATTGATCTTAAATCATTGTTATAATTTGTGGAGAAAAATTATGCATTTCAATATTACTTAATGATCTTGCTAATGTGACCTCCATCTTCTGGCTTTCTCCTTCTAAATTTTGGATAGGAGTCATTCCCTTGTTTAAATTTAAATTTAATTTAAATCAAAGAGAGAAAAATTAATTACGGTATGGAAGGGCTGGTAGCACCAGTTAGGGCCCCAGCTATGGGCAAATAGTGAATGACCAAACAAAAACAAAATGCCATAAAGTATAAAAATACATTTTTATAGCCAAAAATACCAGCAATACATTTTTATTTAAAAATTAACAACAATAACTATTTATAGTAAAATGACCAACAATACATTTTATCGGTGGTTGAAGGTATACAGTTGCCTTCAAAATATTTAGATTTTGGCATTAAATAACCCATGGAGATGTTGAAACACTAAACAAAATCAGCTGAATCAAACTAAACATAATGGAAAACACACACATCCAAAATATGAAGCTAGGAAAAGCTAAAAGGCAAGTGCAAAAGGAAGCATATCAAAATAATTATTAGCAGCCTTCTCAGTGTAAACAAAAGGAATGGCTGCTCGGTCTTAATATGATATGAATTTAAATATATTGTCGTTAGTGTATTAATAATATGTGTATTTTTGTTTTCTTTTTAAATGATACATACTTTTTATTTGCATTATTTACATTGTTCGGACTGTTGTCCTCATCTTTATTGCCATATTCACGACAGGTGATTGGAATTTTGAACTGGACACTTTCTTCCATCCACTGGGGTAGATTGTTCTAGTTCCAAATTCCATGCCTCTTCCAGATGTATCAGTCATCTCCCTTTAACTCAACTCCCCAAGTAACCAGGTATTGAACTCACAACTGCTTTGGGCCAAGTCACTGGATCTACCAACAGTTTTATCCAGTATGAATTTTTGGGACTTAGAAACTTAATGGCTCAGCAAACATGTTTTTACCAAACCACATATTGCAATTTTGTTATTGCTTTTCTAAAGCACTCCTATTTACCGGTTCCCATATTGTATTCATTTCTATGCTTAGCCCAAAGCTGTAGTGGTGAACAAAAACTGGGAGAGTTGAGTTAAAAGGAGCTAACTGAGATATCAGGAAGAGGCATGGCACGTGGAACTATAACAATCCATCCCGGTGGACTAAATAAAGGGTTCAGTTCGAAATTCCAATTACCTGAAGAAGGCCGGTGCATACAACGGCCGAAACTTTGTGAATATGGCAAGAAATATTAGAACAACGACCCAAACAATGTAAATAATTACAATACCTCATCTCAGAAATATAGACAGATATTGATACGTACTTTTCTTTTATTATCTTCGATCAAATTTTAGGTAAGAATGGAGCGAAACCAGTTCATTCCAAATTTTTTGCCTACTTTTTCTCGTGCATATTTAACCTGAGTTAAATGCACACTCGTTGATTTATCATTTCGCCACGTGTGGGCTAGCATATTTGAGGACTCTGGATGCAGAAAGCGTCGACTTTTCAAAATTCTTCTGTCGAATCGAAAGCTTAAACAAAATCATTCCATCACTGTCAGAATTATACGTCAACGGGTTTTTCTTGGGCCGGTTTCTGCATTCTGTAACACTAAAGGTGGTTGGAATGTCGAACTGAACCCTTTATTTCGCTCGCTGGTTCCACGTGCCATGTCTAATAGATGTCGGTTATCAGTTATCTCCTGTTAATTCCCCTCTCCAAGCCTGGTATTGAACTCACACTTATTGGGTCATGTCACTGGATCTAACCAACGCCTTTATCCACTGTGCCATGTATCCTTGAGGACATCTGTGTATGAATGTCTGGGTATTATAAACCTAATGTCTTCAGCAGCCATTTTTAACAGTGCTCATATTGCAATTTTTGCTGTTGTCATTGCATTGTTTTTTTTCGGGTTTTTTACCAGAGCTCATATTGCAATTTTCGTTGTTATTATTGCTTTTCTCTGGCACTCCTTATTACTGGTTCCCATACTGTATTCATTTCTATGCTTGGTCGGCTCAGGATATTTTTGTGGCCTAGCATATGTGATGATTCCTTAAGTTTACGAATTTCCCTGAAAAAAAAGCCGGAGCGTACAACGACCGAAACGCTGTGATAGATATGGCGACAAAGATGAGGATGACAGTCCGAACAATGTAAATACTTTACAAGAGCCAAATCCAACCCAAAATGATGTACTGCTGCCACATCCAAGCTGGAACTATCCAATTCTCACTTTCAGCATTGACAGAGATCAAAAGCATTTCCGTGGCCTCGTGAGTGATAAATTGTTTTTTTCCAAACGATAGATAGGTAGGAACAGACTTAGATAGATAGATAGATAGATAGATAGATAGATAGATAGATATAAACAGACTGAATTAGATAGATAGATAGATAGATAGATAGATAGATAGATAGATAGATAGATAGATAGATAGATAAAAACAGATTGAATTAGATAGATAGATAGATAGATAGATAGATAGATAGATAGATAGATAGATAGATAAAATGGAGTGATGTATTTTGGACAGCAAGAAAAGAGATTAAGAAACATCTTTTCTCCAGATTTTCCTCCATTCGTCTGCCATAATTAAAATTTATCAAAAGCCGTCTTGATACCGATGAACTAAGATCAAACTTCATTCGTTTTCCCGTCGCCCAAACAAACCAGCAGATTATCTTTTCCATTAAAATGAGTTTGTTATCGCCTGAAAACATATATGTCACTAGAAATATTAACCGATATTAAAAGGTGGTCCCTGAAGAGGAAAAATTTGAAACTCCTGCCAAATTACAATACGGATTGAACGAATTTCTATTTTCTGCGCTAACGATAGTAATCAATAATGGCGGCTTGCTAAATCCCTTGTTGAGGTGCGAAGGATTCGCTTCAAAGGCCGAATTAACATAACACTGAACCTTTTCAAAAGAATTCACCTAGGCTTTGACTCAGATGCATACATGAAACTCATAAATCCCTAACACCAATATCGTTTCTTCTTCATTCTATCAAAAACTGTAGCTCTCGAAAGAACTGTTAGAGCGAAGAAACGATGAACGCCGAGATATTTCCGCTCGCCTACCTCAAAAGAAACGAACGCTTTCGTGAAATGAAACTCTTTGTGCTTCCTTTGTGTGTGACCATATTAACAAAATGCCGATCGTGCCTGACAAGTGTAACGTCGTTCCCACAATAATCCGTTCTCTTGCTGGGATCCGTCTACCCAGGTTTTTGTTGCTATATAAGTACCGGGATTATAAACAATTTAACAACACATCTTTTAAATGAAATATAAAAAAAGGTTATTTTCTGAAGGAAAAGTAGAAGCAGAACATAAGTTGAAATAACATTAATATATTCTTTTCAGACATATACAATAACCATAAAATGTTCAATTTCCTTTGCAGTGAAGTTTGTTTAATAAAGTAATTACGTGTTCTTGGTCCCGTGTAAAATGCGTGAACTGACTTACTTTGTGACGGTCAGCCTAATTTGTTTTGTGAGTTTATGGACAAGGGCTTAGTCGGCAGCTGCTGATTATTCGCTTCTATTGCGTGCGTGGACAAAGCCTTAGGCGGAGGCTGTCGTCTCTTGCTTTTCGCACGTGTGTGTGGGTACGTGTGTGTAAGGCCACTAGGAAACAAGGGGTTTCCTGAGAGTAAAAGAGCATGAGAAGACTTTAGTGAGAAATGAGGAATGGTCAGTAATGGAAGATAGAAAATGGCGATTGATGTTACATTTAGACCAGAGACCAGAAATTGATTTTTTTGTTTCTTTTATATTTAGGTCGCAGGAGCTTTACAGGGAGTGATAGAGAATGAGAGGTCTTTATTGAGGAGACGCGAGGAAAGGGTAATAAATAAACGGAGTTTAGAGTTAGGGTTAGATAGTCACTGACGTTTCATTTAAATTTTTGAAGGCTGTAGTTATCAGGGAAGCAAGAAATCGGAAGGGAGTTCAACAGGCGGGAAGTGCGAAGGAAGAAACTGTTAGAATAGAACAGACGGTTTCATCTAGCTTGTTCAACTGAAAAACGGTGAGACCTAGTTGCCAATCTAGTAGCACGCTTCAATTCATGCAGTTGAGGCTCTAAGGTAAAAAAGCTCACCAGAAGAGTTGCCATGAAAATATTTGTAGAAAAGGCAGGGGGAAGCCACGTCATGTCGGTAGGAAAGTGATTGAAGTCGAGATGCCAGGTTAGGATTGATTACATTGCAGACCCTTTTTTGGATTTTGTCAAGAATCTCAAGATATATAGTAGGAGCACCAGACCAAATATGGCCAAATTATTCAATGCGCGGACAAATGGTAGTTTTATAAATGTGCAAGATGGATTCTGTTATGGTCTAAGTTCCTTGTACCACGGTGATGGTCCAAGGTAGAACCAATGAAGAATAACTCGAACACAGGTATGGAATAACACGGATATATTACAAACAGAAATATGTACAAAGAAGTAGAAGTATTAGTAATGACTATCAGATTTGGTTAGAGTGACCTATGTTGTCTCGACAAGTATCACTATTCCAATGTCTTACAGTGATCGTCTGACTCTTGATTCTGTCTCTGACTCTGAACGCTGCTCCCTCTTGAGGCGCAGTATTTATGATGTCCGGAATAGTCCATTATTATTATGGGTAAGTTCCCATAACAGATTCTGACGTTTTAGAAGGTATCTTTCGCTATTCCAATGTACCTTTGGATTTCGACGCAGCATTTCCTGCAGTTTCCATATTGTGTCTGCTACTAAAAATGTGTCATCTGCATATAGTATGCTAAGATTGTGGCTGCCAATAATAAATCTTGGTAGAACATCTAATTCTCTTAGGATCGCCTCACAGTAAAATTTAAATAAGAAGACACATCCTCGTCTTTCGCCCCTTTCTATTTTTATGTGTTTCTTGAAATCATTTTTTCTCGCTATAAAATCAGTTTGGTCTCAGAGTTATTGTCTTTTCCAAATTAATCAAGCTTACCCAGTAGTATAAATATTGGTTTGGTGAATAATTATCAGGCGTTTTTAAACAATATTTATTATGGAAAAAGAAACATAACACTATTTACATTATTCGGACTATTGTCCTCATCTTTGTCGCCATATTTATTATTACAACGTTTCGACCGTTGTACGCTCCGGCCTTCTTAAGGTGGTTGAAATGTCGAACTTAACCCTTTATTCTGCTCATTGGGGTAGACTGTTCTAGTTCAACGTGCCATGTTTAATGGATGTCAGTTATCAGTTATCTCCTGTTAATTCACCTCTCCAAGTTCTTCACTGCCTTAACCGGGTATTGAAATCACACTCTTTGGGTTTTGTCACTGGATCTAACTAACGCCTTTATCCACCGTGCCATGTGTGTTGTAATAATAAATATGGCGAAAAAGATGAGGACAATAGTCCGAATAATGTAAATAGTGTACATAATACCTCATCTCAGAAATATAGACAGATACTGAAGGGCCGAACGGTTGTATTAAATATGGCGACGAAGACGAGGACAATAGTCCGAATAATGTAAATAGTGTACATAATACCTCATCTCAGAAATATAGTCAGAAACATAACACTTCAACAATAACATTTTTAAATGATTATTCCAGAGCGTATGATTAACGACACGTATTTTTATAACCTGAAAATAAAATAATATTTTCATTAAAAAAGTAAACAAAACAACAATTATTATTAACAAATAACTCGCCTACAATAACGCCTGATAATTATGCACCAACACAATAGTTATTTGTATGGCACTTTATGAAACATAGGTCTATTATCCTCTTGCTCTTTCTGATAACATTCTGAGTATAAATATCGTATTTCTTAT
Organism: Acanthosepion esculentum; assembly: GCA_964036315.1. Taxonomy (NCBI): domain Eukaryota; kingdom Metazoa; phylum Mollusca; class Cephalopoda; order Sepiida; family Sepiidae; genus Acanthosepion; species Acanthosepion esculentum. Next base: position 26,251,419 of record OZ038509.1, read on the forward strand.
TTCAATATCTTTAACGAAAATTATTCTTGTACTATTTCCGGTCTGATTCTGCCGCGCGCTATTCTGATGATAAGTTACGTTATGTGACTCATTAGGCTGATTATGGAGTTCACATTCGTTTGCACCTGGCTTCTTAGCTACCGCGATGAAAATGAATCTACTTAGAGGTAATATCTATTACAATTCCGTCTGGACCTGCTGTTTGGGTTTTTTTTTTCTTCTCCTGACCAATTTAGCCAGTGCTGATTTCCCTTTAGGCTTTAATATTTCGGGTTCTACCGTATTTTTGTGTATTGCAGATGTTTGTCTTTCGTTGTGAAAGAGTTCGCAGGGTAGCTTCGTTCCATAACTGAAGTATTTTTCCTTTCTCTATTTTCAGCGCTGGTTTTCTTCTCCTCATACTTATATCAGCCGGTGTTTTCCGTTAATTCGAGCGATACAAAAATACGATCTGAGTGAAATTTCTTGCTACTAACTCATTGCAACCTATGTGAGACGCTAATCGCTGGCTGTGTAAGCGTTTTATTTCATAAACCATCTTCCCTCCGTCCAGCCAGTTAGCCATTTTGTCAGTGATTTCCGAAGTTTCGAGTCGATAATCGATTTTCGTTCACCAGAGGAGCATGAGTAATTGTCACAAACAACGGACATGGCAATTAAAACCGTTGACTTTGTCAGGCTCAAATGCTTGCTAACTGCACAATTAATTGATTTCTTTCCTTCAATCGACGCATATTGATTATCGATCCTTTGAAATATCGATTGATTGATTTCTTTTCTATAGCTTACCAACCTTTTGCACGTTATTTAAAGCCAGAATATATTTCTAGATTGTAAGAATTGTTTGTGGGCGGGAAGATAATAATGGTTTACTGATAGAAGTCTTAATAATTAACCCATAGCTAGGGGAGAAGAGGTGGGTTTATATATATATAACGAACCTAACTAGAATTAGAACTCGGTTCTCCAATTTTCAACTCCGAGTCGTTATCAATTACACCATCCGCACATCCAAACTTACAGGACCTGGTATTTCAAAGTGGTCACCTATCTAGCTACTGACCAGATTCGACGTTGTATAACTTCGGTGATCGTTCACTAACTGGTGTTTTAACGTGATATGGCCCTAAGCGTCAATGAAGGACAAATGTTTCCTTATAAAGAAACAGCTAGAATTATGATTACCATTCTAAATATCCTTACTTCCTCCGTTTACGTCCGTACAAGCTCATTCAGTAACGCTCTAATTTGGGTGGCTCTTGGCCTTGTATTGAGGGAGTAATTGTACAGTATATATTTTTTTTAAATGCACAAACACTCAGATTCTTTCAGTGTCAAATTCTCCAAGCCTTCTTTCCTCATTATATCTTCTAGAAATTTCAACTGTCCCTTTTTGATTCTAAATATAATTTACTTTTTGTTTTCGCTTTCTTTAAGTTTTCCAAATTGCTCACAAGCTTCGTCCCTGATATTCTCAACATCCTTCTGTAGAATCACATATCAGTAACCCCAGCTCCCCTATTTATCTGTGAGGAAATTGTCCAGCATTTCCCGGCAAATAGGAGGATCACAACAGTTCGGTACGCTTTTCTTTGTTTCAAATGAAGTTTCTTAATACTGTACTTTGTTTGAAAGGCACCATTCGCTATTTCAATGCATCGGATTTTGATGTCGCATTTTCTATGGTCTGTTATAAAACTTCTCACATTTTTGTACTTGCTTGATTTTGATATTTGAAATTTGTAGCTCGCATCTTGGGTTATCCCACTTGTTAACGATAATACGTTCTGTTTTCTTACGATTGGTAGTTATTCCTTTCTTCTCGCTTTCTTTTACTGATTGTCTTGGAGTTTCTGTAGTCTGCCATCAAAAAAGTGTCATCTGTATATTTTATGTCGTTAAGATTCCATCCGCCAGTGATAAATTTTGGTCGGATTTTATTATATATATATATATCGTTATCTCATCTGTATAATAAACGTGAATGTCAGTGTGTCACTGTGTCACACTTTTCAACTTTACTCCTAGATTCCGTAACCCAATAATATATTAAACTATTTTGGAATCAGTCCGACCTCATACGAGCAAATTAAATACATTCCGTGCCGGATCCGAACCCGCAATCCTGAAATTTCGGATTCGCAAGTTTATATTACTGCGATTGCTTTCGGCGATTTTTGTACGTGATCTTTTGCGACGAGATTTTTTGTACGAGAACATTTTTTATAACTTGAAAATAAATTTTTGAAAAATTGAAATTAATTGCAAAATCCAGCGAAAGTCACCCACGAAATAGAAATATTTGTTTGTACGGAAAGTAAGGACCTACGTACATCAAATTGTCTTTAAATTAAGTGGCGGCAAAAGAATTACAGTTGAACTTGTAAAAGGTAAGATGAAATATTATTGTAATACTTAAATGCAGCGATCAATTTTGAGTTCTTCTGCAGTTTATTGTTATATATATATATATATATATATATATATATATATATATATATATATATATATATATAAATAAAAGGCTCAAACACTAATATTCTATGGACAATGGAATCGTAATCACGATGAGTTATATTTTCCGATTTCATTTTGAAATTGTAGGTCTGATGAATTGGACCATGATTACGATTCCAATGTAATAAATTATAACCATGGAATATTAGTGTTTGAGCGTTTTATATTATATTCTTGCTCTGTCCTGGACATTGAATTCTACTTGGATTCTATCCTCTTGGGAATTTATGTATTGACCACTAATATTATCCACACCCACACCCACACACACACACATACATATATATATATATATATATATATATATATATATATATATATATATACATATATACATATATATATATATATACATATATATATATATATATATACATATATATATATATATATATATTTATATATATATATATATATATATATATATATATATATATATATATATATATATATATATATATATTACTTTACACGTTATTTTTAGTGCATACCCATGTGTGAGTAGACGCTTCTTTAAAATACTGTTTAAAATAAACGGAGCGGCTAGTCATATTGACTAAAAATAACGTTTAACGTAATATACATACATATATATATAAGTGGACACTGAAGTCAAAATCGAGTGGCCACAGTATTTCATGCTTGAACGCAATCTTCAGGTTATCTATTCCTGATATAGCATCCCATAAACCTATATTTTTATCATATATATATATATATATATATATATATATATATATATATATATATATATATATATATATATAGAGAGAGAGAGAGAGAGAGAGAGAGAGAGACGTAGACTGAGTAAGGGAGAAAATATGTATTCAGTTTATGTATATGACTTCTTTTTTTTTACTGAGGAGAATTTTTCAGCTGATTTAATATCACCCAAGAATTACCATTGTCTGTAAAAGAAGTGTTGTGAAGTTTCGTCAATCTGAGATACAAAGGAGAGAGAGAGCGAGAATGAAAGAAAATCAATACCTTCCGACTAATTGGAATTTGTCGAAGAGAATTATTAGCAACAGGAAATTAAAAAAAAAAAACTTTCGAAAGGAATCGATTATTTTTTCTGTTCCGTCTGTAATTCTGTCTGTAATATTCAGTTCGAAAGACTCGCGGTTCCCAATTCAACTTTGGAACCACAAAAGAAAAGCATTTAAAGTTAAAGATCTTAAAGTTTAATGCCTTGTCACATTGAAATAATAGTTCTCGTACGATAACCGAAGTTAAGCAACGACCCTGGTGAGTACCTAGATGGGTGACCCATTGAGGATACCAGTTGATGTAAGTTTGGATGTGCCGGTAGAAATGGTTTATGGTCTTACCCCGTTGAAACACCGGTTCTTGTACGATCACCGAAGTTAAGCAACGTCGAGCCTGGTTGGTACCTAAATGGGTGACCGCTTAAAAATAAGGTGCTGTAAGCCTGGATGTGCGGGTGGAAATGGCTTACAACCATATAATATTGAAAAACCAGTTCTCGTACGATCACAGGAGTTAAGCAACATCAATCCTGGCCAGTACTTAGACGGGGGACCGCGTGGAAATACCAAATACCGTAATCTATGGATGTGCGGGTGGAGTAATGGCTAACGGCTCGGAATGGGAAATCAGAAAGCAGAATTCCAATTCCAGTCAGATTCGTTGTACTCACTTACTCTTGGGAAAGGCATGAATCCACCAGCTATGGGTTAATTAGTGGGATTTGTATCAATAAATCAATATTATCTCCAAGCTATGGGTTAATTAGTAGAACTTCTATTAGTAAATCAATATTATCTTCAAAAAAATTCTGACAGAATATTTCCTGGCTTAAATTACCTGCCAAGGGTTCATAAGCCATAGAAAACAAATCAATGAACTACTGATTAGCTGCTCTAGACATGTTATTTAGATTTATGTACATTCTCTGGAATATAAATGTATAGAAATTACAGTGGTCACTAAGTGAGGGGTCAGTTCATATATTGATTGTAATGTAGAATTGCTCCCCCACTTTATATCCAGTTATAATTTTTTTTTGGTGTTAATAAACCGTAAATACCAAATCAATGAAATACTGTTTAGCTGCTACAGACATGTCTTTAGATTTATGTACATTCTCTGGAATATAAATGTACAGAAATTACAGTGGTCACTAAGTGAGGGATCAGTTCATATATTGATTGTAATGTCGAATTGATCCCACACTTTATATCCACATTATAATTTCTTGCTTGTTTATCAAATTCTGATTGGGTATGAATCCACTCCATCCCCCCAGCTATGGATTAATTAGTAAGACTTGTATCACTAAATCTAAATTCTTACAATCTAAAAATATTTTCTGGCTTTAAATAACCGGTAATGGGTTGATAAACCTAAAAAAAAACCAAATCAATCAATTAAATCCTACCGAATTATTATTCCTCAAAATACTTCTCATGTGTCATTAGCTGATTGACGAATGATACAAGGATGTTAGCCTAAGTTTCCAACAGGTAAAAAGCGGTACAAGACTTTGCAAATAAATTGGCTCCCGTTTCAAGAATTTGTCACTATTGCTTTTGTTATGGGAACTTACCCATAATAATAATGGACTATTCTGGACATTATAAATACTGCGCCTCAAGAGGGAGCAGAGAGGTTTATTGTAAGAATCTCCTGTCGAACTCTCTGCTTTGGCAGAGAGGAACTCGGACGAGGCGTTGCCGCAGGGCAAAGTTCGTCCGGGGAGGTAGACAGTCCCTGAACCCGTTTATACGGGTTCTAATGGGCATATTTTTGGCCGAGTCTACGGGCTCGGAGAACTCACATTAAACCGGCCTTGTGCCACATACGACCCATGTGGAGGGTGTTAAATATCGGATTATTGTAAGAACATTGGAATAGTGATACTTGTCGAGACAATATAGTTCACTCTAACCAAATCTGATAGTCATTAGTAATACTTCTACTTCTTTGTATATATTTCTGTTTGTAATATATCTGTGTTATTCCATATCTGTGTTCGAGTTATTCTTCATTGGTTCTACCTTGGACCATCACCGTGCTACAAGGACCTTGGACCATAACAGCTTTTAACGACGATGATGATCTTCAATTCATAGAAGATTCTGCAAATAACCCTTACCAGCAAAATTAATAAATCACATATTCGTATTCAATTTACCCTTCTCTTCACAGTGGCATGATATGACACGATTTCAGCTGTCTCCTTTTTTATATAAGTCTTCTCGTTGTACACATTTTTGTTAAAACTTCCTTTTTGTTCATATGTCCCATTCATGGTATTCTCAGCATCCTTCTGTAGAACAGCATCTCTGTTGCCTTAAATCTCTTCTTCATCTATGAAAAAATTGCCAGGCAGTCAATGCCACATAGGAAGATTGATATCAGGTCCGGTAAGTACTAATTCCGACCGGGAGGGTGGCAAGCATGATTGGGGCCTCGAGCAGTGCTTTGTGACAATCGTTATATTATCAACTTTTGCTTTTGTTTTACCTACATTATATACGTTACAAATTAAATTAAGTACAACTGACGACTTAAGGATGAAAATTTAGATTTTGATGTCATTTTGAGGTCACTTTTTTTCCCTCCAAATCCGTGAATTTGTTTTGCTCACGCTAAGTCTCGAAAAAAGAAACCTATATAAAATTTACTATTTTTATCCATAACTAGCAGCATGGCCCGGCGTTGCCCGTGCTTGATTAAAAAATCGTACGACTCATACAGCAATCGCTGTCACTTGACTTAAAATATTTTTGCCCTTCCTTGTCTTTAAAGGAGTGCCCTTTGCCGTACTGATGTTGCTACATGCCTTACTTCTTGCCTATCTCACACTGCGAATTTTTTCTAGGCTCTATACTAAACATTAAATCTGTTACGAAAAAAGAACTAAACAAAATGAACACAAAACGATCAGCTTTAAAAAAGGACTCGTAACTGGAAAAACCGAAAGAAAAAACAATGTTAACAACAAATACTTTTTCACACCCAACCCAGTTCTGCGGAATCAGAATCAACGTTGAGTTTAAGCAAGTGAATAAGCCAATTGGAGTAAAGTGCCATGCAGATTTAAATTTTTCACACTTGTGACGAATGCAGCTATCGATTTTTTTTTGCATGCTAGTTAACATTCGTGTCAGTCAGCTATTGGCTCTCACGCTGGCCAATAGAATCTTCCTGCCTATTCGTGGCAGCCAGCTCTAGGCTCTCACTCTGGCCAGTAGAAAATGGCCGCAAACTACATGTAAACTACCGAAGAAGCATGAAAAAATCGATTATTTCCACTATCGATGGGAGTTGGGAAATGGAAAGTCGATCTTGGCCTTCCCACTAACTTGGAGCATGTGCATGTAAATTTTGGTGCAAATCCGTCGAAAATTGCGGCCGTGCATTCGTCACACACACACACACACACACACACACACACACACACACACACACACACACCCACACACATCGTGCCTTTTATAGATAGAGATGTTGAATGTGTTAAAATTCTTCAACTTTTTAACAAGAAAAATCTCAAGCTGATGTTAGAAATTGCAGCAAAACATTGTTGATTTATTTAAGATGGAATGATCTATATTATGACAGGTCTCTATTTGGATTTAGATACATTGTATTTAATTTCATTTATTCTAGTTAAATTGTTCACCTATATTGCATATGAACAATTAAAGTATATAATTAGGTTACAATAAAAATTTGTATTTTATATGAATATTGCCTTTTGAAAATTGAGATGTAGTAGAGTGATGGGGGAGCATATCATGGATTCAAGGGGTGAAGCACGAGACCTTTGCACTGGCAAGTGTCTCGTACTCCCTCACGAAAGAAAACGAGATGCAGTCTCTCAGGCGTAACATTATCATTTGTTCACTCCGGACTTCCTCAAGTAATATCGGCGTAAGGGTGTGTGGTTTTGGGAGCTTCCTTCGAACATAAATCTCCTCCTCGCGTGGATGTGAGAGACTCTGTCTTTACCCTCTAGGTCTGGGCGCTTATACAAGGTGCGGCAGAAATACCTCCCACGTAATGGTAAGACATTAGCTAAACGAAGACACCATTGCCATTCGTCTAGGTTCGCTAGCGCCACACAGGTGATAGTTTCAAATGTGGTGGGGGTATTTCTGTCGCAACCTGTATAACTTCCTCTCATGACTATACAGTTAGCTTCCAAGTCAACTCTCTAATTCACCTGGTTTCTCTTATGTTCTGGTGTAACACTGCTACTTTGATACCTCTTAATACATATTGGGGTCATCACAAATCAAATTTTTAGATCAAAGGCTCCAGATAGACATTAAAATCGATTCAAACCACTGGTATTAAGTAGCGTGAATCACATACTGCACACCTCCTGTATATTATTTTCAAATTAATAACTTCCTCAAATTATTAATTTTTTCTCTTTTTTTGAAATAAAGGGTGTTCCAAAAATGTGGACCGATTTTAAATGTGAATCAAGTTTAAGCGTCTAATGATTTCTTTCTTTTTTTTTCTGATTTGGCGGATATTTGGACGATATTATTTTCCCCGCATAATTGCCATGACTTAAATTACATGATCCAATAGAGAAATAAATATATTTTCACCAATAACACTGATTTATTTACTGCTGACTTTGATCCGTCTTAATGAAACACCCTTTAAATTAACAGGATATATATCTCCTACCAACAGTATCGGAAAGTTCCCACACAGCACGTTATATTAATTTCCAGACAGTTAAATTTCCGCGCTTGTTTAGCACTGACGTCCCCAATTTGTAGCTTCCTAACGACTGAACATTGTTTTCTAAAAATTGATGATTAGTCCTTTATTCTCGCTTTCCTTTACTACCTTGCAGGTATATAGAGAGGCAATCGTAAGAGAACTAGAAGTCCCGTGGTTCCTCTTGCCGTCCCTTCTGCTAGTCTAGCCCAGAGCTATCAGCTTATATTCTTTTGGTCAGGCTCCCAGACTCTGACGCGAACCCAATAACAGCAGATAATCTTGTTGACTTGAGATACCACATTCTACTGATTTCTACTATCCCGAGGTCATTGCTCCCTTAAACGTTTTATTATTATTATTACTATTATTGTTGTTGTTGTTCTTGTTGTTTGTGTATGTTATGTTTCCTGCTTTGTATCCTGTAGAGCCGGGTTCAAACTATGGTCATTAAGCCCTATAGGAGAATTGTCATTTAATTTAACTTGTATGTAGATGTTACCTAGGACACTATTTGTAAAAATGTCCATTCCTTTTCTCACAAGGCCTAGAGCTCGGATTACTACTGCTACAGTCCCAGTCTTCATTGACCACTTCCCATTCATCTCGATCTCCAGGTCCTTATATTTAGACAATTTCTCGATAATTTTTATGGAGGTGTTTCTCTCAAATGGTACTGCTATGTCAGTAAGCATACACTTCCTGAATTTCTTGTTATTTTATGATAATATCAGGTCTGTTGGCTTTTATTTCCGTCAGTTTTAATTGGGATGCCCCAGAGGATAGTTACATCGTTATTTTGTGTAACTGTGTCTGGTTGGTGGTCATACCATCTTTCAATGGTTTCGATTTTGTGCTTCTTGCATATCTTCCAGTGCACATATGTCGCTACCTTGTTATGTCTGCGGGTATATTCATTTTTTGCTAGTTCAGGACAACTGAGATAAAATGGTCGACAGTTTCATCTTGCATTTCGGGTTAGTTCTATCCTTGATTATGTGATAGTGATAGGATCTGGTTGCGAGGCTTTGGTCCTGAGCTGCAATAATTAGGCCTTCTGTCTCAGCTTTCAACCTGGCGCTCCTAAGCCAGTGATTTGTTTTCTGTCGGTCCACATCTGCTCCTTTCGTTCTTTTTATGTATTTGCCATGTCTTCCCAGCTTTGCTGTAATTTCATTTGGCCAAGTTGTTTTGCTTTCTGTTTTACTTGTTTCGTGTAGATAGTAGTCGCTTCGTTTTTGTTGGTATATTATATACCAACATATATATAACAATTATATTTTTTGTCAGGTATATTAAGCTGTTTCTTGAAGAGCGCAGCTTCTTTGTTGATGGAGCAGATTTGGTGTTTTACTATTTGCAGTCCGATTGATGTAGTTTATAGAGTTAATTCAAGTTGTATTAGACGTTGACCTCCTGAAGTTCTTGATACATACAGCCTATCAACATCTGATTTCTGGTGGTTCATCCTCATTTGAATAAGCCTATTTTCTGGTCTTGACGTCCAATCTTTTAATGTCATTCAACTTCCATTTAATAATGTTTAACCTGTATGTTACTACGAGTATAGCTAAGGTGTTGATAGCTTTCATTTTATTTGCCCCCATTAAGTTCGCTTTCTAGTATCAAACGCACTCTCCTATAATATTCTTTTCGGATCTTTTTTTTTCATAATTGAATGTTGTATTCCGTCTCCTTCATTAATTCTTAAGTATTTATATCTGCTATATTGGTCAAGTCCTTAATCTTGTTGATATCAAGGTCTAAATCTGTAGTTTTCGTTAGTTTACCGCCTTTGAAGGTGTCTTTGGCACTTTTGTCGATTCCGAACTTCCTAATGTCTTCGCTGAAGGTTTTGACAATGGTGTGTAGGTTTTTCTGTCAGTTGTCATCCTTGGCAAACGTTTTAAGATCATCAATATAAAATAGGTGATTCATTTTGCCATTCTGTTTCTTGTATCCTTGGCTGCTATTCTTCAGTAGGCAGCTGAGTGGTGCTAATGCAAAGTAGAAGAGTAGTGGTGATAATGAATTTCCTTGGAAGATCCCGCTTTTGATATTGATTGGTCTCGATGTTAATGACCCGTTTGCATGGTTTAAGTTTAGTGTAGTTTTTTATGCTTTCTGTTATGAATTCGACCGCTGTGGGGCATATTCCGTATATTTTAGGCTCTTCTTTATCCATAAGTGTCGACCACTGTCGAACGCCTTTCTCTCGTTGATCCACGCTATCGATAAGGTTCTTTTCTTTGTTTTCACCTCTTCCAATATTGTTTTATTGATATTTAATTGGTCCTTGCACCCGTAATTTCCTCTTTTAGATCTCTTCTGTTCTGCTGGGAGTAGATTGTTTTTCTCAAGGAAGTTGTATGTCTTCTCGGTTATGATAGAAGTGAGGATCTTGTACATTGATGGTAGGCAGGTGATGGGCCTATAGTTCTTCGTGTTCTGCGTCTCTTCTGTTTTGGGGAGTAGGTATGTTACTCCCCACGTGAGCCATTTGGGGTATTTTTCTGGGTTTATGATTGAGGTCTTGGTGGGTGCTAGATAGGTTTTTTTATCCAAAAATTGGCTAATCGGTCTATTCTTGGTGCTTTCCAGTTTTGTTTTGTTTTTTGTTTTTATTCTTTTTTTGCAGATGGCCGCGGTTGTTTTAATAATATTGATAAACGTCCATTTTTGGCACTCTATATATGTGTGATGTTCCTGTTGTTGCTTGACCCATGTAGCTCTTTCATTGTGCATTTTGCAGTTTTCCCACATCTTACACCAGCACTCCTCGACTTCCTGGTTTTATTTTTTCAAAGTTTTCGATATAGTTTCTTCTCATCTTTGAAGATCTTATTTTGCCAGAAGAATCTGTTTCTTTTTTCATAACGCCTGATTCTCTGCGCCTTCGCATGAATTTGTTGTTTTCAGCTTCTCTTTAATTTTTGGTACGTCAGTCTTATTCCTTATGCCAATGCTTCGTTTTAGTTGTCTCCCTTTTCTTTCTTTCATTTTGGAGCCATTGTCTACTTCACTTAGAAGTGACAATTGTCCTCGTAGTTTACTTATTTTAGTTTCTATTTTTTCTTTCTAGACTGGCATTTTTCTTTTTAGATTACGTTGGATTTTTTTTTTTTCAATATTTTTCGCTGAGTCAGCATTATAGTTAGTTCGTAATTACCCATACGTGGGGGCTGGTTCGTGGGCTCCAAAGCATATCCATACCATGGTAGGCCATCACGTTCATGGGTGGGGGGGGTCACACCTCCACTGACTATTTTTATTTACTTATTTTTTTAATTTGTATTTATTTATTCATTCATTTATTTATTTTATTTTATTTATTTTACTATCGTTATTATGAACAACAACAACAGTACAGACTTCGTTTATAAGCATTTCGATCCCAAGAAGACACGACGTTCTTCACCAGACTCCGACATAACTTCAATTTTCAACGGAATTTTCTTTGACTTTTTCTCTCTTATGTTCAATAATATGAAACTATATTCAAATCTCCCTAATGTTGTTATCACATAAATATGTTTCACCCATAAATACAATTATTATATAGTTACTAATAATATTTAAAGAAAAGTTTATTATAAGTGTTTGTATTTTATAGCTTGTTGCGGACCACGATAGGGATGCAGCGCTGGTTTACGGAATGGCCTTGTGCCAGACACCACACACCACTACCGAATCCACAATCAAAGTAAGAATAAATAAGCAGGAGGAATGACGAAGATAAGCCTGGTCAAGAGAACAAATATAGAATTTTTATTTAGAGTTTAACAAGTAGTGTCTTCCGTGAAGACCTTCAGTAAAATGTACTGGAAATGTAGTTGAATGAGAATTCAAGTAGATTAGTAAATTGTCTTCTGTGAAGACCTTCAGTAAATGTACTGGGAAATGTTGTAGTGAATGAAATTAGATCACGCGCCAAAATTCAAATCAAAGATGACTATGGCAGGAAGGAGTTCTTCGAGAATAAATGTTCAGAAAGTCAGTTGTAATGCATAGTAACATACGGCAAGGAAAAATACTCACTGCGAGAGTTTATGATTGTGAGTGTATGTAGTTCTTTTTAAAGTGACAGGTTCTGAAAGTATGCGTTCGAAGAATGTGAAAAATGCTCGTTCATCAGGTTGGAAGTTCCTGGGATTGAGATCTCGGTAGATGTTAGCTTCTGTCATGAAGGTGACAACTGTGTTGTCTGTATTAAGATACCGAGACGAGCCATGAGGTCTAGGCAAGGTTTTTGCCGAATAAAATTCTCTGCCAGTATCTATGGGTTCACCGGCGAGAGGAAAGTGAGCCGGCCCGGTCAGGTCGAGCGACCTGGGGCGACTAATTTTGAAACGCCAAATTTGCCGTGACGTCACGCAAAAACGCGCGAAAAATAAATTCTTCCTCATCCTCGGCTAAGACGACGGTTTACTACTATGACTGACCGAACGTGAGAGGAAGGGGTGAAAATGTCGCGCGTGCGTCACAATGAAGGTGTGGGTAGTGTCGGTCCCACAAGCTTATAAAATAAATATTGTATTGTTGGGATTAGCTATGAATTAGTGTGAAATCAGAAGGGTTTTAGGTTTGTGATAATAAGCGTGAAAAGCATGTTCTTCATATTAATCACAACAATTTAAGCGTAAACATACAAAAGGAATAAATCTCAAAGGCAATATTGAACGAAGAAACAAAGGTAGCCGTGAATTCAATTAGAAACAAACATTGAATATTTATGTACAAATAAATTACAATACAATTTTGGAAAAAGTTGTGTTTCAGTTGAAATAACTGAATTGTTGAACAAAAGTTGAATTGAGTATTTTATGAACTCAAAGTTCAGGAATGTTCCTTTGTTTAGGAAAAGTGTTCACATAAAAATTTAAGGAAAATTTATCGAGAGATAAATTTTAAAGTAATGTAGTTGCGAGATTTTTGCTGAATTTTGTATGTTCTGGTTTTGGCAGAGTTATCCACCTTGGACTGTATTTTTTTTTATATTAATGCTTTAGTAGTTCCTGTTTAGTAGTGTAGAATAACACTTTTTTAGAAACGTACAAAGATTTCAGAGAGAGAGAGAGAGAAAGAGGTTGAAGGTTGAGTCAGGTGTTGACGCGCGAAAAGTCCATTAAGTCAAGATGTAGACACGCGTGGATCTCTGTAGAAATCTCTCTGAGGGTGAATTGCTGGCTGGTGAATTGGACTGAGATTCGTCCTTTTATTTACTCTGCGAAGTTTGGATCGGCTCCCAGCGCTTTGGGCGGCAAAAATATCCTGGGGGCGTCACGACCAATAATAAGCCGAGTTTCGCAATGTGTTGTATTGATTGGTCGAAACTAGCTCTTATGGAATATTCCACCTTTAAACGGGGTGAGTGGAAAAATACGGACGATTCTACAGTATATTATTATGATTATTGTTTTTATTTTCTTTGATATCTGGCGTTTACACATTTCTTCCCGGGTCCCGCCCAGGGACCTAAGGTTAAAAATGGTATCATGACACTTTCCACTGCAAAAAAAAAAAAAATTATTACATAGATAAAGCCCTTCGTAAAGTGTGGGCTGTACTTGTCAGAATAATTTTTTGTATCTCTTTGAGGAATGGACTTCCAGGGATCCTTTCAATTAGGCTAGTGGAATCTTTTCCAACCAATCCTAAGGCTCCAACTACAACACGGATTGTTGATGTTCCCATGTGCCACATATTTGAGATTTCTATTTCAAAGTCCTTGTATTTTGACAGTTTTTCGAATATCTTCAAAGATACATTGCAGTCTACAGGGACTGCCATATCAATAAGGAGGCACTTATTTTGTTTGTGATCTTTAATAACAATGTCTGGGCGGTTGGCTTTGATTGTTCTGTCAGTGTGTATTGTGTAGTCCCATAGAATTGTAACAGGTCCTATCTCCGTAACCGGGTCTGGGTGGTGTTCGTACCAGTTTCTTTCAGTTTCCTTCCCGTAGAAGTTGCAAATTTTCCAGTGCATATATTGGCCCACTCTGTCATGCCGGTTTTTATATTCAGTGGGTGCCAATAACGTGCAACCTGATACAAGATGATCAATGGTTTCTGGCTATTTATCACAGAATCTGCATTTTGGGCTAACAGAGTATCTTAGTATATTTGCTTGATAATTCCGAGTTAACAAGCATTGGTCCTGTGCAGCAAGGATAAAACCTTCAGTTTCAGCTTTCAACCCTGCACTACGTAACCACTGATGGGTATGGGGTTTGTCTACGTCAGCTTGTTTGGTACGGGCAGAGTATTGGCCATGAAGCGGTTTATCTTGCCATTGTTTCTGTATCTTATCGGTTGCATCTGTCTTTGCTTTCTTTTTTAAGTATTTTGCAGCTTCAGCCGGTTTACCGTGTTGTACTCGTATTTCTGCGCCTATTTGAAACTCCATTTTGAATTTGTTGGCTTCCTTTATTACTATTTATTCCTTTATTATTATTATTATTATTATTATTATTATTATTATTATTATTATTATTTCCTTTGATTTCTGTTGTATACACATTTCCTTCCAGGTCCCAAAGACCTAATGTTAGAATTGGCTTCATGACATTTCCCACTGATAATTTTTGTAAAAAAACAATTTTTTGTATTGCTTTAAGGCATGAGCTACCAGTAATCCCTTCAATGAGTCTATCGGAACCTTTTCCAGTCAATACGGGGGATCCAACTACAAGTGGAATTATTGATATCGTCATGTACACATTTTTTAAATTTCCACTTCAAGATCCTTGTATTTTGATAATTTTTTGAAGAGCTTCAAAGAGACATTAAAATCTGAAAGGGCTGCCATGTCAATAAAAAAGCAAATTCTGTTTTTATCGTCTCTGATCACGATGTCTGGGCGATTAGTTTTGACTGTTCTGTCTGTGTGTATTGTAAAGTCCTATAAAATTGTTACAGGTCCTATCTCTGTAAGCAGGTCTGGGTGATGTTCATACCAGTTTCCTTCCCCTAAAAAATGCGTAGAGAGATATGAAATGCTTTCAAATATGTCAAGTTTATTTTGTATCTATCTCTGTAAGCAGGTCTGGGTGATGTTCATACAAGTTTCCTTCCCCTAAAAGCTGCGATGATAGATATGAAATGGTTTCAAATATGGCAAGTTTATTTTGTACCTATCTCTGTAAGCAGGTCTGGGTGATGTTCATACCAGTTTCCTTCCCTAAAAAATGCGTAGAGAGATATGAAATGCTTTCAAATATTGCAAGTTTATTTTTGTATTGGGATGCTAATGTTTAAGTTTTAAAACGTCGATAATGTGCGGAAATTGCTAGCATTCACAACAACAGAGGAATGTGAAAATTGAATAAAGGGAGGGAATTTATCATTCCGTGTTAGTTAATCTGTAAATGGAGAACGTTCATGACGTTACCTTTCTTGAATGACAACAGAACCTTGACCTCGATATTTTCTTTCGCGCAAGTTAAAACGTCGAAAAAAGTCAACTGTGAATGACGAAGAGATACGAGCGTGTAAACATGTTTTTTGCTTGACTCGGCTAAGCAAATACCTTACATACCTTAGTTGCGCGCTGGAAATAGTATAACAAATTTAGGTGACAAGGAAATTGAAAATAGAATAGTGTTGGTTAGCAGTTCCTGTTGATTGTTGCTGCCTTGCTTTGGCAGTGAAGACGTTTACTGCTAATCCCCTTCAGAGTAAAGGGAAGCTGATGCTACGGAAGAGACCAAACGAGAAAAAGAAAAGGCCAACGAAACTTTGAGGAAATAAACAACAACGTCTAACAATTTGAATACAATTTAATAAAAAATAACAAGATTGACAATTAAGTGAAAGAGAAAAGGTGTTATCAGAAGGGTTATAAAGAGTTCGTAAAAGGTCCAAATAAGTATAAAACATGTGTAAATGTTAGCGTAATATGTGTAAGAATGTATATATATATATATATATATATATATATATATATATATATATATATATATATATATATATATAAAATATCATAAGGTTAAAATTCGGGTTCATTTTTATAAAACTTCTTCCTTTAAGACAAATACCTTCCACTGTCCTCTGACCTCTTCTCGTGCATTTCATCTGACTGAAACGGATAAATTCTGTATTAGTTTTTTGATTGTTGTATTTTTATTTTATTTTATTTATTTATTTATTTATATTGGTTTCACAGTTAAATTTCTTTTACTGACACAAACTCAGTCCACACCGGAAAACCGATATCCTCGTCTGCCGAAATATGAGGTGATTTGGGATTTTATTGTTTATTAACTATTTGCTCTGTAATAATAAATACACTGAGCTCTTTTTGTGGATCAGTTTTAATATTTTATATTACTATGATCCACTTGGATTATATACCAACAGATTTGTTACCTTTACCATATATATATATATATATATATATATATATATATATATATATATATATATAATAAAAAGAAAGAAAAGTAAGATATATAATCCGGTGTTCTTATTGATATTTTTATTTTTACAAAACAGTGCTCAGTGTAAATTTACAGAGCATAAATATTATAAATTAACTGATTTAAAATATGGTTTCTTCGCTACACAGGAATTACCATGTTTCAAAAACCGAAGCTAAAAACTTCAAATTTAATTATATAGCTAAATTAAAAGCATTAGTTCGGTTTCATCTTCAAGCGAATTTTGAAGATAAAACAGAACTAATGCTTTCAATTTAATTATGTAACTAAATTTGAAGTTTTTAGCTTCGGTTTTTGAAACATGGTAATTCCTGTGTAGCGAAGAAACCATATTTTAAATCAGTTAATTTATAATATATATATATATATATATATATATATATATATATATATATATATATATATATATTAGTGAATATACATAATATCCAACGTCGATAACACTACTCGGAGTTTCATACAGTTAATGCAATCGTCAGGTGTGAACATTCTGACCGTTGGATATTATGTATATTAATTAATATATACTTATAGCTCTTTATTTATAACACCTGAGGATTAAATATACTTAGGTACGTGCAAGAATTTGTGCGTATATGTACATTTTTATCCTACCCATTTATATATATATATATATATATATATATATATATATATATATATATATATATATATATATCAAACTAAGGTTCTTTAGCATTTATTTTTAAAACCAGTGCTCGTTACACAGTAAAGCATAATATTATCATTTAACAATATGTATTCATCGCGACATAGAAATTACCATGTTTCGGAACTAAAAACTAAACTTTAAATTAAACTTAAACTTAAAGTTTCTATCCCATTCTCAAGCAATGTTGAATAATTTTCGAAACAAATGATTTTTTTCAAAGTTATTCAACATCGTTGACAATGCATCATGTCGTTGTAAGCGCCCGGCATACGGATTTTGCTATCTCTATAGCGAATTTATCAAGACAAGAGTGAAAAAGTACTCTCTAGCAGCATCTGCTAAAATATGTGACGCCTAAGATATTTTATACGAATAATTTTATTTGCTCTTTTGCAGGATGATACACATTGCTGTTAAGTAATAAACTGATCGCCCATTTGAATTATTACATATTAATATAATATGTAAAAAAATATATTGAAATACTCACATGTGAAAACCCTTTAATAATATTAAGTCCTTAACAAAATATGTTGTCATTTTTGATGGTCTGGGTAACCTAGTATTAATGTAAGCTTCTGGTGGGCATAAATTGGGGATCGGTTTTCTATTGTTATTAAGTAACAAACTGATCCCCCATTGAATTCTATGAATAGGGGGAAAATGTGAACTGCCACGCCTTCTTGGGAAAGACAGTGGAGAAGTTTCTCCACACTTTGTACTTCAGAGTTTTCTTTCTTTTTAGGCTGTTTGCCAACCAAGGCTAGAAATTCCAGTCTACCCTGCTATTTAAGTCATAAAAAAAGAGAGAGAGATTTCTTGACCATGCAAAAGGGGAATACAAAAACTAGGCCAGAATTTGAATTTGGCAGCCCTACATACAAGGATCAAACACACACATAAAAACTATTAAGACAACAGAAATCTTAACTCACTTTTCTTTACAACCCACCTGATGGCAAAAACATTCACGATTCATTCAAGCAGAATAACAACATAGAATTTTTCAATAACACTGGATGAAATATATTTGTATTTTTATATTAATGCTTTTATTTGCTCTTTTGCAGGATATTACATAGGGGAAAACAAAGCCATGAAATTTGCAATCTCATGAATTTGGAGGGAACGAACTGACCATTCAAACAATTACGTCTTCTGTATAGTGGACTCTTCCGAAAGAGGAGCTGGTAAGAATGCGCCTGCTATCATATATCCAGACCTTCATCCGTTGCCACAGTGCCACACCACCCTGAGATCCCTGTGTACCCACCCCTCCTTCAAAGATAGAACAACCATCTTCAGAAAAGAACGGCAATTCAGAAGAGGATGAAGTCGTCCTCATCTTTGTCGCCATATTTATTACAACGTTTCGGCCGTTGTACGCTCCGGCCTTCTTCAGGTGGTTGGAATGTCGAACTGAACCCTTTATTTCGCTCACTGGGGTAGACTGTCTAGTTCCACGTGTCATGTTTTAATGGATGTCAGTTATCAGTTATCTCCTGTTAATTTCCCTCTCCAAGTTCTCCATTGCCTTAAATAGAAAAGTCTACTTTTTAAACTAAGTACAACTGTTTCAAGATGAAAAAACTTCTACGTCAAAATCGTAGAAATCTTTTCATCTTTGAATAGTTGTGCTTAGTTTAATTTGAAGCGTATATAAACGTAGGTAGAAAAAAGCAAATGTTAATAAGATAGCAAGGTCACAAAGCACTGCCCAGGGACACCAATTCGACCCCAACCAATCGGGGGTTTCAGTGGTACTACGCAACGGTTCTGGTGCCAGTATTCAGTGAGAGAAGGCTCTGTTTGTTTTTAAATTCAATATTCGGTGTCATTGACGGGAAATATGTAAGAATATCACATCCGCCCATGCCAAAGAAAGTCGCATATTCTGTTCAAGATAAAAGCATTTACGAAATATTTTTTTTTAAATCATAAGCTATACTGAGTATTGTGTTGTATCAAATTGAAATGATTCTTAAATACCTACCGGTCGGGATTGTCCACATTGCAAGTTTTATATCTACTGTATGCGCATTGCGTGTTGTCTGTCATTAATTCACATTCTGTTCGTGACTTGATATATATATATATATATATATATATATATATATATATATATATATATATATATATATATATATTGGACAATTTTGCTGTTACATCCGGTATCTATCTATCTATCTATCTATCTATGTATCTATCGATCTATGCCTCTATCTCTCTATCTCTCTCTATATATATATCTATCTCTCTTTATTTCCTAACATAGAGAGGATTGAACAAATTTTACATAAACAACCGAACGAAGATATCATTGTTTTTACTGTCAGCACTTTGGATCGCTAAAGGTTTCAATTTCTACAGATATAAAAGGAAAATCCACCGAGAATGAAAAAGGTTCGTGAAATTTCATTATTTATTTAAATAGGTATATCAGTAAGTCGATAACCTCACAATTAATAAATCATTTGTATTAAACACGTGTTTATTTTTAAACATAATCTCTTTCCTTGTCAGTGCACTTAATTCAATGGTGAATATTAAACATATAGATCGAATATTACACGATGAAACATTCTGCTAGTAAGAATATTAGGTTATTTACTTAGGGTGTAACAGAAAAATAGCCCAAATCGTGTAACAGCAAAATTGTCCAATTGTTAGATTAAGCTTTGAGCCGTTGAATCTTAGAAATGATTAAAGATACCTTACTGGAATTCTCCAAGGTTTTTATAACAATATTGGACTCTACTTTGAACAATAAGAATGTATTTAGCACTAAGTTGAAATGCTGATCCCTCTTGCTGTCGTGACCTCCTGATCCAGTTTTCCTCTCTAATGTTCCCTCTTTTTAAACTTATTCACTGCTCTCTTGATGGTTCTTGAATGGACTTTGAAGATGGAAATTATGAATTCTGGCACCATTACTGAAGGCCTGAATGATCTTTTTCCTCTCAGCATTGCTCAGTTGAGAAGACATAGTAGGGTTGATACAAAATGATTTTAACTTGTTCTCTTTCTAGCTGCATAACACAAATGATTTTTCAGTGATTCTTACGACAAATGGTATCAAGATGGCTAGACGTCTTATCTGAAAACCTTGAAAAAAAGAAATTCAATTAGTTTAGTGTTTGTTTTGATTTTTTGTTTGTTTTGTTTTATTTTATTTTTTTTAGATATTAAACATTTTGTGGGATGGCCAATTATGATGTAACACGATTTGGACAATTTTGCTGTTACATCTGGTATCTATCTATCTATCTATCTATCAATCTATCTATCTATGTCTCTATCTCTCTCTATCTATCTATCTCTCTATCTATCTATCTGTCTATGCCTGTTCATATCTATTTCTATCTCTCTCTATCTCTATCTCTCTCTATCTATGCCTGTTCATATCTATATATCTATCTATCCTCTCCTATTCTGTTCACATTACGTTGAAACATCGGTTCCTGTATGACCACCAAAGTTAAGCAACGTCGAGCTTGGTCATTGCCTAGATGGGTGATCGCTTAGGAATACCAGGTGCTGTTAGCTTGGATGTGCGGGTGGTGTAATGGATAACGACTAGGAATCGTTAATTGGAGAACCGAATTCAAAATTTCTGTTCGATTCCCTGACGCGCAAATACCCTTGGGAAAAGGTAGGAATTCACCTCTTCTCCCCCAGCTATCGGTTAATTAGTAAGACTTGTATTATTAAACCATTATTATCGCCAAAAATATTTTCTTACACTCTAAATATATTTTCTGGCTTTAAATTTCTGCAAGAGTTGATAACCATAGAAAACGAATCTATCTATCTATCTATCGGTCTGTCTGTCTCTCTCTCTCTCTCTCTATCTATCTGTCTCTCTATCTATGTCTGTCTGTCTATCTATCTATGTCTGTCTCTCTATCTATCTATCTATCTATCTATGTCTGTCTATCTATCTATCTATCTATCTATGTCTATCTCTCTATCTCTCTATGTCTGTCTCTCTATCTATCTATCTATCTATGTCTATCTCTCTATCTATATATCTATCTATGTCTGTATCTCTCTCTCTCTATATATATATATATATAGATATATATATCAACAATAACACATTTCTTAAAACATCATTCGAATTACACCTATTCTTTCGTTGTCCTGTTATTACCTGAATGTAAAAAACAAATATATTTTCATACCTGATGATATCTGTAGGAGCAGATGAAAGCTTATAAAAAAATAAAAAAAGACCTCATGCAACTGGAATTTATAAACAGGGATCATAACATTCATTTACAGGTTCGGGGTTAATGTCATTTATTAAATTTGTCTGCGAAGATGTATTCTCACCATTTATATCATTAACTTCAATATCTGTTTTTTGTATGAATGATTCATGTCATGTAAATTGAGCTGCACCACATACTTGATATATATATATATATATATATATATATATATATATATATATATATATATATATATATATGGTGGGGGGTAAATAAATTTGATTAAAAAGAACCGACAATGTCTGTCCATTTAATTCTTTATTATATTTTTCCAATTGTCGGCAAAGGTGTTGAGAATTGTGCTCGAAGTTGTCAATAAACTGTCCAAAGTTCATATTTTGTCATTAACAAATAACGTAATAACAAAATATGAACTTTGGGCAGTTTATTGACAACTTCGAGCACAATTTTCAACACCTTTTCCGAAAATTGGAAAAATACAAAAAAAAAAATGTCGGCTCTTTTTCAATTTGAATCCTTTTTTGTTTGGATGAATACTTACTGTCGAAATATACCATACAGTTAAAATTTACTGCATTTATAGAGAAAGAATTCAGATTAACAGAGAAAGAGTATTTCTATCAGAATAATAGCCTGTAAATAAGTGGCAAGACCGAAAATCGAAGGATCATTTAGTTGTTCATCCGCGCCTACGTTTAAGGACATTTCCATGGATATTTTATAGACGCTGGCCTCGCAAGATTTTTTAATAATTTAAATTAGGTAATATGATTCAACAGGAAATTCAAATTCAAAAGTAATATTTTCACTGCTATTACCAGTAATAATAATTCCACATTCGACGAAATTCGGACAAAAATCGACCCTCGTATGTTTGAATGTTCCTGAATAGTCTTGTGCCAGGCTAAGCTAAGTAAATGTAGCCTACCTACCTACCACATGTTTACGTAATGAAAGGCGTAAATAACCAACTAACAAATTCGTTTTTTGTTTGGGGGATTTTTTTTTAAACAATGAATGCATTTGTCCTATATTAGCTTTAGGTAAAAAAAAAAAAAAAAAAATTTCTATAGTTAAGAACTGTGTCAATGGTGAAATGCTCCAAATAATAAGATCATATTTCAACGTAAATTCCTTTTCAACAAACACGATATATAAAATTCGACACCGACAACGAGTGTTTGTTATGCCAATACAACCGGATGCCAATGCCTTAAAGAAAATTTAACACCCGGTTAATGTACAGTAGGTCATAACTTAATATTGCAACATTCATCATTGTTTCGTTTTATTTTTTATTTTTATAAGCGAGATGAGGAGAGAATAATTTGAACACCTGTAAAATACGGATGTGTGGGTAGCGTAGATGTTATCGGCGCATAAAGTGGAATCTTTTTTTACGGGATCGTTTTTGCGGAAATACTTTTAGGAAAGTCATGAATCTGGTCCTCCCTCCAGCTATGGGCCAAATAGCAGAGATCTCTAGCCTCTGGCGGCAATCAGTATGAGAGAAGGAAAACTTTGAATTCAGAAACATGGAGAAGGCTATCATCAGTTATCTTTCTCAAGAATACAAGAATTGAAAGATAATAAAAAGAGAAATCTGTGGAGAGCGATGATCACCTAGATCTTTAAAGGTCATGGCATTAAAGAGAAAACGAGGAAAGTCTAAGAGAATGACTACTCTGAATTCAAACCATGAAGAAGATAACGGGAAACCACTTCACTATCTTTCCCAAGAGTACATGGTAATTGACAGACGATAAAAAAGGGAATCTGTGGAGAGCTATAATCACCTAGACCTTCAAAGGTCATGGCATTAAAAAGAAAACGAGGAAAGTCTAAGAGAAGGACTACTCTGAATTGAAAACTTTGGAGAAGGCAATGGGAAACCACTTCGCTTTCCCAAGAATATATGGCAATTCACTGATGATAAAGAAAAGGGAATGTGTGGAGAGCCATGATCGCCTCGATGCTGAAGGGACATGGAATTAAAAAGAAAATAAGGAAAATCTAAGAGAAGAACTACTTTGAATTCAAAACCTTGGAGAAGGCAATGGGAAACCACTTCACTATCTTCCCCAAGAATATATAGCAATTCACTGATGTTAAAGAAAAGGGAATGTGTAGAGAGCCATGGTCACCTTGATACTGAAGGGAAATGACATTAAAAAGAAAATGAGGAAAGTTTAAGAGAAGGACTACTCTGAATTCAAAACCTTGGAGAAGGTAATGGGAAACCACTTCACTATGTTTCCCAAGAATATATGGCAATTCACTGATGTTAAAGAAAAGGGAATGTGTGGAGAGCCATGATTACCTTGATACTGAAGGGACATGATATTAAAAAGAAAATGAGGAAAGTCTAAGGACTACTCTGAATTCAAAACCTTGGAGAAGGCAATGGGAAACCACTTCACTATCTTCCCCAAGAATACATGGCAATTCACACATGATAAAGAAAAGGGAAGGTGTGGAGAGCTATGATCAGCTTGATACTGAAGGGACATGACATCAAAAAGAAAATGTGGAAACCCTAAGAGAAGGACTACTCTGAATTCAAAACCAGGGAGAAGGCAATGGGTAAGCATATCCTTCCCATGAATACATGGCAATTTACAGATAATGATAGAAAAGGGAATATATGGAGAGCCATGATCACCTAAATGTTGAAGATATGACATTTTAATTTAATAACTGTATAATAAAGAATCTTGAAATGTAACATAAGCATATAAACATGCAAGAAAAGTTGCTTCTGCTCGGATACCATATATTTTTCTTGTTAAACGTTTAACAGGTGCAGTAGAAGTATGCTAAAAAGGCGCTCCTTACAATTTTCCTTTTTATGATTAATTATTCCCTCTTGCAATAGAGGCTAAATATGCACCATTCACCGCGCGTGTGTGTGTGTGTGTGCGTGTGTGTGTGTGCTCGCGCACAAAAAACAAAACCTAAAATTAATCTTCAAAGTGATGACAAACATTCTAGGTACCACCACGGACTTTCTGAAAACCCGACAAATGCATTTAAATATTTTAAATGACTTCTTTGAACTTCAATTTCGGTTCTGTTTGAAAGGTAATGGACTAAAGCTTAGCCAAATTAAAAGAAAAATTAATTTCTGTATATAAATAAACTTTATTTTAGACATTTTTAAAACATTGGCACTTTTTTCGTTACTTATTCACTTATCGAGCCGTCATCCTATACAAAAAAATATAAACAAATTTAAAATTCTGTAACACATTTCGTCGCCGTTTAGTGGTCCAGTTCTCAGGGTCTTAGAACGACGTTTTAACCACGGGACTAACACGGCGTTGGTCGCTGGCCGTTTCGATTCACACCAACTCTGGCCACACTGTGTTTTTGATCTCAGAGCAGTGGAAAATAGAAGGTCGTAGTCTCACAGTGCTGGTTCAAGCCGTGGCGAGTGCTATATTAAAGAAAAAATATATCTTCATGGCGACAATAAAACGAAAGATTCGTGAGATTAATCTTCAATGGGTTTATATAACTCTTGATACAACAAAAATTAACCCGTCCCGCATCACTCTCAATAGTGACACTGGGACTTATCTAAACTTCCAGGAGTCTTGGAATCAGGAATTCTGGTGGCTGCTGACGTGGATTCCAGAGGCACTCGATGCAGCTTCTCAACGGAAGGTCTATGAACTCCCCTAAGTCATCTGCGTATATTCACTTCGGCCCAAAACTAGCGCGGAGCCGAAGGGTTCTTGGGATTCGTTGAGTCTTTAATTTTCACATTAATTCTAATAAAAGCTTTATTTGTTCCTTATTTCCGCTTTCTTAATCAACTTTCCAAATTTGGAAAATTATCCACCTTCTTGTGAGTAGTCACAGGGAATGCTTTTTCCTTAACTCCAACACCCTTCACTTCACATCTCGCACCGCTACTCCACACAGGCGGGGCTAAATTTCCCCTTTCTTCTTGCTATTCTAACTTTGACCACTTCTCAGAGTGCATAACTGTCTTTGTAGCAAATCTAGTTTTTAAAATGCGTAGGAGAAAGGGCGTGGTTTATTCTCCTCATTAATTTCAATTCTCTGACTCCTTTCGCACAAACCAGAACACCTTGACAGGACATGATTGATCTTCATAACCTCAACCCTAAGAAAAAAAGATCCGTTCCTTGTTTTCGTTAACGAAAATATACTTCTTATCTGCTTCTCTTTCCGTTAATAATGTTTTCCTAATTTCTCCAGAAAGAGATAAACTTATTTCCCAATTTGTTTTCGTCAATGAAAATATATTTGTGTACCTAAATTTTAACAGAGAGACTGTTTTCTATCCCTGGGCCGGTCGCCGTCTCAGCGAAAACACAAGCCAGATCACCTACCTGTTATGGCTTGAACTTCATAATCTTAACCTTTGCAGCGGATTCATTTCTCAATTCGTTTTCGCTAACAAAAATATAATTCTCATCTGCTTTTCTGTTCGCCAGTGACATGTGTTTTCCTAATTTCCCAAGAAAGAGATAAAATTGTTTTCGTCAGCATGCCAGTCTCTCGATGGACAAGAAAAATTAAAAGAGAAGAAATCCAGACGATCCCATTTTCAACAAGGAATCAATCAATCTCTCTCTCTCACACACACACACACACACACACACACACACAGTCTATATTTCATTTTGGGCTTAACCATTTTTTTGGTTAGTGGTAATATTCAACCTCTTACAGCCTCAGTGCCACAGTCTCTTTAAAATCCAATATTTTTCCTAAAAATGTGTTTCGAAGTCAATTATTAAATTTAAAACTTATCTTTTACTTAAAATAGATTGAAAATAACGTTTTATTTACACACGGTACCTTCTGATGTCAAAGAACAAAATAGAAATACTGTAATTCTACCCCTGTCCGAAAAAGCGTTAGAAAAAAAACTAAATAAATACGGACGACCAGCAGTGCAATAATCAAGAATGTTATTTAGGGTTGTAGTAAGTTCGAAATAATAATAACTCTTCATCCACTCCCTCAAAATTCGAAGGATTGAGAAGAATAAAGAAAATCGCGAGCCTGTGTGAGATTTTTGCCTTTTATAGAAATTAACCTGTGAGCCGGAAAAAAAAAAAGGGAAAAAAATCGCAAGCCTATGTGAAATTCTTTTGGGGGCCAAAGAAAACATTACATTCACAGTAATTAGCCGGTGATCCAAGAAGAAGGAAGAAATAAAGTAGCGATCCTACGCAAAATTCTTTTTTTTATATAAAATGAGGAGAAAAATTAAATGAATATGAATAGTGTCTTAAGTCACGTGAAAGGTTTTGTTATAGTTCATCACAACCAACGTCGAAGTACTCGCAAGTTAAAAAATTACTTCACCAATTATTATATTATCAGCCTTTAACCAGCGCATATCACTTTTAAAGAATATTCTCTCAACAATCCAAGAAATATTGCAAACTCTCTTCATCTACTCCTGAACGTATGCAAACCATATATCCCTTCGGTGAGCAACGAATCCTCTTACCTTTGTCTTAAACATTTTTTTAATATTATTTTGTGACAAATTATTTAATCTTTTGTATAAACATTTCCTCTTCATGACAATACGTTAAAAACTACGGACTTTAAGAATTGATTTATTTTCCTGAAACAAGTTACTGAAACTACTTCAAGCGTGTAACTTCGTGAATAAATTCCTTATTTTGTTTTGTTAAAATTACCTGTGTTTCCTCATCATTATCATCCTTCATTAATCTGCTTGACGTGGGTAAATCAACTGTTCATTTTAACCCCAAGGTCCCACGCCACTATAGCTTTAAAAACAAATTTTCGTTAAAGAATACAACATTTATTTATTAAAGAATATAAAATTTTTATTCCATGCGCTTTTTAAACTTAGTATAATAAATAAATTTGAACGCACAGAGGCGCCAACAAAACAAAAATATAGCGTAAATGTTATTTGCGTTAGTGTGAAAAGAAAGACATTTATTCTGAAAGTAAATTTTAAAAATTACAGCAAAGTATTCTTTCATGCGAATGAAATAGTTTCATCGCAAAATTTCTTGGTGGGGAGGGAAACAATTTATCAGTGCCGCGGCGCTAGAGTCGGGGCTCCCCGCTCCGAACTTTTCATACGCCCCACCTTTCTACTAGATGTCGATTTTGAAAGATTTCCAAACTGGAGGCCACAAACCCTTGAAGGAAAATGGGGGATAGCACTTTTTTTGAACTACCAAATTCAGGGAATTATCCAAATTAAATGAAAATTTCAGTACATATTCATTAATTATTTTCTTTTATAATGAAAGATTTTTTTTTATTTAAAAAAAAATCTGAGAAAATGTTATTCCTTTTATAATAACCACCAATATTTTTGTCTAAATTTTACTCAAAAAATGTTTAAGTCGCAAATTTTTATAATCCTATAAAGATTAATCGCCGACGCATCTCCGCTGAAAAAAAAGTTACAAAAATTCCAACACAACACAAACGAGATGTCCTAAAAATTTGTTTTAAAAACAGTATTTCAGTTTTCGAGAAAATTTTTCATGAGTTGAAATCTGTAAACATTTTTATTTTTAAGCGCGTCATTTTCTCTTTTTTATCTTCCTGGAAATGTAAAAACTAAGGACAAGAAATTTTATTTTAATTACCAGCCGTAGACTTCTGGTTAGTATGTAGAGGACCGTGGGCGTATTTATGTGTTGTTGTATTAGAAACACGTGTGTATCTCCTGGTAGAATATTAAAAGGCCCAACTACATGAAAATTGGCAGACTTAACGTGTCCAACCGAAGATGAAAGAAAACAAACAAGACAGATATATATATATATATATATCAACAAATATGTATTAAACAAATTACAAGTCACATAGACATAACATTTGTGTGTGTGGGAACATTGTGTTTGCTCTTTGGTGAATGTTCGTATTTTGGTGAATGTTTGTAATGTTCATAGCGTTTTCCCAGAAACGGGAAACGCTGACTTTCTAAGAGCTTACATTTTGTCGCTGAAATGAAGAAGAAAGAGAGATTTACCTCACCTCCACTCGAAGTGGAATGCGGCACGTGGACTGAGGGAAAAAAGAAAATGAGGCAAGAATTTTCCCAGTATTTATAGTATGGGGAGATAGACCCCTGGTGAAGAATTGGGGAACTAAGGAGGAGGTAACTCCGACAAGTATTGTTATTAGCAAAAGATTTATGCCCTTTTCTACATTCATACAAAAAATAATCTAACAGTTGTTAAAAGAAAAAATAAAATAAAATTCTTTTAAAAAAAGGTTCACACTCGAAAATGGCATTAAATTTAACATTTTCAATTTTTTTTCTGTTCAATCTGAAAGAAAAATAACGTGTTTTATTAAGTTACTAAATTTTTTTGCAACTGTTTACTGTTGAAATTCTCACATTATTTAGTATTGTTAAAATTATTGCTAACATTTTTTTGCTGAGATTTACAAATTCTTCATTTCGTTCAATTTCACAAACCAATCAATGAAATTTGAATAAGTTGATTTATTTGGAAAAATATTTTGACAAAGACCCTACTTCGTGGTTTAATTTCTTTAATTTAATCTAATTTTATAGGACGTCATGGTAAACAATATTTTTTAAGAAAATTTCCTTTTTTGATTTTTCCTTTTTAACAACGAAGAATAAATTCTTAGGATTTCTTACTCTTAAGCATTCAACATACAACTAGACATTCGTAAATATATCATTCTGGAGCCAAATTCCAACTTTTTGAATCGTTTTGCGATGTGATTTGTTTATCTTATATTATTTTCTTGCAAACGTAGAGCGAACTGGAAACTGGATTCTCGTCCATACGTAAGAATATTCGGATGATTTAGGGATAAACTTTATTCTTTGGATTAATACCCTGTTTCAAACACTGTACATTGTAGTAGTCTGTTGGCAATAAGTTTGTCGAACGTAAAAGTTATATCATTGCATAGGCCTTCCTGATGATTTATGTTGCGCAATAGCAACAATAGCATTCCTGGTTTCAACAATAGGTTCTGTCTTGGAAATCCGTTCGGCATCAAACGTAAAGAAAATTTGAAAATATTTCTACTACTCTTAAAATCCTCTGCCCATTTGAAGCTCTCCCTACTGTGCTTATATTTACAGTGCTACTACAGTGCATTTTATTTTACCAGAATGAAATATATATATAAAAACTTAAAGAAAAGAAATGTGCATCAAAGTAATCAGGAGTAATCTCCCTTGTTTTATTATTACCTCCCTTTGGAGAACTCTTTTGTTTATAGAGGACTATAAATAGTCACTAGGCTGGTATCAATTATTCTAAGCAGTGAGCATCGTGACATCAGCCAACGTCCCCTTTTGCAGACCGATTTTGACTGGTGATTATTTATATATATATATATATATATATATATATATATATATATATATATATATATATATATATATATATATATATATATATAAACTTAAAGAAACGATATGAAAAACAATATTGATTATTTTAATAATTAAATTGTTTTGAAAAAGTATTTTGTATGTTAAATAATAAAATTTGTAATTTTTCCAATACCATTAATGATTTTTTTTTTACTAAGCTACGCACCCTAGTAAAACCAACTGTACTTACCTGCTTACACTATTCCTCAAAATTTGGTTCCGGTCGGTCAATGTATGTCTATTTTAGAAGGCGTGGCGGACGGACAGATTAACGGAAATGACAATATGTATATATATATATATATATATATATATATATAGAGAGAGAGAGAGAGAGAGAGATAGATAGATAGATAGATAGATAGATAGATAGATAGATGCAAGCATGAATTCTCAAAAACAATAAACATTCTTTTTTTGAGTTTTATTGAATTATTTTTGATAAGATGGGAACAGAACATTCCGTATGTTCACACTTGACATTTTCATTCCTTTTTTTTTTTTTAC
The DNA here is from genome assembly GCA_964036315.1 of Acanthosepion esculentum. Classification (NCBI taxonomy): domain Eukaryota; kingdom Metazoa; phylum Mollusca; class Cephalopoda; order Sepiida; family Sepiidae; genus Acanthosepion; species Acanthosepion esculentum. Next base: position 26,281,907 of record OZ038509.1, read on the forward strand.
TAAAATAACATCTTCGTGGGGCTTTCTTTAAAACAGTAAAAAAAAAAAAATGGACGAACACCCCCACACACCAAATTAAAAAGTAGACACGAGATATCGAAACCAAATATTTCCTTAATATTTTTTTAATTAAAAAGAAAACTATCTCTATTTCTGAGATGAGGTATTGTAATTATTTACACTGTTTACATTGTTCAGACAGTTGTCCTCATCTTAGTTACCATATTCATGACGTTACCATATTCATGACGTTTCGACCATTGTACGCTCCGGCCTTCTTCAAGTGATTGGAATTTCGAACTGAACTCTTTATTTCGTCCGCAGGGTAGATTGGAACTAGAAAAAAAAAAACCTAAGATTTTCTAACTTAAAAGATGACTCGTGATTGTACCACCTCTTCTTAAAGTTACCCTCAGCACACTCATATATATTTATACAGAATTTTTGTGGCCATTTATATCTATTACTTCTGCTTAAGAATTCTACTAGACTAGCTAACCATGCGTGGAAATTAAAGGAAAAAATAAAAATGATTCGATTGTAAACTGGAAAATTAAAAAAAAAAGCAAAACTTTTCAACAACCATAGTAACATCTGCAATCTTTGTCAACACGAAAAATTAGCTATAATAACATTTCCAGACTAAAAAAACCTTTCGAATGAGAGTCCGAAATTTAGTCCCGTTATATACATACTAAAAAATTCCTTTTGAGTTTATATGACGTGGGATGAAAAGAAAGAATGTATATTTCATTTAATCCCCCGCCGATACAATTTAAATACACTTTCTTTTCCCTCCTCCACCTCCTCACCTTCTACCACACCCCACACTGTGCGCTTATTTATTTGTTTGTTTTAAAATAAATATAGCTTGCATAATTTTTTTATTTAAAAAAAATAATAAAACGTTATGAAATGAATTGACCGAAATCGCCTGAAGATACCGAAAGGTCGAAACTAAGATTGCGGAATCGACTGATCTCTTAATTTTTTATACTTAGAATCTCTACATGTTAATTTTTAACTTTTTATATGTGTATTGAGCATTTTTTTAATACTACTGTTTCCCGGTCTGATTCAAAGCGATCGCATATGCAGAACTTTGGAAAGTTTTTACTTAATTTGTGTCCAGAAAAAAACACTTTTACGAAAACAAGAAAAATTAAATAAAAAAAATTGATCAGTGCCATGTCAGTTGTTTTTAACGAAACTTGTATAAAAGGGGGATTGTTGCCCATATATATATATATATATATATATATATATATATATATATATATATGGCGCGATGAGTAAATTGTCGACATTTTAGATTTATAATATCGTGCAGGCGCATTGTTTGTTTTTGATTTTGTCGGCTGGACAGGGTCAGTTGGGCGACATCTGTGAGGAAAAGAGCATCATGATGCAATCCACTCTGCCAGAAATTTGTAAACAGCATGCTGTACTGCTTGGCATTCGCACCAGAAGCTCCAATACGAACATTTCAGAGAGTTTGGGTGTCAATACTGAGGACTGTGCAGAGGATTCGGAACGAGTTGGATGAATCTAATGGTGATTACGAAGTTGTTTGGAGTGATCACAAGTGATGACGACGTTATGTCTCCATTCATCTTTCCACGGAGTCTCACTCAACAAGGAGGCCTACATGAAGTGCCTTGAAATGGTAATACTGCCCTGCGTCGAGAAGATGGCCGTAGAAAGACTTTATGTCTGGCAACAGGATTCTGCATCATGCCACATAAGCAGGAGGAGCCAGCTGTCAGACAATTTCTGCAACCACATCTCCCCTTACATCTGGCCACCTAACTCCCCAGACTGCAATCCCCTTGATTATTATGTGTGGGGCACAGTTGAGCAAGAGGCCAACAAAACTCCTTGTAACACCAAAGATTAACTGAAGGCAAGGATTATGGCAGCACTTAAAAAAGGAGACTGTCCAGAAGAGTTGCAGGAGATTCCAAAATCGTCTGAAGGCTTTTGCTGCTAATGTTTATATATGCATATCTGTGCACAAGGTGCAATGGGTAAATTGTCACCATTTTATATTTTTAATGTGCATTGTATTTGATTTTGTTGACTGCACAGTATAGTAGGGTCAGTTGGTCAGTCTGTGAGAAAAAGGGCACCATGATGCAATTCACACCACACAAAACCCCTTGTAACACCAAAGATGAACTGAACGCAAAGATTATGGCAGAATTTACCCACTTAAATAAGGAGACATTCGGAAGAGTTGCAGGAGATTTCAAATTCGTCCGAAGGCCGCGGTTGAAGCCAATGTCAATTTTACTGAATAAATTTACTCTTTAGTATTTCGAGATATTTTTGCATAATTTTAGTAAATATATCTGTTAAAAAGAGATGTCAGTGTAATTTTCATTTTTGTGTCATTTAGTCGATCATTTATCCATAAATAAATAAAAATTAAGATTTTAATATGGTTGTCAGACAATTTCTGCGACCACATCATCCCTTACATATGGTCACCTAACTTACCAGACTGCAACCCCCTTGATTATTATGTGTGGGGTGCAGTTGAGCAACAGACCAACAAAACTCCTTGTAACACAAAAGATGAACTGAAGGCAAGGATTATGGCAGCATTCACCAATTTAAACAGGGAGACTGCCCAGAAGATTTTCAGGAGATTCCGATGTCGTCTGTAGGCTGTGGTTGAAGCTAATGGCGATTTTATTAAATAAGTTCACTTTTTAGTATTATTCCATGATATTTTTCGTGTAATTTTGGTAAATATATCTGTTAAAATGAGATGTCAGTGTTATTTTCATTTTGGTGTTATTTAGACAGCAATTTATCCATCGCACCCTGTATATCTGTGAAAATGAGATGTCAGTGTTATTTTCATTTTGGCTTCATTTGGACGACAATTTATCCATCGCACCCTGTATATCGAGTGAACTCTTTTATAATAAAAAAATATGTCCTATTTGCAACGATTCACTTGAGGTATTTGAGGTATGACCTACCATAAATCAAAATGCTGTTTCTCTCGTTTTGTTTTGTTTTTTTTTTCCTTCTCAAAAGTTGGGTTCATATGAACCGGTTGGTTGATAGTGAGATTTCTTTTCGGAGTTTATTTGTTTCTTTGTTCCCCACCCACAAGTCTTTCTTATCAGGGAAACACAAATACATAAAAACACAGGCAATTGGCGTCCCTGGGTGTATCTCTGTGACACACATTTCACTCACTGCCAGATAAACTTCTCACCCAGGAAATTTGGAGTCTTCTAGGAATCAAGCTTTAGAAATACCCATTCGACTTCTGCAGTTGCGTGCCTACGCGAGTCTGCTTTCGGCGAAATGTTTGTTTTATTATTTATCACTTTTAAATTGAATAAATTAGGTATGTCCAATATTTCGCTAAAAAGTGGTATACCTTGACGACAAAAGGTCCCCAAATTGATAAAACAATTTTTAACGTTTAAATATTTATGTTGTTATTAAAGAGGAAAGACCAAAGTATTTTCTGAATATTTTTTCAGATTTTTTAATCCTTCCTATAAATGTTAAAAATTTTATTAAAAAATCTTGTTTTTTTTCGAGTCAAAAAATTTCGTAAAATCGAACTTATCGACATTTCTGTCGGAAAGATCATAGTTTGTTAGTTAAAAAATCATGAAAAATCAATTACACCTTTTTCTTTTGTTATCTTAGGAAATTTAGAATGATTAAAGTATACTTAATGTAATTTGAAAGAAACATTACTTACATTTTTAGCAGAAAATTTTTTAAGAGAGATATTTCCAACCAGGGTGGTCTATTTTCACAGGCGTTGATTGATGTACGTCAATATATTCACAACTTACGGCACGGAAATTTATTGGATGGTAGCACAGAAGTGATATAATTCGTTCTAATTTTAAGTGAATCTGGTTAGTAGATTTTTTTTTTAAAAATTAACTTTCAAATTTTTTTTTTTTTTTACCTTACGTTTGAGGAAGAATTCTGCACTGAAAATAACATTTAAATTATGAAAGAAAATCAAATTTTACAAGTAAAAATAAAACAGTAAAAAAAATTCATTTTTTTAAATTGAGGTTTATTATTTCAGTCATGAAATATTTTTCTGAGAATATAAAAATTACATGAAACACCATTAATTGAAACGGGTTAACTTAATGAAATGAGATTTTATTTCTTTTTTATTAAGGCAGATTTTTTTCTATTTATTAATAATTATATGGCAGTAATTTTAATATGAGTTTTATTTTATTTATTAATAAAATTAACATGCTATGTTGGTTTTGTTTTGACTCAACAAGTATTTTTTAGTTTGAGTAGTAGCGAGCTAACTCCAGAAAATTTAAACTCCAAAAATCGTTTTAATTGATAATTTGTCGTGTGGATAATAATTCCAAAGTAATGTACAATGAATTTATGCATTCGATTTCAAACTTGAAAATTTGGGTGGACTTCCAAGGGCGTTTTTTTTTTTTTTGTAATTGCAAATAGTCGATATTTTCTTTTATCCCATTATTCGATTATATTTGAATAGAAAAAGAAAAAAATTGAAAATAATACGACGATATTCAGAAAACTTGACAAGCGTTGTTTTCTTGTTACTGAACGAATCAAAGCCATTTCTGAAGTAAAAAAAAAAAACTTGCTTCTATCAAAGGAAACTACTCATGTGACATTATTTCAACAATGTGCATCCGTACTTTCGTTGTAGACGATTTTAAATACAATTTTGGAATATTAAAAATTATTTTTAAAATAATTATGGTTGTCAGATTTTAATAAGCTTTCAAATTTATGATCTTTAAAAAGTAGAGAACATAATATATCATTTCCATAAGGTTGCAGAAAGAACTTAATGTATAAATATATAACAACCTTTTGTCATATTGTGTACTTAAAATTGAAAAAAAAAAAGAAAATTAATGTAAAAATTCATTGTTCATCAAAAAAAATTTTTTCTTTCAGATAATAATTACCTTCGTATATATTATTCAGAAAAGCAATTAAAAATTTTCTTAATTAAATATTGTCTTAGTTTTATTGGGTTTTGTATTTTTACAATTGAGGTAAAAGTTTGGACAATTTCGGACATTTTTTTAACAAAAAAATCGATGATTTAGATTTTTCAGAGTTTTGTGCATTTAATTAAAAAAAAAATTCAGGTTGCAAATAATTTTTTTTTTGTGTTTTCATAAAATTAAGTTCGAGGGGGGTAACAGATATAAAAAAAAAATATTTATACCATGACTTTCAAAGAGACAAACATTTCTAAAATAAGTTCATTCATTTCTGAATAAGTTCTGAAGTTTTCATTAAAATCCAACAAGTAGTTAATTTTTACAAGAATTTCGAAATTAATGTGTCTTTCAACTGACAAAAAAACAACTAAAAAGAAAACGCTAAAAAGGTCAAAATTGGACATACCTAGAATAAATATACCGTGTCATTTTCAAAAGTATCGCTTGTACTGGGCGGATATTATCATAGCTTCGCTTCGCAAAACGAAGATCAAGAGTGTAGCGGACCGTTGCGGTGAGGATGTGAAGATGTGAGGAGATATCTCTGGGTTAAGATTTCCTGCTAGTCCGTCCAGCTACATAGGAATGTTGGACTTTAATGAAGTCCAAAGAAGACAAAAGAAAACAAACAAGACCGATATACATGGGTAAACAAATATATATTAATAACAAAACAAGTTAAACAAAGACATGAACAGTTTACATATTGTTTGTATGGAGAAGTTGTGTGTGCGCGTTGTGTTGAGTGTCCGTACGTACGTGTAATGTCCTTAGCGTGTTCCCAGAATATGGGAAACGCTGTATCTGTGAGATGTCACATATTGGCCTAAGTAAAAAAAAGAAAGTTTTTTTTACCTCGCCTCCGCGCGAGGTAGCGGCCCAAGGCCTGAGTCGAAAAAGAGAGAGATTTTTACCTCATCTCCACGCGAGATGGCCGCCCAAGGCCTAAGTCGGAAAAGAGAAAGAGAGAGAAAGGTCAGCCAGTATTTATACTCGTGGGAGAGAGACCCCTGTTGAAGGATTAAGGAAATGAGGAGGAGCTAACTCCGACAACAGGGAGTCTTTACACATGCAGGCACGTTTCTGGCTGATAAGTCGAATGCGGGACAAGCATATACGATTGCAGTAGTTGCAGCTGAAAGTCCGGCCTCGGCTCGATGGCATGGCGCTGCAGTACTTCCCCTTCTGCCTCTTGTCCCCGAGAACGGCCCTGCAGGTATTTTCAAACAAGAAACAGCATGGTTGGTGGTGAGACGCCAGGCGTCACGGTTCTCAGCTAGGATTAATCATAAGCAATGGTTGATGTGATAGGCACCAAAGGAATTTTTTTAACTGGACGGACATACAGACATTAAGAAAGAAATATTTTATATGTAATATTTCTTTTTTACTTAACCCACCACCACCACCACCACCACCACAAGATCAGGTTGTGACACAAAGTAGGTTTAATGTGCGGAGCCTGAGAGCGTACACCCGGGCTAGGAAAAAATTTGCCTGCGACCGTCGATTGCGCTGGCGTCGGTGCGAGTACCGATCCCTCTCTTTGGTGCAATGAGAGGGCGTGGCCTCGGGCAACTGTTCCCCAGGGCTGGGCACCTCTCAGTATAATTTTCCTCAGTTGCGACTCTGTCCTTTGACGGAGAGATGAGGAATAGGGTGTTACAAACTACTTTAGAGTAATTTACGCACAATTTTATATATAATATTTTATGTTGTTTGTGTCGTGACTGTAGCCCCTGCCTTAAAGAAATACAAAAGATAGCGTGGAATCTTCCACGTCTGCCAGTCACCCACCGCGGAGAAATGTACTCTTCCTTGTTGTAATTATCGTGAAAATCAAACATACATACATGGAAATCGTGACAAGCATTCATTGGCTAATCTACTGAAAATAGCTCGCTGATTGGTCAGTTCCGACCAATCAAATCGCCTGCACGCGTCAAATCTGTTTTCGCGCTCAATACGCTCTGAGCCGATCACGTGTTACATCATCTTATATAAACAAAACACGAGTGGTTCTCATTCTCTTTCTTTCTCGCGTCTCATTCCTTGCTGCCAAAATGTAACCTTCAAAGACTCCCGTCTTGTCCATGCCGTCAGACGTTAAAGAACATTACAACATTCACGCAAGTGCAATTCTTAACTCTTCTGAACTCTTTTGGTCCAATAGACAATTCCTAACATACTCATTCTTCTAAACTACAGTTTAATAATTAATTCAACCCTTATGTGCTCAGGTACAAATATTTCCAAATATAAGAGACATAACTCTATCAAACCTTTAGCTTATGTACATGTGCACTAAGACCAATAAATTCAATTGTTATGTTTTGAATCATTATTTTCTGTCTTGTATTAATTGTTGTGGATGGAAGATTATTGAACACACCCAATTTTAAGCCTTCTCACCATTCAAACCTTCTGACATCTTCTAACACCCTTCACACATCTGCAACAATAGTACTCTCAAGCACAATCCACACCTTATGAAGGGCTTTATCTATGTAAAAATATGTGCGATTTTTTTTCCAAAATTGCTCAGTGTAAAATGTCATGAAGCCATTTCTTACCTTAGGTCTCTGGTCGGGACTCGGAAAGAAATGAGTATACATCATAATCCAAAGGAAATAAAACAACAACAACAACAACAACAACAATAATAATAATAATAATAATAATAATAATAATAATAATAATAATACGTGTATCTTGAAGTGGAAATCGGGATTTATTGCTTATGTATGGAAGGCCAGAGGTAGTCATCAGCCATTGTGGAATGAAATGAAAATACTGGACAAGTCAGGATACTGGACAGTTAGACATTTGAATGAATCTACGTATATACTAAGCTAATGTAGTCTCCCGAATCGGCACCTTCGGATTTTCATTTGTTCCCGTCTCTACAGAACAATTTAAATGAGAAAAAATTGGACACCGAAAAAGTCAGCTTAAAACTACCTCACAGCATTCTTCCAACAAAAAAAAAAGAAGAAAAAAAGCGAAGTTTCTACAAAAATAGCATCAACAAGCTTGTAGGACGATGGGAGGCAGTTGTTAAAATCTAGGGTGACTATTTAATTGACTAATAATTTTTTTGTGTGTGGGAGTATATATTTCCTTTTTTAATTATCCAATCGGGTACGAAGAGTTGCAATATATAATATAGGACTAATTAATACTTCAGAATATGGCTGTTTTTGTTTTTTGTTCTTTCAGATTAAATTAATGTTAATGCTGATACTGATACCGGCGTTTACAGCTTTATTTTACAGCATTGTAGCTTGTGTTTTGCTTTTTGTTTTTTGTTTTTTCAGATTAAATTAATGTTAATGCTGATACTGATACCGGCGTTTACAGCTTTATTTTACAGCATTGTAGCTTGTGTTTTGCTTTTTGTTTTTTGTTTTTTCAGATTAAATTAATGTTAATGCTGATACTGATACCGGTGTTTACAGCTTTATTTTACAGCATTGTAGCTTGTGTTTTGCTTTTTGTTTTTTCAGATTAAATTAATGTTAATGCTGATACTGATACCGGCGTTTACAGCTTTATTTTACAGCATTGTAGCTTGTGTTTTGCTTTTTGTTTTTTGTTTTTTCAGATTAAATTAATGTTAATGCTGATACTGATACCGATGTTTACAGCTTTATTTTACAGCATTGTAGCTTGTGTTTTGCTTTTTGTTTTTTCAGATTAAATTAATGTTAATGCTGATACTGATACCGGCGTTTACAGCTTTATTTTACAGCATTGTAGCTTGTGTTTTGCTTTTTGTTTTTTGTTTTTTTGTTTTTTTTAACTGATAGAAAAGAAATAACTTTAGACGACATTCAACGAGTTTTTTTTTCGGAGAGATCCAATAAGTTTGTCGCAAAACATGCCTCACTCTTGTAAAAATACTTCTACAACAAATTCAATCGTGACTTGAAGCGAATCTACATGAGTTTTTTTTTAATATTATTGTTCACCCAACTCAAGGCCCAAGAGCCACTCAAGGTAGAGAGTTATTAAATGGGAAAATAAGAAGCGTATATTATGAGGATGAGTAGGATAGATGAGAAGGTTAAGATCATAGTCTTCGAGAAATTATCCTTTTGAAAGTCTCTTCCACAACATAACAATTCTGGAGTGGAACTTCCTCCTTACCGAAGGAATATGAACGGAATGACGGTGTCGACTTGTCATGGCGGTTCCTATGTGTGAAGGTCTGAACTGGTGGAACTAAATAATAGAGCGATAATTTGAACATTTCAGTCAGTTATGTGCCATGTGTGATACACGCTCAGGCGATCATGTATCTTTCGATACATGACTAACGAGGCAGATTTTTTCCCCGCAATATGTTGCCATTTATCTCTGCGGTAGACCAGTTGCCATCCAAGGCTATAGAACCCGGTCCGTCCTGCTATTTACCCATAGTTGATGGGAGGAGAAGAAAATGATTCATACCTTTCCCAAGGGTATTAGCAGGTAAGTGAATGTAATGGATCTGAGTGGAATTCGAACTCGGCTCTCCGATTTCTCAATCCGTACCCTCCTTGCATATTTACTATAAAAATAACGATAAGGTAGTGAGAAGCTAGCAACTATTCGTCTGTGTGGAAAGGGACTGTAGAGTGGGAAATAACTCATCCCCCAACAATGCTGTGTAAACGCTTTTGAACTCTGTCAAGACTGGAAAGTGATGATAAGGTAGCTTCAGCCTAAATATGTAAGCAATACTCCATAGATTGAAACAAAACGTCTTTCTTAGATTTATTGACCTATCAGAACGCTTTATTTCGACTCTCAAAAAACAGCTTACTCATCCTACTAACTTCCATATAAGGAAGGATATCAACCAGTTTAATAAGAGTCATGTCCGTTCGTCACTCCGACGCCGTTACATACACACGCACATATGCACTCTGTCACCGAACTTACTGTCCAGTCACCTGTTCCACACTGCAACCGACCCAGGTACACACACATAAAGTCACGGCGTTCGTGCGACTTCCTTTCTCCAACGACTGACTATAACTTGTTTTCCACTCAGAAGAATTCATTTAATATTTCACGCCGTCTTTAAAAAACTAAAAACTAAAAACGATTCTTACTCAATGTGAAATTGATCAGAAAGAATATGTTTATTTAAAATAAATTTATGTGAAAAGAAGAATGTAAAGGCTTGATCAAAAAATTCTTTTGAGTGCTTAATAGAAATTAAGCTAATTACAAAAATGTTCGTGTGAATGTAGGAATTACGTTGAGATGCAAAAAACGATTATCTCCCTTTGGTGAGATATTCACGTGGGTCAAGTGACGATCGTCTATTGTCGTCACACCATACATTGACGAAAGCGGCAAGTCAATTTCGGTCGGTTTATAGGTGCCAAACCTCCAGGACATGCTACAGCTTACAAGCGCATGGCGCTGTTTCTCTTTGAGAATATATCTTTCCCAGACATAAAAGGAAACTATATACGGCTAGCAGTCCTCAATGTGGGAAAACATATGACTCGTTGTTTCCTGTTCGCGGAATATGGGACCTAATAGATGAATCCGGTCCGCTTGAATCTGGAGTCCTAAACATTGCTTCTCCAGAAACACAAAAGAATCTCCATATTATATGTATGACCCTATGTTTTCATTCTCCTTTAACTCTGCTTTCTGTGTTGATATATATTATATTTTTCTCTGCGTAGGACACGTGTAAATCTGTATATATAATTTTGTGTATGTCTTAGTGGCATAACACTCTCTCTGAATACAAACCATGTTTGTCATTCTTTTCCTTCCAGCCATTCTGTTCCGTCCGTGAAATAATTAACAATACATTTTATAGCAAAATGACCAGCAATACATTTTATATGTAGTTGAAGGTATGCAATTATGTTTAAAACATATTTAGTTGAAGCCATAAAATTGTGTTCGAAATATTTAAATCTCGGCATTAAATAACCCCTAGAGGTTGAAATGCAACTAAAAAAAAATCAACCAACCACCTTTTAATTGCTGCTGTTGACATGCCCACCAAGACCCGGGGTGCTAGCACCTGTTAGGGTTCCAGCTATGGGCAAATAGTGAACCCCAAAACTAAAACAAAACATTATAAAAATATAGAAATACATATTTATATTAAAAATACTAGCAATATATTTTTATAGGAAAATGACCAACAATACATATTTATAGTAAAATTACCAACAATACATTTTACCTGTAGTTGAAGGCATAAACTTACGTTCAAAATATATCTGTACTTGAAGCTACAAAACTGTGTACAAAATATTTAGATTTTGGCATTAAATAACCCCTAGAGATTGATATGCCACTAAAGGAAATCAACCAACATGAAAGAACTCTTTCATGACATTAATTCATATAATATTCTACAATTTCTTAAAGAATTCAAACTGTATTCTAAAATAACTTCGACAAAACTACAACATAAAACACACACATCACCGCCTCTAGCAATTATGTCCATACAAACTTATACATGGTGTCCATAAAGTTCGTGTGCACTTTAAAAATTTATAACTTTATTTGTATTTGCGATAGAAATAATTTGTAAAAAGTATTAGAAAGAAGTAAATCTATATTTTTTAAGGTTTTATTGAAATTTTATTAAAGTTTCCACATGTCCTCCATCATTAGCAATACAGAGGGTAATACGAGTCAATACGAACGATCCTTTCCTTTACTGCATAGTACATGCTTCACCAGGGCTACATAGAGTTTTAAATTCAGAGTATTCCTTCTCCTAGACGGGTTGCCACCCAAGGCTATAGAACTGTGTCTTTAGCTATTTACCCATAGCTGGTGGGAGAAGAGTTGGATTCATGCCTTTCTCAGGGGCATTGGCACGTAAGTGAACTGAACTGGAACCGACTCTCCGTTTCCTCAATCCGAGTCGTAATCCATTACTTCACCGTGCCTCACTTAAGCATTAAAATAATTATATTTAAAAGTTGAAAATAAAAATTAGTAGGAAAAAAAAACGTTTCTCTTTCTTTTGACAAGATGAATTTACTGGTGTTTTAAGGGGCGCTTGGAAGCCACGTGACAGACTTTTGGTAAGAACAGTTTGTCGCCATCTCCTGTCTTCTTCAATCCCGTTTATCTTTTATCCTTTCCTCACAGGCATACACGATAGTCAGTTGCGGTTTGGCTTACCACAAAGGACGGTACAATTCCCATGCGCCCAAATAGGAACTTAAGACATATCTCATGTCGATGCTGGTCCTTCTTTGGGACGTTACAAGTAAGACCCTCTTTTTATTGGTCCTTTTCACATACTGCTTGCCTTTTTATATAAGTACATTAATCTTACTGCGCGGTGTGTGTGTATATATATATATATATATATATATATATATATATATATATATATATATAGTGTAACCCGGATATAAGAGATCCTGATATAAGATAAACCCGGATATAAGAGAGATTTTATCTGGTTCCAAATTAGAGCCATACTTACCTAAACAAAATAGATCAAACCCGGATATAAGAGAACCCGGATATAAGAGAACCCGGATATAAGAGACTTCTTCTCCGGTCCCAACAACGTTCTTATATCCGGGTTACACTATATATATATATATATATATATATATATATATATATATATATATATAATATTTGCGTATTTCAGTTTTGTTTGTATATAAAACATTTTCATGTACAGCTCATATTAGGAGTTCGTTTTTTGTGTTGTACACGTTCTTCGTTCTGTCTCATTACATTGTTAGTTTATCACGGATATATAATACAGTGTAACCCGGATATAAGAGAGTTGGCGGGACCGGAACCGAAGTATCTTATATCCGGGTTTCTCTTATATCCGGGTTTGGTCTATTATATATACATTAACACAGGCTCTAATTTGGGACCAGATAAAATCTATCTTATATCCGGGTTTCTCTTATATCCGGGTCTCTTATATCCGGGTTACACTGTAATGTGTTTTGTCAGGACCGGATCACAAACAACGAAGTTCTCCTCTGCCCAGAGACGGAGAACTTAGAAACCATTATAACTCGTCACCGATTTCGAAGGGCCGGACAATTTGCCCGAATGCCAGTCATCCATCTTACCAAAACAAATGCTTTTTTTTTCTGGCAAGAGACCACGTAGAGCTCCACATCGTCAAATTCAAGGATCAGCTCAGAAACACCTTGCTAAGGACAGAAATCGATCCGGTCAATTGACAGACAGAAGCTACTGAAAGAACCAATTGGAAAAGAGCAGTCCATGAAAAAAAAAACAACTTCCTTTGAAAACCCCAGAAGACAAATAGAAGTGACGAAGAGATCCCAAATAAAATCCAGAGCTATCCATCCCTTGAGCCATTCTACCCTACCATGTGGTTGCCACAGACGTCGCTTCAGATCCAACATAGGACTCATTTCACACAGAAGGAAATGTCGATGAGCATCTCGATGTTCAGCAACGTGATCCACCAACGACGACGACGACGACGCTTATAATGGGCCGTGGAGAGTAAAGAAAGCCACGAGTTATTCTCTCTCACTTTCCAAGCAACCCATTATATTAAAAAGACTTACTGATATTAAATATTCTTATCTTCGTACAAAGGTATACTGCTGTCATATCGCGCCTGGTGATCTTGCTATTCATCTCGAGGTTGTGGGCAAAATTCAAAGAAGGATCTGTAATGTAATCGATCCTGACCTGGCATCTCAACTTCAGTCACTTTCTCACCGACGTGTCGTGGCTTCCCTCTGCCATATTAATAGCGTCAGACCCAGTGATTTTCAACGTTTTTAAGCAACGGCACATACTTCTAAGCCTCTATAAATAAACCTCTGGGGATGCAAAGAATGATTCGATTCTTTTGGCCGAGATGAATTCACGAGAGTCAATTTTCACTGATATGAAGCGGAATGATTATATTGAATCAATTGCCAGGCATTTCTTCTCACCAGTTTCCATTCATCCGTGCACTGAAAATGGCTGCCACATCGGGTCTGGTGTTCCTGCTATATATCTGGAGATACTTGACAGAAATTCAAAGAATGGTCTGTAATGTAACCGATCATGACCTGGCATCTCAACTTCAGTCAATTTCTCACCTACGTGACGTGGCTTCCCTCTGTCATAGTAATTTCTCCTCTGTATCCATCTTGCGTGTTTACAAATCTACCATTCTCCTGTGCATTGAATACTGTTGTCATATCTGGTCAGTCGTTTCTGCTGTATATCTCTAGATTCTTGACAAGATCCAAAGAAGGATCTGTAATGTAACCGATCCTGAGTTGGTATCTCGACTTCAGTCACTTTATCACCAACATGATGTGGCTTCCCTCTGTCTTTTCTACACATATTTTCATGGCTACTGCTCTGACGAACTTTTTCCCCTGGTGCTCCGATTGCGTGAATTAAGGCGTGCTACTAGATTGGCATTTAGGTCCCACTCTTACCGTTGAATTAATTAAATATAAACGCCACTTCTACTCCAATATTTTCTTTCATCGCACTTCTCGCCTGTGGAACTCCCTTCCGTTTACTTGCTTCCCTGATAACTACAATCTTCAAAAATTTAAATGCAACGACAATCACCATCTTCTGTGGACTTGAACCCCGTTCATCTTTTATCATTTCCTCAAGTCACCTTATACCCAGTCTTTTCTCTCATTTTCATTCCCTGTTACCCACTGCGTACTAGTGGCATTACCGCCTTGATTGGAGTGAAATAATTTTTAAAAAAAGGAAAAAAAAGGAAATGCTTTTATTAAACAGCACTTCCGCTGCTGTAGCCGTAATTATACGTTTTATGAAAGTTATTGCTGTTGACGTATATGTACGTTTTCAAGATACCATGAAATTTCTGACCTAGTGTTTGTGTTATAATCTAATTAACGCTATTTCCAAACAAGTGTAGACGCATACAAGAGTGTAATACTACCTGTTTTGTGATGTAATCTTATTATATTGCGTATGGGGGTGTCATTTAGCTTCGTCTATAGTGTAGGGTATCCGATCGAACTCAAAATGGCAGCGCTCATGAAAATTCACCGTCATCGTCTTTATAATAACCCATTGAGGTGTCGATATGCCGTAAAACAAAATAAATCGAAATCTACTACTACATTTTTATAACATTACTGTCTGCTCTGTTGTGATCAAAATGGAAAATTTATTTGCAGTAAGGGTAATTTTCCATTTTGATCAAAGCAGAGCAGCACAGACAGACAGCAGGGTAGATTTCGGTTTATTTTGATTTATGGCATGTCAACACCTCAATGGGTTATTTAATGCCGATAAATTTTTTAGGATAGGTTCGTATGAATAGAATATGTACATAGATCAGGTTTCATTGACGTATTTTTGTGAGGAGGGTTTTTGTCGAAAGTCAGATATATTGCTGGTAATTCTTTTTTTCCAAAAATGTATTGCTGGTATTTTTATTATAAAAATCTATATTTATACTTTAATAGTGTTTTGACCCGAGTATAGGGTGGGACTATTTGCCTATAGCTGGGATCCTAACAGGTGTTACCACCTCAGGTCAGAGTGGACCTGGGAACAGCAGCAATTAAGAGGGGGGGTCAACGATCCTAAAAAACACCCGATGAGAGGTCTTGCTGCTGGATGTAGTTTATCGTCATGACCAGGATGACATGCAGTAGTGAAAGAGTTAATATGCAAACCAGATTCGGAAAAGAGGTCGAAATAACGGATATGTAGTGTAAAGGACAATGTGACCAGCTAGATATGGGTGTGTTCGTTCTTGGATTAGTCCGACAATCAATTTTTGAAGGAAGAAAACTGGTCATGAATTGCGTAGGAGAACTTTGAACAGATTGAATGACGTTCAACTCAAACGTAAAAATCCTAATGCATATTTACATTACATACGAAAGGTTTGTTTCGGTGTGGGGGCATATGAATTATAAGCGTTATTTCAAATATAACGTTTTTGTTATAAAAATGTTCATAGAAAATGTCAAGTGTCTCTGAGGGAATGAAGAATGTAGGTCTTAATGAGGACCATGTTTTTTCGAATCTCAGCGACTGGAGCGAGAGAATCCCAAACAAAGAACTGTACCAAACAACAGAAATCGTATCACATGAAGACCTTCAATAGTAGCAACAACTAAAATGGATATCACATAACATGAAGGGAAATTAATGACGTAATTAATATGTTGATATTCCATACCACTTCAAACAAAATGTTACGAAGGAAACCTCCATCAATACTGGAAAGAGCGATAACAGCTACCAGACTTGAGAAACCTGTTTTCTTAAAAAAAACGTTTCTAAGAAAAAACATAAATTTTAATCGAAAGAGCACTGGCTGGGAGGTCAATGAATGCTGAATGTTTCCTTATAAGGAAACGGCTAATATTAGCATTATCATTAGAGATGAGGATAACAGATAATACACTTTGATCCCATCCCAATGGTCAGGAAGTGAAGAAAAGACTTACTTGAGTAGCACTGGCTACTCGGTCAATGAATGCTGAATGTTTCCTTATAAGGAAACGCCTAATATTACCATTAGCATTAGAGAGGAGGAGAACAGTTACTATACTTTGATTCCAGCTTGATGGCTAGAGAATGTAGAAAAACGTAACTTATGTAACACTGGCTGCTCGGTCAATGAATGTCGAATGTCTCCATATGAAGAAACATTTATACCGGGTGTAACAGCAAAATTGTCCAATTCTTTGATTAAGCTTTGAACAGTTGTATCTTAGAAATGATTAAATATATCTTACTGGAATTCTCCGGCGTTCTTATAAAACTATCGAACTGTACTTTGAGCAATAATAATGTATAATTACTCTCTAAGTTTAACAGAAGAATTGCGATGAAATCGATCATAAACGAAAATGACATGTTCATCATTTAATTAATCATAGCTAAGGATCGGAAGCTCACGAAGGATTGAAATGAAGTTTATATATATATATATATATATATATATATATATCTTCTGTCACTCACCTAGCTATGGATTAAATAACAGGATGGACTGGGCTCCCACATTGGGGGAGATTTATTTTTATCATGCACCCCCATTACTGCCTTACTCCTACCCAGCAGAATGTGAATAAAGAAATGTATTTTCTTTATTTCCTGTTATGTATAATGTTTTCCCTTTAGCACAACCGCTATTGCCCAAGGTCAGATCAACCAATGGAAAATGAGGATCCCCATTTAGGATTGACTGCAATCAAAAACCCAAACTAAGTTTCTTGGCGCATCAGTACTAATGCTGAATCATTTGTTTTCTGAAGTTTTGAGATACCGTACTTCCCAACCCTAAGCATAGATCCCAGTTCTGATTTGCCAAATTGTGAATAATATATATATATATATATATATATATATATATATATATATATATATATATATATATATATATATATATATATATAATAACCTTTGGTTTGAGTGTCGCATGGTAGTTGTTTTAGAGATATCTTGGAGAAAAATAATCTTTGGCACCAGGAAATCTAGAATATTCCTTATAAAAATGAGTAATCAGATAAACGTTTTTTTCGTGTTTTCTTTTACTTTTTTAACACACACACACACACACACACACACACACACACACACACACACACACACACACACACACATATATATATATATATATATATATATATAATCTGATGGTATTTACATTATTCGGACTATTGTCCTCATCTTTGTCGCCATATTTATTACAACGTTTCGGCCGCTGTACGCTCCGACCTTCTTCAGGTGGTTGGTATGTCGAACTGAACTCTTTATTTCGCTCACTGGGGTAGACTGTTCTAGTTCCACGTGCCATGTTTAATGGATTTCAGTTATCAGTTATCTCCTGTTAATGTTTACCTCTGAAAGTTCTCCACTGCCTTAACGGGGTATTGAACTCACACTCTTAGGGCCCTGTCACTGGATCTAACCATCACTTTTATCCTTGAGGACACATGTCACAGTGTTTAAAGGCGATGGTTAGATACTTCGACATCTATCTCTATTTCTGAGATGAGGTATTGTAAATATTTACATCGTTTGGGCTGCGATCCTCATCTTTATTGCCATATTCACCTTCAACATCTGTCTCTATTTCTCAGATGAGGTATTCTAACTATTTACACTATTTACATTGTTTAGACTATTGTCCTCATCTTTATTGCCATATTCACCTTCAACATCTGTCTCTATTTCTCAGATGAGGTATTCTAACTATTTACACTATTTACATTGTTTGGACTGCTGTCCTCATCTTTATTGCCATATTCACCTTCAACATCTGTCTCTATTTCTCAGATGAGGTATTCTAACTATTTACACTATTTACATTGTTTGGACTGTTGTCCTCATCTTTATTGCCATATTCACCTTCAACATCTGTCTCTATTTCTCAGATGAGGTATTCTAACTATTTCCATTGTTTGGACTGTTGTCCTCATCTTTATTGCCATATTCACCTTCAACATCTGTCTCTATTTCTCAGATGAGGTATTGTAACTGTTTACACTATTTACATTGTTTGGACTGCTGTCCTCATCTTTATTGCCATATTCAACTTCAACATCTGTCTCTATTTCTCAGATGAGGTATTCTAACTATTTACACTATTTACATTGTTTGGACTGCTGTCCTCATCTTTATTGCCATATTCCCCTTCAACATCTGTCTCTATTTCTCAGATGAGGTATTCTAACTATTTACACTATTTACATTGTTCGGACTGTTGTCCTCATCTTTATTGCCATATTCACCTTCAACATCTGTCTCTATTTCTCAGATGAGGTATTCTAAATATTTACACTATTTACATTGTTTGGACTGTTGTCCTCATCTTTATTGCCATATTCAACTTCAACATCTGTCTCTATTTCTCAGATGAGGTATTCTAACTATTTACACTATTTACATTGTTTGCACTGTTGTCCTCATCTTTACTGCCATATTCACCTTCAACATCTGTCTCTATTTCTCAGATGAGGTATTCTAACTATTTACGCTATTTACATTGTTTGGACTGCTGTCCTCATCTTTATTGCCATATTCACCTTCAACATCTGTCTCTATTTCTCAGATGAGGTATTCTAACTATTTATGCTTTTTACATTGTTTGGACTGTTGTCCTCATCTTTATTGCCATATTCACATTCCACATCTGTCTCTATTTCTCAGATGAGGTATTCTAACTATTTACGCTATTTACATTGTTTGGACTGCTGTCCTCATCTTTATTGCCATATGTCCCTTCAACATCTGTCTCTATTTCTCAGATGAGGTATTCTAACTATTTACGCTATTTACATTGTTTGGACTGTTGTCCTCATCTTTATTGCCATATTCACCTTCAACATCTGTCTCTATTTCTCAGATGAGGTATTCTAACTATTTCCATTGTTTGGACTGTTGTCCTCATCTTTATTGCCATATTCACCTTCAACATCTGTCTCTATTTCTCAGATGAGGTATTCTAACTATTTACACTATTTACATTGTTTGGACTGCTGTCCTCATCTTTATTGCCATATTCAACTTCAACATCTGTCTCTATTTCTCAGATGAGGTATTCTAACTATTTACACTATTTACATTGTTTGGACTGTTGTCCTCATCTTTATTGCCATATTCACCTTCAACATCTGTCTCTATTTCTCAGATGAGGTATTGTAACTATTTACACTATTACATTGTTTGGACTGCAGTCCTCATCTTTATTGCCATATTCACCTTCAACATCTGTCTCTATTTCTCAGATGAGGTATTGTAACTATTTACACTATTTACATTGTTTGCACTGTTGTCCTCATCTTTATTGCCATATTCACCTTCAACATCTGTCTCTATTTCTCAGATGAGGTATTCTAACTATTTACACTATTTACATTTTTTGGACTGTTGTCCTCATCTTTATTGCCATATTCACCTTCAACATCTGTCTCTATTTCTCAGATGAGGTATTCTAACTATTTACACTATTTACATTGTTTGGACTGCTGTCCTCATCTTTATTGCCATATTCACCTTCAACATCTGTCTCTATTTCTCAGATGAGGTATTCTAACTATTTACACTATTTACATTGTTGCGACTGTTATCCTCATCTTTATTGCCATATTCACCTCATACATCTGTCTCTATTTCTCAGATGAGGTATTCTAACTATTTACACTATTTACATTGTTTGGACAGCTGTCCTCATCTTTATTGCCATATTCACCTTCAACATCTGTCTCTATTTCTCAGATGAGGTATTCTAACTATTTACACTATTTACATTGTTTGGACTGTTGTCCTCATCTTTATTGCCATATTCACCTTCAACATCTGTCTCTATTTCTCAGATGAGGTATTCTAACTATTTACACTATTTACATTGTTTGCACTGTTGTCCTCATCTTTATTGCCATATTCACCTTCAACATCTGTCTCTATTTCTCAGATGAGGTATTCTAACTATTTACACTATTTACATTGTTTGGACTGTCGTCCTCATCTTTATTGCCATATTCACCTTCAAAATCTGTCTCTATTTCTCAGATGAGGTATTCTAAATATTTACAGTATTTACATTGTTTGGACTGTTGTCCTCATCTTTATTGCCATATACACCTTCAACATCTGCCTCTATTTCTCAGATGAGGTATTCTAACTATTTACACTATTTACATTGTTTGCACTGTCGTCCTCATTTTATTGCCATATTCACCTTCAACATCTGCCTCTATTCCTCAGATAAGGTATTGTAACGATTTACACTATTTACATTGTTTGGACTGTCGTCCTCATCTTTATTGCCATATTCACCTTCAACATCTGTCTCTATTTCTCATATGAGGTATTCTAACTATTTACACTATTTACATTGTTTGGACTGTTGTCCTCATCTTTATTGCCATATTCACCTTCAACATCTGTCTCTATTTCTCAGATGAGGTATTCTAACTATTTACACTATATACATTGTTTGGACTGCTGTCCTCATCTTTATTGCCATATTCACCGTCAACATCTGTCTCTATTTCTCAGATGAGGTATTCTAACAATTTACACTATTTACATTGTTTGGACTGCTGTCCTCATCTTTATTGCCATATTAACCTTCAACATCTGTCTCTATTTCTCAGATGAGGTATTCTAACTATTTACACTATTTACATTGTTGCGACTGTTATCCTCATCTTTATTGCCATATTCACCTCATACATCTGTCTCTATTTCTCAGATGAGGTATTCTAACTATTTACACTATTTACATTGTTTGCACTGTTGTCCTCATCTTTATTGCCATATTCACCTTCAACATCTGTCTCTATTTCTCAGATGAGGTATTCAAACTATTTATAGTATTTACATTGTTTGGACTGTTGTCCTCATCTTTATTGCCATATTCACCTTCAACATCTGTCTCTATTTCCCAGATGAGGTATTCTAACTATTTACACTATTTACATTGTTCGGACTGTTGTCCTCATCTTTATTGCCATATTCACCTTCAACATCTGTCTCTATTTCTCAGATGAGGTATTGTAACTATTTACACTATTTACATTGTTTGGACTGTCGTCCTCATCTTTATTGCCATATTCACCTTCAACATCTGTCTCTATTTCTCAGATGAGGTATTCTAACTATTTACACTATTTACATTGTTTGGACTGTTGTCCTCATCTTTATTGCCATATTCACCTTCAACATCTGCCTCTATTTCTCAGATGAGGTATTCTAACTATTTACACTATTTACATTGTTTGCACTGTCGTCCTCATCTTTATTGCCATATTCACCTTCAACATCTGCCTCTTTTTCTCAGATGAGTTATTGTAACTATTTACACTATTTACATTGTTTGGACTGTTGTCCTCATCTGTATTGCCATATTCACCTTCAACATCTGCCTCTATTTCTCAGATGAGGTATTGTAACTATTTACACTATTTACATTGTTTGCACTGTCGTCCTCATTTTATTGCCATATTCACCTTCAACATCTGCCTCTATTCCTCAGATAAGGTATTGTAACGATTTACACTATTTACATTGTTTGGACTGTCGTCCTCATCTTTATTGCCATATTCACCTTCAACATCTGTCTCTATTTCTCATATGAGGTATTCTAACTATTTACACTATTTACATTGTTTGGACTGTTGTCCTCATCTTTATTGCCATATTCACCTTCAACATCTGTCTCTATTTCTCAGATGAGGTATTCTAACTATTTACACTATATACATTGTTTGGACTGCTGTCCTCATCTTTATTGCCATATTCACCGTCAACATCTGTCTCTATTTCTCAGATGAGGTATTCTAACAATTTACACTATTTACATTGTTTGGACTGCTGTCCTCATCTTTATTGCCATATTCACCTTCAACATCTGTCTCTATTTCTCAGATGAGGTATTCTAACTATTTACACTATTTACATTGTTGCGACTGTTATCCTCATCTTTATTGCCATATTCACCTCATACATCTGTCTCTATTTCTCAGATGAGGTATTCTAACTATTTACACTATTTACATTGTTTGCACTGTTGTCCTCATCTTTATTGCCATATTCACCTTCAACATCTGTCTCTATTTCTCAGATGAGGTATTCAAACTATTTATAGTATTTACATTGTTTGGACTGTTGTCCTCATCTTTATTGCCATATTTACCTTCAACATCTGTCTCTATTTCCCAGATGAGGTATTCTAACTATTTACACTATTTACATTGTTCGGACTGTTGTCCTCATCTTTATTGCCATATTCACCTTCAACATCTGTCTCTATTTCTCAGATGAGGTATTGTAACTATTTACATTATTTACATTGTTTGGACTGTCGTCCTCATCTTTATTGCCATATTCACCTTCAACATCTGTCTCTATTTCTCAGATGAGGTATTCTAACTATTTACACTATTTACATTGTTTGGACTGTTGTCCTCATCTTTATTGCCATATTCACCTTCAACATCTGCCTCTATTTCTCAGATGAGGTATTCTAACTATTTACACTATTTACATTGTTTGCACTGTCGTCCTCATCTTTATTGCCATATTCACCTTCAACATCTGCCTCTTTTTCTCAGATGAGTTATTGTAACTATTTACACTATTTACATTGTTTGGACTGTTGTCCTCATCTTTATTGCCATATTCACCTTCAACATCTGCCTCTATTTCTCAGATGAGGTATTCTAACTATTTACACTATTTACATTGTTTGCACTGTCGTCCTCATCTTTATTGCCATATTCACCTTCAACATCTGCCTCTTTTTCTCAGATGAGGTATTGTAACTATTTACACTATTTACATTGTTTGGACTGTCGTCCTCATCTTTATTGCCATATTCACCTTCAACATCTGTCTCTATTTCTCAGATGAGGTATTCTAACTATTTACACTAATTACATTGTTTGGACTGTTGTCCTCATCTTTATTGCCATATTCACCTTCAACATCTGCCTCTATTTCTCAGATGAGGTATTCTAACTATTTACAGTATTTACATTGTTTGGACTGTTGTCCTCATCTTTATTGCCATATTCACCTTCAACATCTGTCTCTATTTCTCAGATGAGGTATTCTAACTATTTACACTATTTACATTGTTTGGACTGTTGTCCTCATCTTTATTGCCATATTCACCTTCAACATCTGCCTCTATTTCTCAGATGAGGTATTCTAACTATTTACACTATTTACATTGTTTGGACTGTTGTCCTCATCTTTATTGCCATATTCACTTCAAAAGCTGTCTCTATTTCTCAGATGAGGTATTCTAACTATTTACACTATTTACATTGTTTGGACTTCTGTCCTCATCTTTATTGCCATATTCACCTTCAACATCTGTCTCTATTTCTCAGATGAGGTATTCTAACTATTTACACTATTTCCATTGTTGCGACTGTTATCCTCATCTTTATTGCCATATTCACCTCATACATCTGTCTCTATTTCTCAGATGAGGTATTCTAACTATTTACACTATTTACATTGTTTGGACAGCTGTCCTCATCTTTATTGCCATATTCACCTTCAACATCTGTCTCTATTTCTCAGATGAGGTATTCTAACTATTTACACTATTTACATTGTTTGCACTGTTGTCCTCATCTTTATTGCCATATTCACCTTCAAAATCTGTCTCTATTTCTCAGATGAGGTATTCTAACTATTTACACTATTTACATTGTTTGGACTGTCGTCCTCATCTTTATTGCCATATTCACCTTCAACATCTGTCTCTATTTCTCAGATGAGGTATTCTAAATATTTACAGTATTTACATTGTTTGGACTGTTGTCCTCATCTTTATTGCCATATTCACCTTCAACATCTGCCTCTATTCCTCAGATGAGGTATTGTAACGATTTACACTATTTACATTGTTTGGACTCTCGTCCTCATCTTTATTGCCATATTCACCTTCAACATCTGTCTCTGTTTCTCATATGAGGTATTCTAACTATTTACACTATTTACATTGTTTGGACTGTTGTCCTCATCTTTATTGCCATATTCACCTTCAACATCTGTCTCTATTTCTCAGATGATGTATTCTAACTATTTACAGTATTTACATTGTTTGCACTGTCGTCCTCATTTTATTGCCATATTCACCTTCAACATCTGCCTCTATTCCTCAGATGAGGTATTCTAACTATTTACACTATTTACATTGTTTGCACTGTTGTCCTCATCTTTATTGCCATATTCACCTTCAACATCTGTCTCTATTTCTCAGATGAGGTATTCTAACTATTTACACTATTTACATTGTTTGGACTGTTGTCCTCATCTTTATTGCCATATTCACCTTCAACATCTGTCTCTATTTCTCAGATGAGGTATTCTAACTATTTACACTATTTACATTGTTTGGACTGCTGTCCTCATCTTTATTGCCGTATTCAACATCAACATCTGTCTCTATTTCTCAGATGAGGTATTGTAACTATTTACACTATTTACATTGTTTGGACTGTCGTCCTCATCTTTATTGCCATATTCACCTTCAACATCTGTCTCTATTTCTCAGATGAGGTATTCTAACTATTTACAGTATTTACATTGTTTGGACTGTTGTCCTCATCTTTATTGCCATATTCACCTTCAACATCTGCCTCTATTTCTCAGATGAGGTATTGTAACTATTTACACTATTTACATTGTTTGCACTGTCGTCCTCATCTTTATTGCCATATTCACCTTCAACATCTGCCTCTATTTCTCAGATGAGGTATTCTAACTATTTACACTATTTACATTGTTTGGACTGTCGTCCTCATCTTTATTGCCATATTCACCTTCAACATCTGTCTCTATTTCTCAGATGAGGTATTCAAACTATTTATAGTATTTACATTGTTTGGACTGTTGTCCTCATCTTTATTGCCATATTCACCTTCAACATCTGTCTCTATTTCCCAGATGAGGTATTCTAACTATTTACACTATTTACATTGTTCGGACTGTTGTCCTCATCTTTATTGCCATATTCACCTTCAACATCTGTCTCTATTTCTCAGATGAGGTATTGTAACTATTTACACTATTTACATTGTTTGGACTGTCGTCCTCATCTTTATTGCCATATTCACCTTCAACATCTGTCTCTATTTCTCAGATGAGGTATTCTAACTATTTACACTATTTACATTGTTTGGACTGTTGTCCTCATCTTTATTGCCATATTCACCTTCAACATCTGCCTCTATTTCTCAGATGAGGTATTCTAACTATTTACACTATTTACATTGTTTGCACTGTCGTCCTCATTTTATTGCCATATTCACCTTCAACATATGCCTCTATTCCTCAGATAAGGTATTGTAACGATTTACACTATTTACATTGTTTGGACTGTCGTCCTCATCTTTATTGCCATATTCACCTTCAACATCTGTCTCTATTTCTCATATGAGGTATTCTAACTATTTACACTATTTACATTGTTTGGACTGTTGTCCTCATCTTTATTGCCATATTCACCTTCAACATCTGTCTCTATTTCTCAGATGAGGTATTCTAACTATTTACACTATATACATTGTTTGGACTGCTGTCCTCATCTTTATTGCCATATTCACCGTCAACATCTGTCTCTATTTCTCAGATGAGGTATTCTAACAATTTACACTATTTACATTGTTTGGACTGCTGTCCTCATCTTTATTGCCATATTCACCTTCAACATCTGTCTCTATTTCTCAGATGAGGTATTCTAACTATTTACACTATTTACATTGTTGCGACTGTTATCCTCATCTTTATTGCCATATTCACCTCATACATCTGTCTCTATTTCTCAGATGAGGTATTCTAACTATTTACACTATTTACATTGTTTGCACTGTTGTCCTCATCTTTATTGCCATATTCACCTTCAACATCTGTCTCTATTTCTCAGATGAGGTATTCAAACTATTTATAGTATTTACATTGTTTGGACTGTTGTCCTCATCTTTATTGCCATATTTACCTTCAACATCTGTCTCTATTTCCCAGATGAGGTATTCTAACTATTTACACTATTTACATTGTTCGGACTGTTGTCCTCATCTTTATTGCCATATTCACCTTCAACATCTGTCTCTATTTCTCAGATGAGGTATTGTAACTATTTACATTATTTACATTGTTTGGACTGTCGTCCTCATCTTTATTGCCATATTCACCTTCAACATCTGTCTCTATTTCTCAGATGAGGTATTCTAACTATTTACACTATTTACATTGTTTGGACTGTTGTCCTCATCTTTATTGCCATATTCACCTTCAACATCTGCCTCTATTTCTCAGATGAGGTATTCTAACTATTTACACTATTTACATTGTTTGCACTGTCGTCCTCATCTTTATTGCCATATTCACCTTCAACATCTGCCTCTTTTTCTCAGATGAGTTATTGTAACTATTTACACTATTTACATTGTTTGGACTGTTGTCCTCATCTTTATTGCCATATTCACCTTCAACATCTGCCTCTATTTCTCAGATGAGGTATTCTAACTATTTACACTATTTACATTGTTTGCACTGTCGTCCTCATCTTTATTGCCATATTCACCTTCAACATCTGCCTCTTTTTCTCAGATGAGGTATTGTAACTATTTACACTATTTACATTGTTTGGACTGTCGTCCTCATCTTTATTGCCATATTCACCTTCAACATCTGTCTCTATTTCTCAGATGAGGTATTCTAACTATTTACACTAATTACATTGTTTGGACTGTTGTCCTCATCTTTATTGCCATATTCACCTTCAACATCTGCCTCTATTTCTCAGATGAGGTATTCTAACTATTTACAGTATTTACATTGTTTGGACTGTTGTCCTCATCTTTATTGCCATATTCACCTTCAACATCTGTCTCTATTTCTCAGATGAGGTATTCTAACTATTTACACTATTTACATTGTTTGGACTGTTGTCCTCATCTTTATTGCCATATTCACCTTCAACATCTGCCTCTATTTCTCAGATGAGGTATTCTAACTATTTACACTATTTACATTGTTTGGACTGTTGTCCTCATCTTTATTGCCATATTCACTTCAAAAGCTGTCTCTATTTCTCAGATGAGGTATTCTAACTATTTACACTATTTACATTGTTTGGACTTCTGTCCTCATCTTTATTGCCATATTCACCTTCAACATCTGTCTCTATTTCTCAGATGAGGTATTCTAACTATTTACACTATTTCCATTGTTGCGACTGTTATCCTCATCTTTATTGCCATATTCACCTCATACATCTGTCTCTATTTCTCAGATGAGGTATTCTAACTATTTACACTATTTACATTGTTTGGACAGCTGTCCTCATCTTTATTGCCATATTCACCTTCAACATCTGTCTCTATTTCTCAGATGAGGTATTCTAACTATTTACACTATTTACATTGTTTGCACTGTTGTCCTCATCTTTATTGCCATATTCACCTTCAAAATCTGTCTCTATTTCTCAGATGAGGTATTCTAACTATTTACACTATTTACATTGTTTGGACTGTCGTCCTCATCTTTATTGCCATATTCACCTTCAACATCTGTCTCTATTTCTCAGATGAGGTATTCTAAATATTTACAGTATTTACATTGTTTGGACTGTTGTCCTCATCTTTATTGCCATATTCACCTTCAACATCTGCCTCTATTCCTCAGATGAGGTATTGTAACGATTTACACTATTTACATTGTTTGGACTCTCGTCCTCATCTTTATTGCCATATTCACCTTCAACATCTGTCTCTGTTTCTCATATGAGGTATTCTAACTATTTACACTATTTACATTGTTTGGACTGTTGTCCTCATCTTTATTGCCATATTCACCTTCAACATCTGTCTCTATTTCTCAGATGATGTATTCTAACTATTTACAGTATTTACATTGTTTGCACTGTCGTCCTCATTTTATTGCCATATTCACCTTCAACATCTGCCTCTATTCCTCAGATGAGGTATTCTAACTATTTACACTATTTACATTGTTTGCACTGTTGTCCTCATCTTTATTGCCATATTCACCTTCAACATCTGTCTCTATTTCTCAGATGAGGTATTCTAACTATTTACACTATTTACATTGTTTGGACTGTTGTCCTCATCTTTATTGCCATATTCACCTTCAACATCTGTCTCTATTTCTCAGATGAGGTATTCTAACTATTTACACTATTTACATTGTTTGGACTGCTGTCCTCATCTTTATTGCCGTATTCAACATCAACATCTGTCTCTATTTCTCAGATGAGGTATTGTAACTATTTACACTATTTACATTGTTTGGACTGTCGTCCTCATCTTTATTGCCATATTCACCTTCAACATCTGTCTCTATTTCTCAGATGAGGTATTCTAACTATTTACAGTATTTACATTGTTTGGACTGTTGTCCTCATCTTTATTGCCATATTCACCTTCAACATCTGCCTCTATTTCTCAGATGAGGTATTGTAACTATTTACACTATTTACATTGTTTGCACTGTCGTCCTCATCTTTATTGCCATATTCACCTTCAACATCTGCCTCTATTTCTCAGATGAGGTATTCTAACTATTTACACTATTTACATTGTTTGGACTGTCGTCCTCATCTTTATTGCCATATTCACCTTCAACATCTGTCTCTATTTCTCAGATGAGGTATTCAAACTATTTATAGTATTTACATTGTTTGGACTGTTGTCCTCATCTTTATTGCCATATTCACCTTCAACATCTGTCTCTATTTCCCAGATGAGGTATTCTAACTATTTACACTATTTACATTGTTCGGACTGTTGTCCTCATCTTTATTGCCATATTCACCTTCAACATCTGTCTCTATTTCTCAGATGAGGTATTGTAACTATTTACACTATTTACATTGTTTGGACTGTCGTCCTCATCTTTATTGCCATATTCACCTTCAACATCTGTCTCTATTTCTCAGATGAGGTATTCTAACTATTTACACTATTTACATTGTTTGGACTGTTGTCCTCATCTTTATTGCCATATTCACCTTCAACATCTGCCTCTATTTCTCAGATGAGGTATTCTAACTATTTACACTATTTACATTGTTTGCACTGTCGTCCTCATCTTTATTGCCATATTCACCTTCAACATCTGCCTCTTTTTCTCAGATGAGGTATTGTAACTATTTACACTATTTACATTGTTTGGACTGTTGTCCTCATCTTTATTGCCATATTCACCTTCAACATCTGCCTCTATTTCTCAGATGAGGTATTCTAACTATTTACACTATTTACATTGTTTGCACTGTTGTCCTCATCTTTATTGCCATATTCACCTTCAACATCTGCCTCTTTTTCTCAGATGAGGTATTGTAACTATTTACACTATTTACATTGTTTGGACTGTCGTCCTCATCTTTATTGCCATTTTCACCTTCAACATCTGTCTCTATTTCTCAGATGAGGTATTCTAACTATTTACACTAATTACATTGTTTGGACTGTTGTCCTCATCTTTATTGCCATATTCACCTTCAACATCTGCCTCTATTTCTCAGATGAGGTATTCTAACTATTTACAGTATTTACATTGTTTGGACTGTTGTCCTCATCTTTATTGCCATATTCACCTTCAACATCTGTCTCTATTTCTCAGATGAGGTATTCTAACTATTTACACTATTTACATTGTTTGGACTGTTGTCCTCATCTTTATTGCCATATTCACCTTCAACATCTGTCTCTTTTTCTCAGATGAGGTATTCTAACTATTTACAGTATTTACATTGTTTGGACTGTTGTCCTCATCTTTATTGCCATATTCACTTCAAAAGCTGTCTCTATTTCTCAGATGAGGTATTCTAACTATTTACACTATTTACATTGTTTGGACTTCTGTCCTCATCTTTATTGCCATATTCACCTTCAACATCTGTCTCTATTTCTCAGATGAGGGATTGTAACTATTTACACTTTTTACATTGTTTGGACTGTCGTTCTCATTCTTATTGTAACATTCACTACGTTTCTGCCATTGTACGCTCCAGCCTTTTTAAGGTGATATACCTGGCCACAGCAGAGGTGAACAAAAACTTTGATAGGTGAGTTACAAAAGGGAAATAACTGAAACTGAGATATCCAGAAAAGGCATATCACGTGGAACTGGAACAATCTATCCCCTTGGACGAAATAAAGGTTTCGGTTCGAAATTCCAACGTATATCACCTGAAGATGGCCAGAACGTACAATGGCCGAAATGTCCTGAATATGACAGTAAAGATGAGGACAACAGTCCGAACAATGTAATTAGTGATAACATATAAATTTGTATTATATGAAGATATTAAGCATTGCCATGGATCAAATGTTAGCTAGCTTGTTTTGTATACAGTTAATAATGAAGTGATCTTGATCATAACTTGTTATACCCCTGCTGGAAGCGCTTTTACAGTGGCCATCTCTCGGACTTAATGTAGTTAATAAATTGTAAATTCCTATTCTTTTATTTTATTTTCTCCTCAATAAAATCTTCTTATACTCTTTCCTTTCCAGTAAACGATTGCATCTTAGTGGCATTATTGCCTTACTTGGAGTGAAATAATTTTTAAAAAAGATAAACGGAAGCCGTATCTCATTGATTGTGTTCGAACCTCACTTGGTGGCCTTGTGCCAGACCATATTATAAAATAAACGACAACCATCATATTTCGAAGTTTTTGTCCATTACAAGTTTTTACTCTTCATAAAATATCAATATTTATTGTTGTCACACTCAGATAACACAGTTCATTTCTTTGTGCAGATAAAATGTTTTTATGTGCATTTTAAACAAGATGGCGTCTGCGTGTTTTGTTATTTGATGTAAATCTCATTTCTGAAGCGTCCATGTTGTTTTAATATCTTTATTGTGTTTCCGGCTAAAACAGTATTAAATTCGTTTTGGGTCAGTCATTTTCTCCCTAATCACTTATTTTGCGTCTGCATCAAAAGTAATCATTACGTAGATTCGCTGATCATTTTGTCTCAAATAGAGGAATGGAAATGATTTCAGTGTTGCGGTTTTGGCCGTCGTCCATAAAGAATAGATCAATAAAAAATGAGATCGGGGCGTTTTGCTTTCGGTCAGGTTGCCCTGAAAGCACTATTTCTCTTCTGTTCATCAATGTTAAGCAACAATGAACCCAGCCAATGCAGTGATGGTTGACCATCAGCACCGAATTTAGACCTTTAAATATGCTTGGGTTAATAGAATCTGGGGTGTGCTTCATCACTTATGTTTGCCCCTGCCCACTGTCTAAAAATGATAGATTTTTAGATAATGCAATTTTGGTTTAAAACAAGAAACATTTAAACAGAGAGGTCCAGATACTCTACATTGTTTCAAATTAGTTCAAAAGAGCCTGTGGGTGAATAAGTTGTTTTTCTTATGCACGCCAACGGTCACCATAATGTTTGGGGGGATTCACTCACATCATAGCATCAGAAATTAGCTTCATATTCATGGAGATAAAAGCATACTTAACAGAAAATAAAACGTACAGAAATAACAGGCAAAGCATGGTAAATTGCATGTTAATTTCATATAATTCATTTGTATTTTTGTGTGTATTTTTTAGATTACAATTGTTTTATAGTACATGTGATAAAAAGGATAAATTTACTCCGTAGTATTACAAGGCATATCACATAGTAGTTGGACACGTGTTGCCCGTACCAAGGTTCGTAATGAAGAGATTGAATTTAACGTCTTTTGGTGGGATGTCCGTATTTCCAGTAGGAACAGTTTTTGTTGTATGCTGGGAGTAATTTTATTTCTTTTAATATTTATTTTATACAACTCATTTACAACAATTTATTCTTTTGAAACATTTCATACAACGTTTTTATGTTGTTTTATTTTATTTTATTTGTAATTTTCATTATTATTATTATTATTATTATTATTATTATTTTATTTTTATTTATCTATAAAAACAATAATATTCCTACACGCCCCATTAAAATGGGCCATTAAAATGGGCCATTAAAAAGCCTCATCTAAAGAGCCCCATTAAAGATAGGCCATCAAAAAAAACATTAAAAATGGGCCATTAAAGAGCCCCATCAAATCTGAAAATAAATCTCTGTTCTGGTATCTTTATTCTTTTTTAGTTTTATCAGGGGCTCAAAACTAGAATGCCCTTCTAATCTTGGGGTCCCTGGTCTGCAGCCCATAGCACCCCATATATAAGTCCGGCACTAATGACCATTGATTTATGTTGCCAACTATAAGCAGCTTTGCGCTAAATTGTCAAAATCTTGGGAAATTGCTTTCTGGAAGTTTACTTTAAGCTACAACTGACCAAAATAATGCAAAAGGAAAAAGCAATTATCATTAACCTGAATAGGAGGCACGGTGGAGAAATGGTTAGCGGCTCAGATTGAGGAACGGAGAGCCGAGTTCGAATTCAAGTCAAGTTCATTACATTCACTTACGTATGGATCCATCCCTTCTCCTTCCAGTTATGGGTAAAATAGCAGAACAGACTTGAGTGGGAACCAGTCTAGGAGAAGGAAACATCAAACAGAATCGCACTATATTAAATGTGTGCCTACATGCGACTGGGAGGCCGCTTATGAATCCAGAATTCTCACTGAAACTCCTGCTATGGGTTTACACATCCGAATGAATACGACCTCTGCTCCACTTGGTCAGCTTTCATTCTGATAAGGCATCAAAAGGAGCTTAATTTCCTATAGAAATACGAGAGGAACTAACTAAATAGGACTGTTTATTTAGGACTGTTTGACTGAATTAGTTTATTTTTTGATATTCTTCAAACACAAAGCTCAAGAGTCACTCAAGCCAGAGTGTTACTGAATAGGGTTGTTTTATGAATGTAAGAACTAGAGATTATGAGAATATGTAGGATATATAACGGTTGTCCGTTGACTTGAAGCGATTAAGTAAAGGTCTGAACTAGTGGAACTAGAGAATGTAGACTGTCAGTATATTATTTATGGGAATAGCGATAGAGTAGCGATAGGCTTGTATCTGTAGGGTGGGAAATAATCCATTGCCTACAAGGCCGAGTAAACGCTATTAGACTTTGTAGAGACTGGTAAGAGAGGATTAAGCAACTCCAGTCCAGAAACGACAGCAATATTCCATTTTGGGTCTGATCTGACCCTGGTAAAGTTAGAACATGGTAGGAGGAGCCAGGTACTTTCTGGGGTGGTATACGAAGATGACCAATTTTCTAGCACCTTTAGCTAGGGAACGCATATACTTGAGATCTGGGATAAACCAGTTCCGAAAGATGTGTATGGCAACGAGCGGCGTTGAGAGTAAAACAATTCATCGTGAATTTAAGGTCACGATCCGGAGCTTTGTTTATACTGCTGCTGGTTTCCAGGTGACTGAGGTAGGCAGCACTCGGCGAGCTCTCACCCCTTCTTTCCAAGCATCCCTCTCAAGCGGGCTAAAGTATGCAAGGCCGCACTCATGCAAATCCCTCCTACGAAATACGAAATCTTCCTACGTCTACCTCAACCTCTGTGACCAGGAACCCTGAACTCCGAGACATCTTTAATGCAAGACGAAGCTCGTTGGACGTGACCAAACCACCCAAGATGACGGGTGCGCAGCACTGATGTTATATCCTCAATACCGAGCTTTCTTGACGTTATGGTAATTTACCCACGCACGCATGGACTCTCCCAGCTATAATTAGGAGCAGGTACTGCCTTTTGGAGAGGGAAGTTTCTCCGAATGTCGGACCGAACATTCTTGCTGTAACACTCTCGTTTGTATATGTTTGTACAGTGTAACCGGGATATATTGTCGGGACGGGACCTTAGAAGAAGTCTTTTATATCCGAGTTTCTCTTATATCCGGGTTTGGTCTATTATATATACATTAATACAGGCTCTAATTTGGGACCAGAGAAAATCTCTCTTATATCCAGGTTTCTCTTATATCCGGGTCTCTTATATCCGGGTTACACTGTATTACTGTTTCTGTTAATATATTTGTTCAATTCCTCTCTTAGTGTCTTTATTTCGGTCCCTAACAAGGCCACAACACTTAACAACTCCGATGAAGGTGTTTCATACTGAGGTTTGGTGCCGAGGGATCCAGTGAATCATTAAACGGCCGCAAGACTGACCCACTTGGTGCCCAAGGTCAGCTCAGCGATTATGAAAAGTTACTAGTTTGGTGTTGAAGTACAGAAAGTCCTCCCCCCAGCATTGACATGTTAAAGATAAATTGATCGGCTGCTAGGCTCTGTTCATATAAAATTTTGGAGGTGCACTCATACACACTCGTATCATCTACACATATATTCACTAACGATTGGAATAGCAAATGATTCATCTCAAAAGCTAAACAAAGTATTAAGAAACATGAAAAATCTCGTTAGAAACAAAGGAAAGAGCGCCGAAATACCGTCTTATAAATCAAAGGTCAATGATGGGAGGTCATTTCTCTTCTGGTTTACAAAAATGATTTCTACGGCAAATATGTGTACAGGTGTTTTTTGTACTAATTTTCATGTGGTGAATTCAGATTTCTGAACAATTTTGTTCTATCACCTCTGCTTACAGCCACATCACGTTGAAACACCGGTTAGCGTACTATCACCGAAGTTAAGTAACGTTGAGCTTAGTGAGTACCTATATGGGTGACCGTTTGGGAATACCACGTGCTGTAGGCTTGGATGTGACGGTGATGTAATGAATAATGGCTCAGAATGTGAAATCAGTAGGATCACTGAAGTTAAGCAATGTCGAGCCGGATTAATACCAAGTTGGGAGACCGTTTGGGAATACCAGGTGCTGTAAGCTTGGATGTGCGGTTGGTGTAATTGATAAACGACTCGGAATTATTAATCGGGGAATCGAGTTCCAATTCCAGTTGTATTCATTTACGCGCAAGTATCTCTGGGAAAGGTATGAATCCAGCTCTTTTCCCCTCAGCTATGGGTTAATTAGTACGACTCGCATCACTCAAAAAAATAAATAAATAAAAATAAAATTGCGTACAAAATATTTAGATTTCGGCATTAAATAACCCATAGAGATGTTGATATGCCGCTAAACAAGTCCAACCAATCTATCACCCTTAGTTTTTTCTTTTTCTTTTTTTGGTTTCCACATATCACATTTTCATTATACTGCATATAAATTTAAAATATAATACATTTATTATATCTATTACAAGCAGCATAGATACAGAGCATTGATGGCACTAAATTACTTGGCCAATACCATATATACACGTCATAATACAGCAGACAGAGGTGAGCTTTTGAGGGACGATCTCATGTACTTTGCATCTGGTATGTCGTGCAAGAACACCCAGTAAAAGTTCTCCATCACGCTGAGGTTCCACTTGCCTTGGTAGTTTCTTTCCATCTTTCTTTCTCATCACTCACTGCTCTGAGTTTCAGAGGGAAGAGGTTAAATGTGGGGGGGGATAAAGTGAGTTTTGAATGACATTCAGTATTCCATATACTCAAAAGCCTGAAGTTTCTGGGACACATAATGAGGAAGGAGGGCCTGAAGAATCTGATACTCACAGGTCGAATAGAGGGAAACAGAGACAAGGGAAAACAACGCGTGACATAACTGGTGGACTTAAACAAGTGGATTACAGAACGTGGTCTGAGGTGAGCAAACAGAGGGAAGGAACTTGTTGAGAGCTGCAAAGGATAGAGGGAGGTGGAGAGCTATGATCGCCTACGTCCTGAAAGGACCTGACACATAAAAAGAAGAAGAAAAGCCTGTAACAACTTCTCGATACACTCTTGGTAATCTGTCCCCTGTGTATGACCAATGAAGCCATGGCAGACTGATTTAAATTCTTCCCATGATCTCAGGTCATTTAAGCTCTGCAATAGCACAACCTGTTTTCCATGTTGAAGAATGAGGTGATGTCCTTGTTTCGTGTCCTGAAACTGATGATCCTTACATCTACTGTGCCAGGAGCTCTGATTGCTGCTTAGATTGGTACAACTCATTGGCAAGGTCATTCAGGTCTTCCTGTGTGGTCCAGTGGCGCTCATTGCCCGTTGCTTCTGAATAAACAAGGACATTGTCTTCAGACGGGTCCGACTTGACAGAATTTTCCTCAAGGTAATTTTTTAATATGAAGAAAAGAATAAGATCTTTATGTGCTGGAGGCGTAGGTACAATGAGATCATCTGAGTGAGAAACAGGTCTCATAGCTGAAGGAAGCTTGGAATATTTTGAGGGGTTTGTTTTTAAGAAGCATTGAAACAGTTGTATTTGTTAGACAAAAATAACAATCATCTGCATGGATTCGTTGTTCTTTCCGGGCCATCGGCACGGCAAAGTTAAGGGCTACTATCTTGTCATTAAATTATGCAATTAGTCCGTTATAACAGGGTTTACAAAAACAGATGTGTGGGGCCCAGGATTTATCCTGATCTCCAATTTTACAGTCAAAATAATAAAAATAAGCTGCTCTCAAGAGGGGAGTTTATTATTCGGTGCTGTGCAACCGTAAAAGACTAATTTTGCCTTTGTTAATGGATTTGAAGTGATTGAAACCATTAGCTCACAAAAATATGAAAAACAACATAAACATTGATCACTGTGAACCGGGCATTCTAATTAAACTTAAATGAAACTTAGCTGCAGGCGACCATTATGTCAGTTTTTCTGAAAAATAAATACAATTCCTAAAATTTAAAAAGAAACAACACAATGTCGTAAATAGGACACATCTGGAAGCCTTGAATGCATGTACATATATACATTTTATTATATCTGTCTATATTTCTGAGATGAGGTATTATGTACACTATTTACATTATTCGGGCCATGCCCTCATCTTTGTCGCCATATTTATCACATTTTGGCCGTTGTACGCTCCGGCCTTCTTCAGGTGGCTGGAATGTCGAACTGAACTTTTTATTTCGCTCACTGGGGTAGACTGTTCTAGTTCCACGGGCCATGTTTAATGGATGCCAGTTATCAGTTATCTCCTGTTAATTCCCCTCTCCAAGTTTTCAACTGCCTTAACCAGATATTGAACTCACACTCTTTGGGTCCTGTCACTGGATCTAACTAACGCCTTTATCCACTGTGCCATGTGTCCGTTTATATATAGTTCATATATTTTATTATATTTACGCATACATGTATATCGCAAAAACTAGAGTAGATGAGTGAAAACGGATTTCATATCTGAAAGCAGCACCCCAAAATTCGGTTAGAAAACCTCAAAATTTGTTTGTATACCTGTACTAAACAGTTACCATAAAATAAATTTACTATATAATTTACTATAAAATTTTACCATAAAAATTACCATAACTTACCATAAAATAAATTTACAATAAAAAAATACCATAGTTACCATAAAATAAATTTAGTTGTACTTCTTGGTCTGTGATGAATTTGTCATAAAAAGTCAGGTTTTCATGCTGAAATATGCTATCCAGGGGGTAAAATTGGGAATAGTGATGAGGGCTATGAAATACAAGGAAAACATTTTTTTGATTTCTTCCTAGAAAATTGAAGATTAGAGAGCCTAATGCCTCGATCGTATTATAAACCGTGAAAGACGGTATATAATATTAATCGTCTTATATGGCAGTGAATATTGGACAATCGCATCACAGATGAAGAGGAAACACGAAGCAACGGAAACAAAGAAAAGGCTGAACTTTTATACGAGGTCTGATCAAGAAAGTATCAAAACTGTTGCTATAGCAACGAAGCTAAAGCGCGCAGAGTGAAACCGCTTGGCCCAGATTGACCTTGAACTCACATACACACTAAGTTATAACGTTCTCGCTCACTTTTGTTATTTATAACAGTGCTTGGAAGGAAAGGGTGTAGAATTTGGCCGTCTCACTGTACCACAGAGGTTCCATCAGTGACCATAGCTTGTGTAACAAATTTGGGACCAAAATCAACATTGCCCAAGTTGGCAACCACCATATTCCCCAGATCTTACTACTGACGACTTTTTCCTCTTCAAAAATCAAATCCCACTTTAAAGAGATAGGATTTCAATACATTGAGACAATCCAAGAGAATGAGATGAGGCAGCTGCTCGATATCCCAAAAAAGGATTACCGAGATTGCTTTCCATCAATGGAAACGACATTGGATAATGTGGCTTCAGAAGGGGACTACTTCGAAGGAGATTAAATAACGAATAGATATGTGTTGTAGTTTGTTTTTTTTTTTTTTTTTAGCACCTGTCACGATACTTTTCGATCAGATCTCGGATGAGAGTAAAAAATTAGTGTGTAAACTGTTTATTTTGAAATTTTTAATAGAGGTTAAATTGGATATTTTATCAGAAACTTGTGTGGGTCATTTTTGTGATGGCAACGAACACTCGTTGC
Organism: Acanthosepion esculentum; assembly: GCA_964036315.1. Lineage (NCBI taxonomy): Eukaryota > Metazoa > Mollusca > Cephalopoda > Sepiida > Sepiidae > Acanthosepion > Acanthosepion esculentum. Next base: position 26,320,736 of record OZ038509.1, read on the forward strand.
CACTTTTGTAATACCAACTGTTGTGATGTCCCCCCTTTAATGTGTCTATTTAAGAATAGTAAGAAAATAAGCTTCGGGGGAACAGTGGTATAGATTAAACGCTGGTCAACCGACACACATTCCCAAGCGGTGTAATACCCTTCTGTTCAATATATGATTTATCTGCAACCTCTTGTTCTGTTATTTCTTAACTATTTACTTGGTCACAACAGCAACGAATACACGTTGTCATTTTCGTAATGCTCGTTGTAGTAGAGACTTTGTAATCGCAGATACAACTATAGTAACGCCGTTGAACAATACTGGTGTCAGACGCCTTCGAATATCACTCTCACTAATAGCACTTGCTCGATAATACTCGCTCGAATAATAACCTCTGTATCGTGATCCTAAAAGAGAAATAGTATTGTGAATAGTATAGTGAATAGCAGTCCGTATAGTAATAGAGGATAGAATAGAAATGGTGATCCATATAGTAGTAAAGGATAGACTAGAAATGCAGATCAATCTAGACGTTAAGTTAGTTCCTACATACATGCGTTTCCTCTATGGTCACGTAGTCTACTTAATTCAATAATGGGATCGCCTGTGTTTCCTCACTGGCGATCTATGTTCAAACTCAAGTGTAGGCAACGACACTTTATTTCTATATAACAGTCATGTTATTTTTTACTGCTTAAAGAATGAAATAAATGGCTTAAAATCGCTTTTTTTAAAGTTGCATAACTTGTACATTTTTGGGGAGTTTGAATATAAAAATTATTATAGATCATACATTGCATATAAAAATTGTATGGGTCATTGTGTACTTTTGCTATGTATATTCTATATGCTTTCCATCCGAGGCAAAGGTACTGAGGGTGGGGAAGTGGTTCTATCGTATTATTTTTTTTTATAATAGTCCCGATACTTTTTTGATCAGACATCGTGTAATATCAATCCTTTTATATGGAAGTGGCTGTTGGACAATTTTCTAACGATCTGAGAATGTTCATAGGCAGATCGTTAACGTAAGGTAGATATGTTTCAAATTTGGACAATACCTGTGACGACATTTCATCCATATAATTCTAAAAGGACTTAAGTTGATATTTTGCACGTTTTCCATTTTTGAAATGAGCAAACTAATCTCAATAAGATCCCTGAACATTATTCTGATTCGCAGGGACCTTATTATAAGGACTGCAACCCTATCACATTGAAACACCGGTTCTTGTATAATCCCCGAAGTTATGCAACATTGATTTTGGCCAGTATCTAGATAGATGAGCGCTTGGGAAGACAAGCTGATGTAAACTTGAATGTATTGAAAAGGTATGGCACGTGGAACTAGAACAATCTACCTAAATAAAGAGTTCGGTTCGAAATTCCGCTGTATATCATCTGAAGAAGGCTGGAGCGCACAACGGCCGAAACGTCGTGAATATGACAATAAAGATGTGTACAACAGCCCGAACAATGTAAATCGTGTTTTCTACTTATGTTATCACAAATAAAATGCACTTACACACTTTTAACCTCACCGCGATTGGTTTTGACATAGCACGTTGAAATAGCGGTTCTCGTATAATCACCAAAGTTAAGCAACATCGATCTTGGTCAGTAGCTAGATTAGTGACTGCTTGGGAATACCAGGTGCTGAAAGCTTGAAGATGCGGTTGGTGTAATGGTTAACGTCTCAGAATTCAAAATTGGAGAACCGAGTTCCAGTTCCATATACTTACGCACAAATACCCTTGGTATAGGTATGAATCCACTTCTTCTCAACCCCTCCAGCTATGGGTTAATTGGTAGGACTTGTATGAATAAATCGTTATTATTTCCAAAAATGTCTTACAATCTAAAAATATTTTCCGGCTTTAAATAACCTGCAATGGGTTGATAAGCCGTCAAAATAAATCAATCAATCCACCAGCTCAGATCATTATAGGCAAGACTCGCTATGCTGTTTCCACGGAATCGAATCACTTTCATTCCTTTCGTTTCCTATTTGTAAGGAGAAAGTTCCACTCAGCTTTTCCCCAAGAATTTCTACCTTGTGGAGCAGACTCCTACGTGGATGCTTCCCTGAATACTTCAATCTTAACCTCTTCAAGTCAAGTGTCAATCACTCTCTATCCTCATAATCAACACTTCCTACCACATATTCTTTCATTCAGATCACACACCTCATTCATCATAACCATTTTGACAGTATCCTTCTACACTACAATCTTAACCTCTTCAAGTCAAGGGTCAGTTGTTATATAGCCACCTTATCCTAATAATCTTCACTTCCTCGTCCTGCATTCATATCACACATTAGCAAACTTGAGTGACTCCCGAGGTTTGCATTGGTTTAAACATTCGTAAAAAAAACAAAAAAACAAAAAAAAAAACAGGAGACATATTGAATAAAGAAGGTGTCACTTTAGAGAGACGCCAAGAGGATATGGCATCATAAACCTTCTTTATAAATTAATGTGAGCTCCATTTCCGGAAGATAAATAAATGAATCTTAATGGTAAATTTAGCCGTTTCCTTATAAGGAAACTTTCGGCATTCATTAACCGAGCAGCCAGAGCTACTTTCAGTTGAAATTTATAAAAAATCTTTCTTAAAACAATTTTCAAGAAATTAGATTTCTCCAATACAGAAGTGTTATTTACACTTTTTCCATGCGGACTATTGTCTTCGTCTTTGTTTCGTCCGTTGTGTTCTCCGGCCTTCCTCATGTGTATGACGACCCGGGTAACCTACAGGAAATTCCGAACTGAGCTGCTGGCTTAATCTACGGGGGTAGACATGTTTTCGGTCCACCACCCATGTCTAGGGATATCTCGTCTAGTTCTTATTTTTAGTACTGATCAGTTATTGCTCGCCCTGTTACCACTGAGTCCTAGTACACACTGCCTGGCCCAGGAATTGAACTCACGTTTATTATGTCACTAAAATCACGAAACAACTTTTCCCGTAGAGTTACCGTTATTATTCTTTCTAGTACTGATGGGGGTTTTCCTTCCTTACCTTTTGTTTAAGGTTATGCGGAATATCAAAATCTTGGATTGTGCCATTGTTTCTTCGTCGAATTACATGTGCATTGCATTTTAGTTGTTTTCGTTGTTGAAAGCCTTCAATAATGGGGTTGTTGTCATTTGGTACAATTCTTTGTTCGGAATTCTGTAGCGCCAGTTCACAAGGTTCAAAAAAGGATGGTCCTCGCTGAGACCTACAGGTTTAATAAACTCAAAGCCATTTTAACCATTGATCTAAGAAAGTGGTTGTCTACAGAGGACATTTTCCATATTTCTGGACTAGTTTGGCGCCATGCATGACATTCATATGAGTGTCTCTATCTGATTGGTTTGGTTTGGGTGATTTTGTTTAGCGGCATATCAACACCACCATGGGTCACTTAATGCTGAACTCTAAATATTTTGTACATAATTTTATACTTTCAGGATAAAGTTTTATATATATATATATATATATATATATATATATATATATATATATATATATATATATATATATGTATGTATGTATGTATATATATAGTTTGGAAGTCATAAAATGTATTGTTGGTAATTTTTAAAATTCTTTTATTGGATTTTTACTATAAAAATGTATTTTTATACTTCTTTAGTGTTATATTGATTGTCATTTTGTTCTTAAAATGTATTCTTCGTCATTTTATCATAAAAATGTATCATTGGTCTTATATATATATATATATATATATATATATATATATATATATATATATTGCTGGTAATTTCTGTACAAAAATGTATTCCGGTTATTTTTTTTTTATAAAAAATGTATTGCTGGTATTTTTACTATAAAAAACGGTTTGATTTTGGCTTGGGGGTTCGCTATTTGTCCATAGTTAGAACCCTAACAAGTGCTACCACCCTGGGTCAGGATGGACCTGAAACAAAAGCAACTAAGTGGTGGTTCCCCGCTCTTCAAAAACTCCCGATCAGTGGCCTTGCTGCCGGATGTAGTTTATCGTCATACCCAGGACTAGTATCGATCTGATGGGGCTATTTAAAAATATGAAGGTAGTTAAAACAGCAATAATTATTGATATTGTTGCAGATCCGAAAAATGCCTTTAACTTAATAATCAATACATTTGTCCATTTTTTTAAATAATTATAGAACTCTTTATTATGTTATTGATCACCAGAATAGAATACACTGTTGTTCTTTGGCATCATCCTTTCGATAACTTTCATTTCTTTTCTTCTATGTGCTGTGTCCCTTCATGATGTTGGCGATAATGGCTCTCCACAATTTCCTGACTTTTGTAGCTTCGAATAAATTTTGTCTTTTTATTATCTTTCCTAAACCCAGTTCTGTCATCCATTTACCCAAGATCCCTAGGAAGATTATGTGTTGTTTACCTCTGTCCCTTCTGCCTTCGATCTGTCTTGTGAGTATCAAATTTTTCAAGCCCACTTTCTTCATTATATGCCATAGAAATTTCAATTCTCTCTTCCTGGGTCTAAGTAGAAGTGCCGTTTTTGTTTCCACTTCCTCTAAAACCTTGCTCACATGATCGGTGCAAGGTATTCTCATCATCCTTCTGTTGAACAACATTTCTGGTGCCTTAAGTCACTTCATCTGTGAAGAGATTGTCTAGCTTTCACTGCCATATAGGTGGATTGATATTACGTAACGGTTCAGTACGCTTTTCTTTGTTTTTGCTGTTTCAAGTCTCTTCTTCATCTGTGAGGAGATTGTCCAGCATTCACTGCCATATAGGTGGATTGATATTACGTAACGGTTCAGTACGCTTTTCTTTGTTTATGCTGTTTCAAGTCTCTTCTTCATCTGTGAGGAGATTGTCCAGCATTCACTGCCATATAGGAGGACTGATATTACGTAACAGTTCTGTACTCTTTTCTTTCATTCTGTTGTTTCAAGTCTCTTCTTCATCTGTGAGGAGATTGTCAAGCATTCACTGCCACATAGGAGGACTGATATTACATAATAGTCCAGTATTCTTTTTTTGTTTCTAAGGAAATTTTCCTGTTACTTAATACTTAATTTTTAGAAGGCATCTTCGCTATTCCAATGGCCTCCCTCTGTTAAAACACTTCCCTGATATTTAAATTGTTCTGATTTTGGTATCCCCAATTTGTAACGTGCATGTTAGTCTGTTCCTCTTGCTGACAACCATGCATTCTGCCTTTCACTTGATGTTTAGTCCTTTCTTCTCGCTTTCCTTCACTACCTTCTGTAGGAATTCTTGTAGTCTCCTTTATGTGTTTACTATTAACACTGACTTATCTGCATATCTTATGCTGTTAAGATTGTGGCTGCCAATAATGAATCTTGGTAGGACTTCTAATTCTCTTGGTATCGCCTCATTGTATAGGCTGAATACTTCCGGTGAGAAGACTCATCGTTGTCTTTCAGCCCTTTCAGTTTTTGTATATTTATTGAATACATTTTCTATTCGTATGCAGGCGTTTTGCTGCTAGTATAGGTTCTGAATTATTCTAATATCCTTCCTAAATATCTCAAGCTTACCTGTGAGAGATATTTGATGTTCAAACCCATCCACCAACGTTTCGATTTGTGCTTTCCTTCATTAAGTGAGTGTCGATACTCCCTTGGGTGACCTTACGGGAATTTCGAAAAGAAACCTTTATTTAATCTACGCTCCGCTGTCCTTGTCTAGGGATATCTCTTCTTATTCTTATTGCTCGTCTCGATTCAACTGTCATCAAATTCACAAACCAACGCTTTAATCTGCTAGGTTTAATGCACTAGAACAATACTGAGTGGAGAGCTTGGAGCTGTAAACCTAACCTGCCTGCTGATGTGTGCTGCTGTTGCTGCTGATTATTTCTCACGCTTGACAATAGTAATTACGAGTTTAATCCCTGGGATGGGTAGTGTGTACTTGGACTGAACAGTACACAAAATAAGAACTAGACGTGATATCTCGAGACATGAGAAGTGGAAAAAGAACAGTCTACCGCTGTAGATTAAATAAACTGTAGATTACGCGGATCAATATACACCTGAGGATGGCCGGGGAGCACAACGGACGAAACGTTGTGATGACAACAAAGATGAGGACAATATTCCGCGTGTAAATAACTGTTCTGGACTTGAGAAATCTATTGAAAAATTGTTTTAAGAGAAAGATTTTATGAATTTCAACCGGCTTCTCGATCAATGAATGCCAAATGTTTCCTTATAAGGAAAAGGCTAATATTACCATTACTATTCATTTACTCATCTTCAAGAAAATAGAACTCAAAACGAGAATTAAACGAGATATCCCTAGACATGGGCAGCGGAACGAGAACACTCCACCCCATAGATTAAATAAAGGGTTCAGTTCAAAATTACCTGAAAAATTCCCGGATCGACAATGATGAAGGCCAGAGAGCTCAACGGCCAAAACACGCAGATAACAACAACAAAAACGGGGACTATAGTCAGTGTGTAAATAATGTAAATAATCTTTAGAAATCGTTTCATGTTCGGTAATAGAGACCTTGTTATTATTATAGTTACACGGACTATAGATAGATAGATAGATAGATAGATAGATAGATAGATAAGAACGGACTGATATAGATAGATAGATAGATAGATAGATAGATAGATAGATAGATAGATAAGAACGGACTGAGATAGATAGATAGATAGATAGATAGATAGATAGATAGATAGATAGATAAGAACGGACTGATATAGATAGATAGATAGATAGATAGATAGATAGATAGATAGATAGATAGATAGATAAGAACGGACTTAGTTAAGACACAAGGGGTTACTGGGTGTGGAAGAATTAGAAAACAGAAATATTACTAAGGCGCAGGAACAAGGAAGAGTAATCAGGAGGATAGTAAATAGCGATTGACATTGCATTTAAATATTTGAAGATTAAAGTTGACTGGAAAGCATGGAGCCGGAAGGGAGTTCCACAAGCAAAGGCAGTAAAGCCACTAAGACACAAGGGTATACTGGGTGTGGAAGAATAAGGAAGAGAAACATTAATAATGAGGAGGAAGAGGAAAGAGTAATCAGGACAGTAGATAGCGATTGACATTGCATTTTGAGACCTTGTCACCAGTCTAGTACTGCGCTTAAATTGATCGAGTCTAGGTATGATAGCGAAGAGATCAGTCGAATAGTTGTCATGAAAGTATAGAAAAAGCCGCAGGGAGGCAACTTTACGCGGGTGGGTTTGGTGTAGTTTGCTAGACCAGTTGCCATCCAAGGCTATAAAACCAAGTCTGTCCTGCTATTTACCCATATCTGGGGGAGAAGAAGAGGATTCATACCTTCCCCAAGGGTATTAACAAGTAAGTGAATGTAATTGATTCGACTGGAATTCGGCTCTCCGATTCGTCAATCTGAGCCGCTATCAAATTACTCCACCATGCCTATATATATATATATATATATATATATATATATATATATATATATATATATATATATATATATATATATATATATATATATATATATATATATATATATATATATATATATATATATATATATATATATATATATATATATATATATATATATATATATATATATATATATATATATATATATATATATAAAAGGCCACATCACGTTAAAACATCGGAGTTAAGCAACGTTGATCCTGGTCAGTACCTCGATGGGTGACCTCTTGGGAATACAAGGGTTCATTATATTCACTGACGCGCAAATACCCAAGGGAAACGTATGAATCCACCTCTTCTACCCACCCCCACCGCCAGCAATGTGTAAGACTTGTATCACAAAACCATTATTAACTCACAAAAAATCTTACCTTCTAAAAATATTTCCTGGCTTTAAATAACCTGCAAAGGGTTGATAAGCCGTAGAAAACGAATCAATCTAATACAGATTAGAAACACAGGCATGTCTCTTAGATTTATTTACATTCTATGGAATATATAAATGTATAGAAACGACAGTGGCCGCAAAGTGAGGGATTAGTTTATATTCTTATTGTAATATAGAATTTATGCAAACTTTATATCCACTTTGTAATTTCTTGTTTATCAAATTCTAATAGGTATGAATCCACCTCTTTTTCCCCACAGCTATGGGTTAATTAGTATGACTTAGAATCACTAAATCATTATTATGTAAAAAAAATTCTATATCTAAAAAATATTTTCTAGTTTTATATAACCTGCAAAGGGTTGATAAGTCGTAAAAAATCAATCAGTCAATCATGTTGTATATTGCATATCTAATAATGAGTATTATCACGCATGGCTGCTTCACTGTGTAGTTATTTTATTATTGTTCATATAGGTACATTGTACAGAAGAAATCCACTTACCTTCAAAAAAGTAGAGGGCGTGGTCTTATAATTCAATTACAAAAAAATTCTAACATTAAATTTACGCCTGTTTACGTGAACAGAATTTCCATGGTATCTTCGATCACAATACCTTCAAGTAAAGAACACACGTCGGGTCGACTTATTCAGAATCGCGCATCATTTTTTAAACATAACTCAGAACCTTCCCACTCTAATGTTTTCCACTGGCATAAATCGGAACTCTTGCCGTAATTTCTTGAAAATAATACGCATTTTTTACTGTAAATCTTTACTGTAAATAGTAGGGGTTCGTATTATAAATAGGTTTAAACAAAAATATTTTTTGCTTGAATAATAAATACGTACTTGTTGTTCTAAAATAAGAAAGATATTATCCCAATTTTCATTTTAAATCCAACAATAATAATTTTAAAGTTTTTCGTCAGTAAAGTTGTTTATCAGTAGCCGCATTTTTTTATTTGGCGAAAAATAAAAAAAATCTATAAAAAGGCCAATTTCGAAGAAAAGATGACATCAAGTTAACAATTTATTGAAATTTTAATTTTCATCATCATCACAACTTTCTATTATAGAATCAATATCTAAGTTGTCATTAAACAAATTATCATTCACAATATTATCTTCGTCCTGTTCAAAATTATTTTCGGCCTCTTCATTCTCTTGCCAAAGGATGTCATCTTCAGAGCCATCTTGAAACCTCTTCTTTATAGCATTCTTACTGACGTAATCCCAAGATTCCTGAATCCATTTTTTTTACAATAAGTTCCATTCCAACTCATGATCATTTTCAACATTATTTTAGCCGCTTAATCTCGATTTTATTCTCAATGCTAAGGTCGACAAAATATCTTCGTTACTATTATTTTTTTTTTTATTTCCTTTGATATCTGGCGTTTACACATTTCTTTCCGGGTCCCGCCCAGGGACCTAAGGTTAGAAATGGCATCATGACACTTTTCACTGCAAAAAAAAAATGATAATTACATAGATAAAGCCCTTCGTAAAGTGTGGGCTGCACTTGTCAGAACAATTTTTTGTATCTCTTTGAGGCATGGACTTCCAGGGATCCCTTCAATCAGCCTACTGGAATCTTTTCCAACCAGTCCAAGGGCTCCAACTACAACAGGAATTGTTGATGTTCCCATGTGCCACATATTTGAGATTTCTATTTCAAGGTCCTTGTATTTTGACAGTTTTTCGAATATCTTCAAAGACACATTGCAGTCTGCAGGGACTGCCATATCAATAAGGAGGCACTTATTTTGTTTGTGGTCTTTAATAACAATGTCTGGGCGGTTGGCTTTGATTGTTCTGTCAGTGTGTATTGTGTAGTCCCATAGAATTGTAACAGGTCCTATCTCCGTAACCGGGTCAGGGTGGTGTTCGTACCAATTTCTTCCAGTTTCCTTCCCATAGGAGTTGCAAATTTTCCAGTGCAGATATTGGCCCACTCTGTCATGCCGGGTTTTATATTCAGTGGGTGCCAATATCGTGCAACCTGATACAAGATGATCAATGGTTTCTGGATATTTGTCACAGAATCTGCATCTTGGGCTAACACAGTATTTTAGTATATGTGCTTGATAATTCCTAGTTAACAAGCATTGGTCTTGTGCAGCAATTATAAAACCCTCAGTTTCACCTTTCAACCCTGCACTACGTAGCCATTATTACGTATTATTATTATTATTATCATTATTATTATTATTATTATTATTATCATTATTATTATCATTATTATTATTATTATTATCATTATTATCATTATTATTATTATTATTATTATTCTGACAAAATTAATAGATGTTTACTATACATAGGGATAGATATATTTCTTAATTTTTGAATCATTTGTTGGGGTGCGTATTATGTATGAGTGCATATTATTTTCAAGAAATTACGGTATATCAAATCAATTACTACTTCTACTGTTCTTTGTTTCGCTGTGTCGTTCTAGAGCGGGGCTTCTTAACCTGGAATCCAGAGGTCCGTGGATGGGTTTCAGGAGGTCCGTGAGGATCAGATAAAAATTAACATTCATATTCACTATACAGCCCATTGAAAGAAGTAAAAAGAAAATGCATCCTGTCACTGCTTGAAAGAAAACGCACCCAGCCACAACTTACAGTACCGACCGCTAGGCGTCTCTTCGGTTCAAGTTTATCATTTAAAGTATGTCGTCATTCTCTGCACGACCGCCATCTTTTACCACTCCATAAGAGCAAGTGATAATTTTCATTACCCACGTTTTATCACGGTTTGATTATCTTCTCATATGCTGGTGAGGATTAATTGACCACAGTTTTTTTTCAAGCGTGGCTGTCTGAAAAATGTTGTGTGTGTGCAGTGTGCATGAGGGAGAAATGCACGTGTGGAATCTTCCACGACACCCAGTTAACCCCTGCTAGGAAATGCACTCTTCCTGTTACGATTTTGCCAACATCATACTTACAAAGTAATCAACAAGCATTCATTGGTTAATCACCTTCAATCTAGCTTGCTAATTGGTCAGTTTCGACCAATCCGATCGCCACCATGCGACAAATCCATTTAGGCGCCAAGTCAGTTCTGAGCCTCCCACGTGGTACAGCGAAGATATATAAACAAAACACGTGTGATACTCGCTCTCTTCAGGTTCCTGTTTTTCTCGACTTCTTAACTTCTCTACGTCACTCGTACATCTCAACACGCCGCCAAAATGTGAACCTAAAGCAGTGGTTCCCAACCTTTTTTACATGGCGGCACACTATTGAGTTCTTTAAATTTTCGCGGCACACCTATCACAAAAAATAAATTTTCCACTCATAAAGCCTTTTTGCAATAAAATAATAAAAAACAAAGAATATTATATAAGAAGAATTTTTATTCACATAAATCAACATATCCTGTATTCAATATCGGGTATAAAAGAATAATGGTGAATGTCAGTTGGACAGTTGTGCATAAAGTTAGATTAGCCTGAAATTGAAAAGATTAAAAATGGTTAGGAAAAGGTAAAAAAAAAAAGTTTGGGATTTAGGAGCATTACGTAAAACCTCACAAAGTACAGTTCTGTGTTACAACTTTTTGTCTTACAACTTGTGTATTTAGGAATCGTTTTGGTATCGAAATCGGGTCTGAATTATTCAGCTCCGATGCCGATTCCCAATACCTGATATTCCGATTAATCGTCCCATGACTAATATAAACCATAATAACGCTTACCAATTCGTATGCGCGAAACGTTTAGATTCCAGAAATTCAGCGATTTTGAATTGAGCGGTGTCATCATGATTAAGAAATTGAATGTCTTTATTAAACAAAATGAAATTAAATGGCTTCTAGGTATTATCTCTTCGCGGCACACCAGTAATCATTCCGGTACAGTCGTTGGGAACCACTGCCCTAAAGGAACTCTCGTCTCGACTGACCCAGTCAGACGTTCAAAGAACTGTACATAATTCATGCAAGTATTATCTCTGAACTCTATCTAACTTGTTCAATACAGTCCAAACATGCTACACTATTCAATAGTCAACTTATTCAATATGAGCTCAGATACAATTTCACCAAGTCAAAGAGACATAACTCTGTCTAACCTTTCAGTTCACATCACATGCATGTAGATCAAATACTTAATAAATTCAATTGTTATGTTTTGAATCATTATTTGTCTTTTATTGATATGTTGTGGATGGAAGATTATGAACACGCACAATTTTAAGCCTTCTGATCATTCAAACCTTCTGATATCTCTTAACATCTTCACACAACCGCAACACACGTACAAATGTTGTGCAAGACCAATCAGACTGTGAGTATCTGCTTGTCTGTTCATCTGCCTATGAAGGGCTACTTCATATAGGGGTCCGTGACTCAAAAAAGATTAAGAACTACTGTTCAAGACAATTATTCTCGCCAGAATTTACTACATTTAAAAATCCAAAGAATCTGTAATGTTATCGGTCTTGACCTGGCAACTCGGCTTCGGTCAGTTTCACACCACTGTAACGTAGCTTCCCTCTGCCTTTTCTATAAATATTTTTATGCTATTTGTTCTGACGAGCTTTCCGCTTTGGTACCTGGACATCTAAAATTTAAGTGCAGTATTAGATTGGCAGTTAGTTCTCATCATTTTAATATTGAAATTTCTAAACATAACTAAAGAACTAATAGTATCTCCCCTCGCACTTCTCGCTTGTGGAACTTTCTCTCGGCTTCTTTCTTTCGTTCAAACTATGATCTTCAAAAATTTAAACGCAGCGTCAATCGTCATCTTGTGTCTCTGTGAATCCCGTTTTTTTTATTATGGTCGTTTCTCCTAAATAACATTTTCTCAGTTTCTTTCACTCCAAGCTTCTTTTACTCCTTGTGTCTTAGTGGCTTTATCCCCTTGCTTGAGGGAGAAATTATTTAAAAAATACCATAGAGGAAGTTTTAAGGCAAATACGAACTACAAGTAGACTGGTAGTGATAATCAGAAATAGCTGAATTTCGAAAACGCATTAGAATAGCTAAAGGTGCCTTTCAGAAGCTAAGCAAAATGTAGGTCCATCACCGCATTGGCATTGTATTTAATACTAGTTTAAATAAGCTTTTAATAGTCAATGATGCTGCGGAAACACCAGTTCCCGTACGCTCACTGAAGTTAAGCAACGTCGAGTCTGGTCACTACTTACGTGGATGAGTGCTTGGGAATATAAGGTGCTGTAAGCTTGTGCTGATGGTGTACTGAATAGTAGCTCGAAATTGTAAAGAGGGCCGAGTTCCAATTCCAGTTGGGTTCGTTATATTCACTGACGCGCAAATACCCTTGAGAAACGTATGAACCCACCTCTTCTCTCCCCTCCAGCTATGAGTTAATTAGTAAGACATTTATCACTAAAACCATTATTAACTCACAAAAAAAAAAAATTCTTACAACCTAAAAATATTTACTAGCTTTAAATAAGCCGCAAAGGGTTGATCAGCCGTAGAGAAGGAATCTCTCAATGAATGAAATACTGATTAGTTACACAAGCATGTCTTTCAGATTTATTTACATTCTCTGGAATATAAATGTATAGAAACGACAGTTGCCGCAAAGTGAGAGCCGAATTCCAATTTCAGTTGGCTTCGTTATGATCCCTTACGCGCAAATACGTTTGGGAAAGGTATGAATCCACCTCTCCCCAAACTATAGGTTAATTAGTAAGACGCGTATCACTGAAACCATTATTACCTCCCCGCCAAAAAAGGTGTACAAAATATTTAGATTTGGGTATTAAATAACCCATAGAGATGTTGATATGCCGCTAAACAAAAACAACCAACAAATAACACTGCATTCTCTTTCTCAAGAAGACAGGCAATTCACATAAAAAGGAAAATTTGGTAAGCCATGATAACCTATGTCTTGAAAGGACATGGCATTATGAGGAGATAAAAAAAGCATTTGACCAACACCTACATTACAGTTCAAAAGTTTGAAGCCACCCCCAGAATTAGCATGGGATGAGCTTGATAGAAGAGTGGATAACAAATGAAAAAGAGTTCTTGGAGTCATTTAAAAAAGAATGGAATCAATTATCAAACTTATACTTTGAGAAACTTTTGCAACGAATGCGAAAAAATTGTGCTGCAGTCATCAAGGCTAGAGGAGGATATTTTGACGAGAGCAAAATTTAATCATAAAATGATTTTTTTTCTTTTTGCCATAAAATTTCTAATAAAAAATCATGTCTCTCTTTTTTAACCATGTCTAATAATTTACAAACAACGACTTTTGGGACAAATTTCAAAAAATTAAGAAGAATCTGAACTCTTGTAAAAAAATTCTTTTTAAAATCGAATTTTGATCGGATTAAAAGGAAGTCGGATTACAGGATTTGAAAATGAAGATTTTAAATTAATTTCTAATTATTTTGAATTGTGTGTGTGTTTTTTTTTCTGTGTGTGTTACTGTATGTATGTTTCCTGTATGTATTTTATATATTAGTCGTGCGTTCCTATACACGCAGACACACACACCTACACTCAGAAGAAACACAAACACATGGACAGAGAAGAAAAAAGCACACACGCGTATTTCGTGTGTGTGTGTGTGTGTGTATGTGTGTGTCTATGCGTGTATTTGCGCGCGCGACCATGTCATCTGTGCTTGCGTATAGGTGTGTTTCTTTTTTTGTGTGTCGCTGCATGTTCATCCAACACAAAACATACCGTTTCTATTCTTTTAAAACTTATTGTTTTTTGTTATTTTTTGGGGGGGTCTTTTGTAATGCTAGTCGTAGAGGCTTGGGAAATTTGATACTCACGGGGCAGGAGGGCAAGAGGAAAGCAACGTATGGTGGGCTTGAGTAAATGGATGGCGGAATAGGGCTTACGAGAAAAATAACAAAAAGAAAAGACGAAGTTTAAGACCTACAAGAGACAGGAAGTTATGGATCGATTAAGTCCTGAGCGGATATAGAACATAAAGAATGAAACAGAAAATATCCTTTTTTTTTAATTTTAAAATTCCCAGCGTCTCTTTTTCGTGCGTATGTGTCGTCACATCAACGTGATAAAGAAACGTAGGCTGATGAAGTCATAAGTCATCATAAGTCATAAGGGACGAAACGTGTCACACAAAAACTTTTTTTTTTTTTTTTTCCTCCAAAATTGTTCTTGATACAAGTTTCGTTAAAAAAAAAAAAGATAGATAAGGTACTGCTGTTAAGTTTTTATTTCATTTTTCTTGTATTTTTATAAATTTATTTTCTTTTCTGGAAATAAATTATGTAGAAATTGTCCGAATGTTCTGTACTGTATATCTGAGCGCTTTCGGGCTATTCTTTAAGTCATTATCAATGATGATTTTATTTTATTTTTACTTTTTTTAACCGAGGTACTCCAAACGTTATAATTTACTGGACACCTGTGTTCAAATAGTGTGTGCTTATGTCCACCAAACTGTGCACTTGAGAAAACTTAATAAAGAAAAATAAAATGTGCTCTCTAGCATTTTCTTTAAGCTTTCTCGATTGTGCATACGGGTTGATGTAATACACTAAAAAAACGGGGCGTCTATTCAAACACGGATATCCACTAAAATTGCGTGTGTGTGTGTGTGTGTGTGTGTGTGTGTGTGTGTGTGTGTGTGTGTTAAGAAGATTAACAAAAATTTAAACTCTCAAAAAGTACATCACTGTAAAAACCGGTTAATGGATGAAATTACAAATAAAAAATAAAATCCATAAAACGAGTTTGTCGCACAAATAAAAATGGATGTGTTGTTAAAATCAGTGGGAATATTCAAATAAATTTTTTTTGAAAGATACTTTTTCCAATGAATGGTTTATTTATGACCACTAGAACATCCATCTCTCCTAAAATCATTTCGACCCAGAGGCGCGGAGGGAGGTTTGCGGGGAAGAGAGGTTGGGCGGGAAGCAATAAATTTTACATCAGAATTACGCGAAAATTATGCTTTTACAGCTGCACAGATACGAGGGGTTATGTCAGTATCGCTCTTAGTTTATTCTAGGGGTCGTGTTACACAAAGACAAGAGGACGAAAAAAAAATAGAGAGAGAAAGAGAAAGATACCCTGTTGTTAGGCACCCAGCAGCGAGGATCATGTCTGAGGAAGGAGGGCACGTGGACACGCCTTTTATATCCCAGCCTGTCACATGACCAGACCTAGCCCCGCCCCGCCCCCAGTCACATGACATGTAGTAAGCATGTCGGATCATCAACTGTAGAGACGGTAAGTGAAAAACCACTGTGATCTTATAAAAATGTTGCTTATTTGCTTTGCTTACCAGTAAAGATTCGATTATGTTTGCCTTTCATCATTTCTGTTGAAAACCGGCTTTGCCTTCCCAGCAACTGGATTCTATAAATACAATGCATTAAAAAAAAAAAGAAACCCAAGCCATTCTAATCGGATTTAATGAAAGCGGTTAATTAAACCAGAAACCTGCTTCTCAATTCATCAATGTGTGTTGTCTAGTCTCTCTAGAAAACCTTTTAATATTTATCCTGTTTTGTCGCTGAATATTAAACAGCATCTTTGTTGGGTTTTTTTAAGACTTTCTTTTTTACTGAATAATAAATAGTCAATAACTGTTCTTCTTTTTATTTATTTATTTTCCTGTTCGGCTTAACGTTAAAAGTGCTCTACACCGCGGGTTTCCATGGCCCTCGTTTCACGCATCTGCTAATTAAAAAGGGTAAAGAAAAAATTAATAACGAACAGGTCATTTAAATCTTAAAATAAAATTTTTAAAAATATTGACAAATTTATAATAATAATCTCCCGCAGTTTTGCTATATAACTTTTTAAAGAAACTTTATTTTTATTTTATTTTTTTAAATTATTCTAAAAAATTGCAGATCTTAACAGAAGGCCAAGGGTTTTTTTGTGATGTGTCTTCTGCTAAAAAATACATTTCTTGGTTAGTATTTTTTTAGTATCATTTCTTTATCGGATTTTACAAGTAAGCAGGTTTAATCGAAAGTAAAAATCACCAGCATAACTTTTTAAAGCTTACAGATCTTTTTTTTTTTTTTACACCAACCACATTCGATCGTCTGAATTTAAAAAAATAAAAATAATAAAAATTGGTTGGTAAATACAAGATTGGACATTTCAAAGAACGAAGCTTATTTTTTTTATCTCTTAAATTCTTTACAGAATGGTACTCTGCTCTATCACTGAATCGTTTTTTAGTAGTTACCGAAGAATTGTCTTTTCTTTTTCTACTTCGTTTTCTTTGATTAAATTTTAATTCCTTATTTTTTCCACATTTTCTTTAATTTTAACTTAAATTTCATAAAACTGTCTTCTTACAGTTTATCTTAGTGATAGTCCTTTTTTTTTCTCTCTTAATTTTGTGCGATAATTTCCCCATCTTGTGAAATGCAAAGGTTTGTTGTCACTTAAGGAATTTACGGTTGTTGTAGCCAAATTTTACTTTCCCTCGTTTTCTTCATCTTTTTTGGCTTCCTTATTTCAAATGGGAATTTTCTTCCAAAATCAATAACAAACTAAATCCGAATTTTTTTCTGTTTTTCCGTGGATTTAAAATTTGAAAACTATCTTTTCCTTTTTTTTTTTTAATTTCATTTTCATTACAAATTCTTTGTTTTGCTTACGTTATGTTAAGTGGCGACCCCCCCCCCAACAAAAAGATGTTTTAGTTTGTAGTTGTGCATCATGATGAGGACTTTTAACAACAATGACGATTATTATTATTATTAATAATTAATGTAATAATAATTTATGTTGGCTATCCTTGTTCCAGATTTGTTGTGAGGACCATTTCAAAATGTACAAGATTCCTTTTTATATACCCTTCTTGGGTGATGTATTGAAGCCGAATTGGCATATCAATCACTACCATAGATCAAGCGAGCAGTTTTGCCGGCATCTGCGCCCCTATCAGATTCGGTCAGTCTTCTTTGTCTGAACGTGATAGTTAGCAACTCGTTCGCCTTGAAGTACTCTTCTATCTTGACCTTGTGTCAGATCCGATTAAAACTTGATAAAAACAAATGTGTGACCTTTTTTTAAAGAATAAGGAAGCTGATGATCTCATTTAAAAAGCTAAGCAATTATTCGGGGCTCTTGCTGTAGAGCGTTTTTTTTTTTTTTTTTTTTTTTCATTTCCGAATCATTCCAAGTGAAGTGTCGTGTTTAGTTTACATCCTTAGCGGGTGACCCACTAGAGTAGCCCTGTGCCTCGCTGCCCCCCCCCCCCCAAACATAATCATTTTTTTTAAAAATTTATTTATTTTCGATGTGTGGAAATGAAGGATTTTTAGAAAGTAAAAAAAAAAAAAAGAATTGTTCATTTTTCAGATTCGCAATCGTCAGGTATTTTGTGTGTGTGTGTGTGTGTGGACGGAAATTGGATTTCCATCATGTGCCCCCCCCCCTACCGTCTCCAAGAAAAAAAAATCCTGATTTATTCCTCAAGTTTTTCTTTAAATTCATAAGCAGATTATTAAACTTTACTTAACTTATATAATAATAATACTTTTCATGCCCCCACCCCGGATTTTTTTCTTAACAAACACATTTAAAAAAGAAGAATGATTTAGAGACCACCCCGGTGCCAGAAGGAATAAGGGAAAAATAATACATTTTATTTTTTAAATGGGTAATTAATTATTTTTTAGCAATAACATCAGCTTCGCATATAAGAATCGGGATATTTTTTCAGCCATTTTATAAGAAAATTGGATTTTCTTCTTAATAAAATGTCATCGATCGAGTCAGCTTAAAAAAAAATAAGGAAGAGTTTCATTCATTATTATTTCATTTTTTTCTTTTGTAAAAAAATAATTTTCTGTTGTTTGCTTGTATTTTTAATGTTTTTATCATGAACAATTTATTTTTAATAATTAAAAAAAATGCCCACCTGTTTCAATGTTTAGAAGATGTTGCCGTTACTGTAAATCGAACCCGGAATTCTCTCTTCGAATTCAATGACTCATTTATTGCCTTTCCTTGTTTCCATAGACACGAAATGGTATTTTCTCTTCTTTCCTTCCGAGACTGTCAGCTGCTTTCCAACTTGACATCTTTAACCCGGTAAATCGGGAGATGTTTTTTTACCTAACTCTCATATTGCGACTAATTTTTTTTGTTCGTAATAAAACAAAACAAAAAAGATAAAGGTTTTTTGTTTTTTTTAAGTCTGTCCTAATTAAACACCCTTTCTAACAATTAAGAGCAAAATGTTTTAATTGGAAAATACTCAATGTTTGTTAAATTTTTTTCAGTCATATGACAAAAAACAGTTTTTTTCCCCTCAGTTATGCTGAGTTAGGCACATCGTCGCCAATGTCTGTCTTTTTTTTTAAATTAATATTTCCGATTGCTGTCAAGTTTTATTACAAAATCTCCATATTTTTCATTTGAAATCAAGAAAATACTAACTTTAAACAAAATGGTCACAACAATGTTATTTATTTTTTAAAACCATATCTTCCTGGCGTCATTTTGTTAAAAAAAAAACTGACACCTTTTTTTTCTCCTATGGTACATAAACTTAGTTTTGAAAAGTGAAAATTTCACTGAAATTTGTCGGAAATTTTCAAAGTTTTCATTTGAAATCAAGAAAATACGAACTTTAAGCAAATTTAGTCACAATATTCGATATATGGGGGTGAAGACATTTAATTTCTAAACTGTCGCATGGAAATGGCTTTAGCCCCCCCCCCCCCCCCCCATGCTCATTTTGTTATTTTGGTTTGTGGAAAATTTATAGTAGATTTTTATTAAAAACAAACTTTATTTATTGCAATTCATATAGAAATTCGTTTCGTTACGTTAACAAAAAATAGTTTTTGTCTATTTTTGTGAATTTTTCACTCTGTATCGAAGTTTCAATTCTTAACCGGCATCTCTAATTCTTCAAATTCAGTTATCAAAAGATATGTTTATTTATGAAATTAACTAGGATAGTACCCATAAAAAACGACAGTTTACGTATGGATCAGCAGAATTTCTGATCTCTGCCGTTGATCAAAGTGTTGTTTCCCGGCAACTTTTACTAGAATCACTGTGTAGTGTAACCTTACACACACACACGTAAAATACACAATGGATGTGGATGTACTTGACAACACTTACAGTTATCGCCTCAGAAAGTGGAATTGGTGTGCCGAGTTCTAATTTCCGACTAGTCTGTGGTCGTATTCACTTTCATAGAAATGTCCCTTCCTTCTCTTTCGTTTTCTGTCTCTCTCTTTTTCTCTTTCTCTCCTGTTCTCTCTCTCTCTCTCTTTTCTTTTTTTTTTTCGTCCTCTCTTTCCGTCACCATTTCCCTCTTCTTTTCTCTTTCCTTTACCGATTCTCTTTCTCATCTCTCTCTCTCTCTTTTTACTCCATCTTTTTCCTTTTCTTTCCCTCCCTCTCATCAGTTATTCTATCTCTTAACTTCTCCCCTTCCCTTTTATGACTGAAACAAGAGCAACTTAGCCTTTCACTTGGTTTTGAATTTAACCAAAACTGGGAATGTTTGACTGCCACTGAAGATCCATAATTTGCTGTCACACACATTTGTCACTAAAATGTCACAAAAGAAGACAGTCATCATCACCAAATCCTGGACCCTTCTTGACAGCATAAGCACAGAAAAAAATTTAATGGTTTTTTTGGGGTTTTTTTCTCTCAATGAAAAACAAACAAACATTACAATACATCCTGATTGGGTCATTGTAGCTTTTGTGGTCTTGAAATAGCTGAGTCCCTAAAAGAAACTGACAGTGAATAACAGAAAAAGCAAATGAAATTGGACTAAAACAAAACGTATTCTTTAAAATGTAACGTAAGTTTTTTGTGGATGTTATAGAAAAGTTTGTTATGTTTTGTTTTTATTTTCTAAGTTAGTTTCTACCTTATTTGAATTAATCATGGCATTTTCCTTTAAAAAAATGTATTTAAAACTGATTTTACTTTACATTATTTACATTATTCGGACTGTTATCCTCATCTTCATTGCCACATATTCTCAACGTTTTGGCTGTTGTATGTTCTGGCCTTCTTCACGTGATTGGAATTTCAAACCGAACCCTTTATTTCGTCCACCAGGATAGATTGTTTTAGTTCCACGTGCCATGCCTCTTCCAGATGTCTCAGTTATTTCCCTTTAACTCAACTTTCCAAATCTTTTGGTTCACCACTGCTGGGCCATGTGTCAAAATTCCAATCACCTGAAGAAGGCCGGTGTGTATAATTGCCGAAATGCTGAGAACATGGCAATGAAGATGAGGAAATCAGTCCAAATAATGTAAATAATCATAATACCTCATCTCAGAGATATAGATTGATTTTACTTTTTAAAAAAAATAATGTTGCTTGAAATTTGCTGATTATAGCAAAAACAGTGGGCAAGCCCCAATCAAGATTGACATCAAGAAACAAAAATGAAGATGGATCCACCACACACTCCGCAAGCCTGCTTCTAGTGTCACTAGGCAGGCCCTTGACTGGAATTCATGAGGAGAGCGTAAAGTGGGTCGACCAAAACAGACTTGGTACAGAAGTGTTGACGCAGAGATGAAGGCAGCTGGCACGACATGGGCCGAGCTGAAGAGGATCACCCAGAATCGCATCCGTTGGAGAGATGTTGTTGCAGCGCTATGTTCCCTAAGGAGAAATCAAGAGGCATAATATACATACATACATATATATGTGTATGTGTATTGATATAATAGGAAAGAATTGTTTGACTGATGATCCGAAGTTCTTATTACTATCTTACCAGATTGTAATAAAAAACAACAGAGCCTGATAAAATTAGCCATTGTAGCCAGATAAAAAAAACAAAAAACAACCCAACCTTACACAAAAAACTTGACATATAACAAACACCCCTACTTTCATCAAAGCAGAGACCCCTTGATAATGAAAAATTAACCCCAGATTACACCCCATTTCAAAACTATAAATGAGTAAAACATTTCGTTGCTTAGTTATTCCAAACATAGCTTGAGGATGAAACAGTCATCCAACATTTAAGGTTCAATATTGAAATTAAACTTGAATATGGATGACCAGTTTTGAAACATAGTAATTTCTGTGTCATGATGGAATCATATTTTAAAAAAATAATTATATGGCTGAAACATTGTGATAACAACAACAAAGATGATGACAATAGTTCAAATGTAAATAGTGGAAATAAGTTTGACTAACTTAACCTTCCCATGAGAAGAAAGTCAAAATTTATTCGCAGTGAGCTATCAAATGTCACTCATCATGCAACCCTCATTTGAAGAGAAGAAATAATATCTCCCATTGGAATTTGCTTTCTAAAAAATAGGCAATTTTTTATCCAAAATGACATTGTAGACCTTTTAGTTATCTTCTTACTAATTCCTAGGGAATTCAAGTATTGCTTTGTAAATTTGGTAACATAGTAATTGTGATTTGAATCCCTGAAGAAGACCAGAGAGCACAATGCTTGAAAGGTTATGATAATACCAAAAAAAATGTGAACATTAGTCTGAAATGTAAATAAAAATATTTCCTCTCTTCCCATCGTCCTGGGTATGACGGTAAACTGCATCTGCGTCCATGGGTATGACGGTAAACTGCATATGCATACTGAGTACGGCGATAAACTATGTCCAACAGAAAGGCTGTTTTTGAAAAAATAAGGTTGTCGGCTATACGTTTTTGGAAAAATAGTATTACCAGCTATACATTTTCAAACAATACATTTTTGAAAACCAAATGTTTCCAGCAATACATTTTTGAAAACCAAATGTCTCCAGCAATACATTTTTGAAAACCAAATGAAAGTCACTCAAAATCATTTTCGGCATAAAATGACCACTAAGGTTGCAATGCCATTAAACAAAACAACCAAACAACCAAACCTCTCTTCCCAAATTTGCAGTATTTCACTGCTTCCTTCTGTTGCCTTTTGTGCTGTCCTATTTGGGGGAGAAAAATAGAAAATTACCATCTACTGGAAATAAATGACTATATAACGGCTCTGAACACAATTTAACATAAGCACCACCATTTTGGCTTTGATCCGATATTCTGCAGTACAAACTAAGTTAATGGCACTCTCAATAAATATACATAACCAAACAAGTCCTATTGTATACTACAATGTATGAATGCTTGTTTGTCATGGTAAACTAGGTCTAAAAATATTGGTTGCCAGGAGACAAAGGAGGTCCACCCACAACTACAATGCTATCACTTAATTTGCATAAAAAATAAATAAAATTTTCAAAAAATACCTTTAGAAAGAAAGGTACAATGAAAATTTTTGTCAAAAAATATGCATATTTCTTAGACTTACAGCTGCATTATGTCAAAATGTTTTTTATACTAATGTTCTCCAAATATATGGCCCAAGAACCACTCAAGGTAGAGATATACTGTGTAGTGTTGTATGAGTGTAAGAAAGGGAAAGAAGTGAAGTTCATGGGACTATTCAGGAAAGTTAACAGTTAACCTTAGACTCAAAGAGGTCAAGATTATAGTGACTGGGGAAACACCCTCCTGCTTGTCTGTTCCACAAATCAGCCGTTCTTGGGAAGAAGCTGTCTGAATGGAATTTACTTCTTACTATAGGAATGCGAAGGGAATGGTGGTAATTCCCACTTGTGTACATGGCATGGCAGGTCCCAGTAGTAAAGGTCCGTGCTGGTGAATTTCATGGGGCTATGCAGGAAAGATAATGGTTAACCTTTGACATGAAAAGGTCAAGATTGTAGCAACTGGGAAAACATCTTGCCGGCTGTCAATTTATCTCATTAGTGCATGGCATCTAATTGTTTTAGAAGAAAGCTTAAGTCCATGTCTGGTTGGAACACTGGTTTCCAGACAACTACCAAAGTTAAGCAGTGTCAAGCATGGTCAGTACCTAGTAGGGTAACCACTTGGGAATAATAGATGCTGTAAGCTTTGATGTGCAGGTGGTGTAATGGATAAAGGCTTGGAATTGTTAACCAGAGAGTTCCAATTCCTGTTTGGTTCATTAGATTCACTTATGCACAAATACACTGGGGGAAGGTAAGAATCCACCTCTTATCACCCCAGTCATGGGTTACCGAGTAAGACTTGTATCACTAAATCATCATTATCTACCTCCCCACAATTCTTACACTGTATAAAAAAATATTTTCTGGCTTTAAATAATCTGCAAAGGGTTGATAAGACATAGAAAACAAATTAATGAAATCTTAGCCATGACATAAATAAAGAAGCTGTTGGGCACCTCGGTGTGGTGTCATGGTTAGCAAGCATGTCTCGCTAGATCAGTTATGACTGAAAGGTGAATATGATCCTCACTAGGTAGTCCATACTTTCAGCCTTGTGCCACATCTAAGCTATGCTTAGAAAATAACCATCAATACAGAAGCTGACACTGACCAGTCTGCCACCCGCTGCTTGTTTGGGAATTGAACTAATCACTGGGTAATTTCTAACACAAACACTTGGGACTAACATGTCATGGGTTTTGAAAATGTGTGTGTGTGTGTGTGTGTGTGTGTGTGTGTGTGTGTGTGTGTATACAGTATAACCCGGATATAAGAGACCCTGATATAAGAGAGATTTTCTCTGGTCCCAAATTAGAGCCTGTGTTAATAAAACAAAATAGACCAAACCCGGATATAAAAGACTTGTTATCCGGTCCCGATAACTCTCTTATATCCGGGTTACACTATATATATATATATATATATATATATATATATATGCATGGTGGAGTAATGTGTAGCGGCTCGGGTTGAGGAATTGGAGAGCCAAATTCGAATTCCAGTCAAATCCATTACATTCACTTACATGCTAATACCCTTGGGAAAGGTATGAATCCTCTTCTCCCTCCAGCTATGGGTAAATAGCTGGACAGACTGGGTTCTATAGCCTCGGATGGCAACTGGTCTAGGAGAAGCACAACTCTGAATTCAAAACTTGTGGAGGGTTGTTTGGGGATATTGTGGCAAGTAGTGTGCCAGGTCTCTGTATTTGGGCCTTTGAAAAGTGTGGATTGTTCTGCACAAAACCTTCACCACTAGAATCAAATCTCATTAGCTGGTGTCTGGGTCTGACTGCTGAACTGAGTTGCTTGACCCTCATACGACGGGAGAGTTCATCATATCTATATCTATATATATATATATATATATATATAGATATATATATATATATATATATAGATATATATATATATAGATATATATATATATATATATATATATATATATATATAGATATATATATATATATATATATATATATATATATATATATATTTATATATATATATGTGTGTGTATTTTATGTATGCGCAGTACTTATTGGAAAATGCTCAGTATCAGTGATAGAGCTAACATATTCAGTTGTATGAATATGAGCTTGTGACCCTGGGTTTCACATTTTTGTCTGATGATCGCAAAAGTGTGAAGCCCAGTGTCACAAACTTATATCCATACAACTGAATAATTATATATATATATATACATATATTGAAGTCAGCACTCAGGTGCAACAGTCTATTTAATGTTAGACGTAATCATCAGGCCATGAGTGTTGGTTTTTTTCTCGACTATTTATTTATTTTTATTTTGTATATTTTTATTTACTCCTTTTGGTTCTCAATTTTTAAGTAATGCAGTAACATTTTTTTTATTTTATTGTTTATCTCGCAGTTATAGCTATTTTTTCGTCCAATTTTTGGATTGATTGTTGTAGTGTATTCTAACGGTTATTTTGATGGCATTGGTTTGTTAATTTATTTATTATTTACTTTATTTATTTATTTGGATTGATTATTTTTACTTGATCTTTTGTTTGTTTTTTTCATTTTTTAAATATTCTATTATGTCTATTCTAACGGGAGTGGTTTGTTAACTTGTTTATTATTTGCTTTTTTATTATTTATTTATTTTTATTTATGCTTTTCAGTTTTTGATTTTTAAGTAATGTAGTAAAAATTTGTTTTCATGTCTGCATTTTGAAATGAGCTTAGATTGTTTATTTAGTAATTTGTTTTGGTCTGGGAAGGTAATAATTGCTATTTTTTTCCTCCAAGCAAAGTTTGCTTCTTTTGGATTGATTGTTGTAGGCAGATGATTTTTTTCTTTATTTTCCATATTATGGTGTGATTTGCATTTTGTTTTTAATTTCCCAGATATACTTAGAAAGCATTGTGCTGTTCACGTATTTACTATTTGTGAAAGAAGTTTTGTGTGCATTGTTTCTTTGTTTCCAGGATCCTTCGTTTATGCATGTTTCATTAAGAATGACAGACAAGGTACTGCGATTGAGCTTTTTATTTAATTTTTCTTGTGTACGAACAAGAGCTTTCTTTGCTGGACAAAGGGTGTGTAAGAACTGTCCAAATGTTTTATGTTTCCGAGTGCTTTCGGCTATACCTATAGCCATTATCAAGGATGATTCGATTTTTCAGCTAAATTGAGTGCGTGCATTATGTGTATGTTTTAGTGTGTAGTAGGGATGTTTTTAATTTCCGAATACGGTTAGCACATTGTGGCTTTGTTCGTAGTTAATATTGTTAAGAGTTGGCTTTTTTCTTTTTTCTTATTAAAGCCTCCATTATTTTTAATATTTTTTTGCAGGTGGATACAGTTAATATATTTGTGTTTTCTACGAGTATGTTTCTATTTTAGTCTGGTAAATTTGTGTGTGTGTTTAAATGTGTTCTAATGGAGCTGTGATCAGATAAGTGTAATGTAAGACGACTGGATAAGCATGTAGTTGTGTAACTGATGTAATTATTCATGAGTCCTGTTTGATCAGGAACACAGTTCCTTAAGAGGTATTTGAACACATAGATAATGTTCATTCTTTGTAATTTTGACTTAGCTGGTGTGTTGTTATTTTTGAGGATAAGGTTAACTGTCTTAAATTTTTTATAGTAGATAATTTGATTTTTTTATTCGGGTCAATTGGGGTAGTGTATTTCTTTATAATGTGTCTTAGTGAGGATTCATCTTGTTTGTAATTCCTATGCATTTGGTTTTTGTAATAAATGTGTATGTGATTGTTGACTGTGTGTTCACTATCATTATTACTTACTTTGGGAAGAAATAGTCTTATTTGTTGGTCTATAAGGTGGTTAGGGAAGGAGTTGTTGATTAGATTTAAACACGCACACAAATTTACCGGACTCCATTAGAAGCATACTCGTAGAAAACACAAATATATTAACTGCATCCACCTGCAAAAAAAGATTAAAAAAGATTATTTCAACTGCCAAAATTTGTCAATCTTATTCAACCCCGATATAGACTAAATCTGACACGAATGCAGTCTATACAGGGGTTGAATAATACTGACGAATTTTGTGGATCAAAATAAGCTTATTTCCCATATGCAGTGATTTTGGATTTTATTGTGTATTAATTGTTTGCTCTGTAATAATAAATACATTGAGCTCTTTTTGTGGATCAGTTTTAATATTTTATATTACTAGGATCCACTTGGATTATATACCATCAGATTTATTACCTTTACTATGTGTGTGTGTGTGTGTGTGTCGTTGCATGGGTAGCAGTTTGTAGATCTTCAGGCAAACTTTGAATTTGTCTGAAGATCACGAAAGCCTGAAATCCAGGGTTACAAACTACTATCCATGCAACCACACACACCACATATATTAGCTCTATCACAGATATTGAGCACTTTCCACTAAATACTGCATGCACGCACGCACGCACACACACACACACACACACACACACACACACATACATACATACATACATACATACATACATACATATATATATGAATTAAATTTCTGGTGCACAGTGGCCAACCACTACAGTCAGTAGCTGTAGTGCAAAAATGGGAACTTTTATTCCCTCATTGCAATCCTGAAATGGAAAAAATATGGCTGGTGGGTGCAGGAGCTGGGGAAGCACCCATCCAGCCAAGATCAAATAGAACCGTAATTCTGGATTCAAACCAGTCTGAAGAGCTGTAGGTAAAATAGCACTCGTATCTGGAAAAATCATTGTTATTCTTAAAAAATTGTTAATGTCCACTTACAAAAAAGAGAATTATTCTTCCAATCCAAAATGTTACTCTTACATTGATTACCATTTGTCCTTGCTTTGAATATTGCTGCTACACCTGGTCTGGCACTTCTGCTATATATTTAGAGATTCTTCATAAAATCCAAAACTAATCTGCAATGTTATTGGTTCTGACCTGGCATCTCAGCTTCAGTTCCTTTCCCACTGCTGTACCTTCTCTATAAATACTTTCATGGTAATTGTTACAATGGACTTTCCACCATAGAGACTCTGTGGTATTGTGGAGTCTTTAGTAAAAATGGTAAGAATGTATTGTTTTGGTGTAAGGAATACTGTGGTATGTTCGGGTCAGTAATTTTGGGCAGCTAAGTTTAATTTTAAGTCAGATGAAGATCAGCCTTCCTTGTATCCTTTTTTTTGGCCTTGTACCACATTTTTGTATTTTTACAAAAATAAATATATTTCCATTATGGTATGTAAACTTTATGATTTTAAGCATAGTACTAGATTGGCAGTAAGGTATCATCATTTTATAGTTGAAATAGCTAGATGTTACCATAAGTTCTCTGCTTGCATTTTCTTCTATCACACTTCTCATTTGTGGGACTTTTTTCCAGCTTCTTGCTTCTTTAACACTGAGTAACTTTTTGCATCCTAGTGGCTTTATTGCCTTTGATCTTCAAAAGTTTAGATGCAATATCAATGGTTAACTTCTGTCTTAATTCTTATTCTTTTATTGTCTTCTCTCCTTAATAGTAGTTTTTCTCATATTCTCTAACACTCAGTAGCCGCTTGCGTCCTAGTGGCTTTATTGCCTTTGATCTTCAAAAATTGAAATACAATTTCAATCGTTATTTTCTGTCTTCTTAATTTTGGTTCTTTTATTGTCTTCTCTCCTTAATTGTAGTTTTTCTCATATTCTTTAACATTCAGTAACCCCTTGCATCCTAGTGGCTTTATTGCCTTGATTGGGGTGAAATGATTTAAAACAATAACTTTTGAAAATAAAGTATTGTAAGTGCTCTTCTATCTTGCCTAAAACAGGGAGAGTGGGTGGATTCATGCCTTTCCCAAAAGCATGAGTTCAAAGTAAACATGAATGATCATGACCAAAACTTGATTATTTTTTTTTTGCATGGGGGGGGGGGGTATTTAAATAATTCTCTGACTAAATTGGATTTATATGAGGACCTTATAAAACCTTTATAAAATAAGGGAATGTAAATATGGAATGTAAAAGGCTCCTTTATTTTTTCTCTAACATTGCCTTCTCTCTCTCTCTCTCTCTCTCTCTCTCTCTCTCTCTCTCTCTCTCTCTCTCTCTCTCTCTCTCTCTCTCTCTCTCTCTCTCTCTTCTCTCTCCTTTTATCTTTTTTTCCCCCCCAAATGTTATGCCCATTCTGGATATAAATAATCATGGCTCTCACAGATTCCTTTTCTTTATTATCTGTGAATTGCCAAATATTTTGAAATACAAAAGTTCTTTGAACTATTTATGAATTGGAATGAGATTTGCTATTTTTTACCATTTTGGCATCCAGGCATGGTTCCGGTCTTGTATGTCTCTTTTCTTTCTTTTCTTTTTGAGAATTTATTTTAATTAAAAATGTAATTGTCTTCCTATGAGATTCCAATGCTATCATTTTCAATGCATGATGCCATATTGGCAAAAATATCTTGTCAGTTGTTCCAGGACAATTGCTTTTACTATCTTCACCACCATCTGAAAATAGTCTTGAATTCCTGTCTAATTCACTGCTAGAGTTTAAAAAAAGCAACATGAAAAAAAGGTGGAACTTGCAAAAATATCACCAAGGTTCTGAATAAAATAGCACAATATTTCTTGATGGCTTACACCATTTTTAAATGTTGTCTATTCTTTACTTGGTGCTTTATACAAATTGTATTTTTCAGGCGTCTGTAGAAATATCGCTACCTTGTGAAATTATATGGAATAGAATTTGTTAGCGAAGTGGG
>OZ038509.1:26358021-26420521 GCA_964036315.1 Acanthosepion esculentum
AGACTTCTTGATAGAAGTGTTAAAAATATTCATTCTAATTCTTAAAGGTGGTCTGTGTTCTGGGACTATACACTTCTGTAATGGTTAGGATTGGGATTATTTTTTAAAAAGGTGTTTATTATTTAAACACCTGTACGTTCTGTTTGATAATGAAATTAACTTCTGTTTCAGGCAGCAAAATTCATCTTTTTTTGTGATCAGTAAACTTTGCAACTTCAAGCAAAATTGTAAATAGCATCCAGAAAAAAAGATAAGCAAATTGTGTGTGAGTCAAAATTGTTTTATGCCAATTGGATTCATTGCTCCCTACTGAGTCATGCATCTAGACAATTTAACCAAATCTTATAAAATATGCACAACACGTTGCAAAATTAGGGTAGGTTGATTTTTCACTTTTTTAGTAAATCAACATTGCACTGAAGGTGAAAGCTGTGGTTTGAGGTGATAGGTACTGCCACCAAAAATTAGATTTATAGTTTTTACCAAAATCTTTGAGCATTTAGTTTTAAAGATCATCTGAAAATATGTACAGAAATACCGAATTTCCACAGATTTTTGCTTACAAACTGACTTCAGATTTTTACTATTCCAAGAATAAATCCAAACAAAGTTAATATCTTTTGTATTAGTTGCATTGAATGGAAAATATATTTAAACCAGAATTCTAATTATGAATCACCACCTAGGAGAACATAGAAATGTATAGCAATACCTTATATCCGCAGGTTTTTGATTACAAACTGACTTCAAAATTTTACTATTTCATGAAGAAATCCAAATAAATATCTTTTGTATTAGATACATTGAATTGAAAATATATTCAAACCAGAAATCTAATTATGAATCACCACCTAGGAGAACATAGAAATGTATAGCAATACCTTATATCCGCAGGTTTTTGATTACAAACTGACTTCAAAATTTTACTATTTCATGAAGAAATCCAAATAAATATCTTTTGTATTAGATACATTGAATTGAAAATATATTCAAACCAGAATTCTAATTATGAATCACCACCTAGGAGAACATAGAAATGTATAGCAATACCTTATATCCGCAGGTTTTTGATTACAAACTGACTTCAAAATTTTACTATTTCATGAAGAAATCCAAATAAATATCTTTTGTATTAGATACATTGAATTGAAAATATATTCAAACCAGAATTCTAATTATGAATCACCACCTAGGAGAACATAGAAATGTATAGCAATACCTTATATCCGCAGGTTTTTGATTACAAACTGACTTCAAAATTTTACTATTTCATGAAGAAATCCAAATAAATATCTTTTGTATTAGATACATTGAATTGAAAATATATTCAAACCAGAATTCTAATTATGAATCACCACCTAGGAGAACATAGAAATGTATAGCAATACCTTATATCCGCAGGTTTTTGATTACAAACTGACTTCAAAATTTTACTATTTCAAGAAGGAATTCAAATAAATATCTTTTGTATTAGATACATTGAATTGAAAATATATTCAAACCAGAATTCTAATTATGAATCACCACCTAGGAGAACATAGAAATGTATAGCAATACCTTATATCCGCAGGTTTTTGATTACAAACTGACTTCAAAATGTTACTATTTCAAGAAGAAATCCAAATAAATATCTTTTGTATTAGATACATTGAATTGAAAATATATTCAAACCAGAATTCTAATTATGAATCACCACCTAGGAGAACATAGAAATGTATAGCAATACCTTATATCCGCAGGTTTTTGATTACAAACTGACTTCAAAATTTTACTATTTCAAGAAGAAATCCAAATAAATATCTTTTGTATTAGATACATTGAATTGAAAATATATTCAAACCAGAATTCTAATTATGAATCACCACAAACAAAATATTCATTTTTTTATTTTTTTTATTGTAAGTAATAATAAAAAGTAAATATAAGTAAAAACCGTAAAAGAGTATAGAAAGGTCTATTCAATGAATAAGATTTGTTAGGACATAATTAATAAAAACAAAAAATAGATAAAAATGTATATAAACACCCCAATACTGCTGGACATGAATTATAAGACAAAATCTTTTAAATTTGTATTGTTTATTGATAATCACACTAAAACTACTGCAATGCATATAGCATATTACGTCATAATATAGTTAAATTGTTCGGTGTAATTTCTCTTTGAAGTATAAATGAAGGTCTTGTTTGATGGCAAAATGATTTAGTAATAATGTGCTTGTGCCATGCATCTGTCAGAGTTAGCTCCTCCTTAATTCCCTAATTGTCACTAGGGGTCATTTCTCCCTAGACTATATATACTAGGTGATTTCTCGCCTCGTTCTCTTTCCTTCAGGCCTCGTGCAGCAATCCCACCTCACGTGGAGGTGAGGTAAATCCTCTATTTCATTTCTTCATTTCAGTGACTACAATGTAAGCTCTCTTAGAAAATCTGCATCTTCCCATTTGTGGAAGACGCCGTGAACATTATACACAAATACACGTACAAACATTCACCAAAATACGAACATTCACCAAAGAACAGACACAAACGTTCACACACACACACAAATATTATTGTCTATGTCCATTGTAAAATTGTTTTGTTTAATACATATATTTGTTTGTATATGTATATCGGTCTTGTTTGTTTGTCTTCTTTATCTTCAGTTGGACTTAACTTGAGTTCGGCCATTTTCTTGTAGTTGGACCCTTGAATATTCTACCAGGAGTTACACACGTGTTTCTAATACAACAACACGCAAACACACACGGTCCCCTACAGTCTTCTTTATCTTCAGTTGGACTTAATTCAAGTCTGGCCATTTTCTTGTAGTTGGGCCTTTTAATATTCTACCAGGAGTTACACACGTGTTTCTAATACAACAACATGCAAACAAACACACATGGTCGTCTACACATCTTGTCTATATACAATTTGTTAAGCTTCAGAAAATTATAAATTTTATAAGGTTTTCACTGATCACGAATGAAATTGCAAATTACGATTTTTAACCTAAACTTAATATATAGGTAAAATAACTGGGCAAACTGAGTTTCTAGCCTTGGGTGGCAACCAGTCTAGAAAGAATTCCAAACTGAGAAAGGCATGAATCCATCTTTTCTGTCCTCAAGCCATGAAGAAAATAGAAGAGCTCTCTAGCTTTGGTTGGTAACCAGTCTAGAGGAAAAATAAATCTGAATTTCAAAGAATTCAATGGGAAATCACTAAATTATCTTACTCAAGAACAATCAAGATGGCTTATGGTCACATTACGGTGAAACACCAGTTCCTGTATGATCACCAAAGTTAAGCAACATCAAGCCTACTCAGTACCTGGATGATCACTTCAGAATACCAGGTAGTGTAAGCTTGGGTGTGTAGGTGGTGTGATGGATAATGGCTCGGAATCATTAATCAGAGAGCTGAGATCCAATTCCCCCGGGAAAGGTATGAATCCACCTCTTCTCCCCCCACTATGAGTTAATTAACAAAACTTTTATCAGGAAACCATTATTATCTCCAAAAATAAAATAAAATTGAGTTCAAAATATTTAAATTTTGGAATTAAATAACCCATAGAACTGTTGATATGCCGCTAAACGATAACAACCAACCAACGAACAAGATCATGCCTAGTTTACAGATATTAAAAGAGAAGCTGTAAAGAGTGGTGATTACTTAGATTCTGCGGGGACATGGCACTTAAAGAGGAGCTTTAAGAAAATCTTTGTAGTCTTATTGTTCACAATTTTCTATATTCGACTTTTTCTGAAATCTTATAAAAAAAAATGTTGAATAAGAGAAACGTGAAGAGATTTCTTGTTTGGACAAAATTTTGTTTACCCTAGAAAAATCTATGATTTTGTCTAATATTTAGTAATATTCAATGAATGTTTTGTTGTACATGACACT
Source organism: Acanthosepion esculentum (assembly GCA_964036315.1). Classification (NCBI taxonomy): domain Eukaryota; kingdom Metazoa; phylum Mollusca; class Cephalopoda; order Sepiida; family Sepiidae; genus Acanthosepion; species Acanthosepion esculentum. Next base: position 26,361,917 of record OZ038509.1, read on the forward strand.
TTCAACAGCACATTACCTGAGCATATGTCATTAGGGGTTTCTGCTCCTAGGTATCTTCTTGGGGTGTCACAGGAATACAGACATACACCATCATCAAATTTTGTAAAACATTGAGTTTCCCCCATCAGTTATTAAATGTTCTTCAATTTCTGAATTGGAACCAAAAAAAAAAAAACATATTAACTATTGTAAAAAGGATAAAGAATTCTCATAGTATTTTTTTTCTTGATTAAAAAAAAATGTATACTAGTAAAATTAAATGAGTTTTTCTTTTTTTTTCTTTTCAAGCTGCTGAAAAATTCAAAGAAATTTTCATTAAATTCTTTAAAACCATCTGTTAAATTTACATATTAGAAAGAGTTAAATGTTATAATAAAATGTCTGACAGGAAATTGCATCATTGATTTCAGCATTTATACATATCTTGACCTTTTGAAAGTGTGTACAAAAATAAATTATCTTTATTAAGAGAAGCCATCTAATTCTATCAATTTCAAACCTCACATAGAGCACAGTTTTATCAAACAGATACTCAAGTTTAAAGTTTTATTTAAATTCTATCAACCATTTTGGGAAGTGGTTAACATAAGCATGGTTTCATTCCAAGACTTACCTGAACAAAGATCTTACTATGATTTTCCAATGAATCATCTTAATCTTTGTAGCTATGACAGAAACTGTTTCGGTAACCTTCAATGTGCAAATGGAGTAATGGATAATGACGCTGAATAGTTAATCAGAAAGCCAAGTTCCATTTCCAGTAGGGTTAGTTATGTTCACTTACATGCAAATACTCTTGGGAAAGGTACAAATCCACCTCTTCTCCCCTAGCTATGGGTTAATTAGTAAGATTTGTATCACTAAATCATTATCTCAAAAGAAATTATATAAATATGGCAACAAAGATGAGGACAACAGTCCAAACAATGTAAATAGTGTAAATAAGTAATATTAATGTTCCTACTGAACATCAAGTGGGGGATCTGTTTTCATTGTATACTCGTAAACCAGGCTCAAAATGGGGTCCCACCTTGTTTCTGATCTTGCTGCTGACACAGTCACCAGGGCATCAAACAGTTCATCAGGTTAATTAGTAAGATTTGTATCACTAAATCATTATCTCAAAAAATAAAAATATCTTACAATCTAAAAACATCTTCTGGCTTTAAATAACCTGGAAAGAGTTGATAAACCGTAAAAAAGGAATGGAATAATAAAAATCAATAGAAACTGTTTAGTTAAAATACAACAAATGTTTCCAATGAAAGTTGCTTAACCATTTCTCAAAAACTAACAAAATTCTTAAATATTCTTGAAAACAAAGGAACACTCTGCACCTATAGTCTGAATAAAGTGTTCAGTATGAATTTCCTTGAAGGTTACTCTTATTAACAGACACTTGAAGACCTATCAATTGAATCTGTCAAATCATGTAACATCACCTGACTTTCTGATGTAATGGAATAACCTTTCACTCCCATGAGTAACTATACTATAGGTAGTAACTAACTACAAGTAGCTGTAAATCAATGAACTATAGAGGCTAGCTGCGACCTGTTCCAGCTAAACAGTCGAACTCTCTGCCTGAAGGCAGAGAGGAAACCGGACAAGGCTCCGACGAAGGGCAGTCTCGTTCGGTGAGGTAGACTGACCCTGAACCCATTTATACGCATTCGAATAGGGAATATTTTTGGCCGAGCCTACAGGCTTGGAGATCCCATGTTAAACCTGGCCTTCTGCCACATGTAACACTCGTGGGGGTGTAGCTAAATATACTAGGTGGGATCTGTTCCAGCTAGACGGTCGAACTCTCTGCCTTTGGGCAGAGAGGAACCCGGACAAGGCTCTGCCAAAAGGTAGTCTCATTCGAGGAGGTTGATCAACCGATCCCATTTATGTGAGTTCTATGGGCATTTTTTGGCCAAACATACAGCCTTGTGCCACATCTACCCCCATGAGGGTGGAGATAGTAAATACCGACTAGCTGGGATCTGTTCCAGTTAGACAGTCAAACTCTCTGCCTTTGGGCAGAGAGGAACCCGGATGAGGGCTCACTTTGACATTCCAACCACCTGAAGAAGGCCGGAGCATTCAACAGCCAAAACATTGTAATAAATATGGCGACAAAGATGAGAACAATAGTCCGAATAATGTAAACAGTGTACATAATACCTCATCTCAGAAATATAGACAGATACTGAAAGGCCAAAACGTAATAAATATGGCGACAAAGATGAGGACAATAGTCCGAATAATGTAAATAGTGTACATAGTACCTCATCTCAGAAATATAGACAGATACTGAAAGGCCGAAACGTAATAAATATGGCGACAAAGATGAGGACAATAGTCCGAATAATGTAAATAGTGCACATAATACGTCATCTCAGAAATATAGACAGATACTAACAGTTTCTTCTCTTGCACTTATTTCTCATGGAACTTGCTTTCAATTTCAAAATAAATTATAGAGAGAGATAAATATTTAACCTCCACGCTGCAAATTTCTTTTGAGGTCGTTCCAGGACTCTGGTTTTTGTTGGCTTTCTCCAGCAAATATCTATGTTAAAAATGAGAAAACTTACAAATACTTTCTTGTTTACACAATTTGTCTAGTTAGCTTTGTAAATGACGAATATTCATGAGGTTTAAAAAGAATATTTTCAATTTGGAAAGTCATTAACAACTACAGAAGCAGATTGTTATGCTCTGATTGCTAAATTGCCATTTTTGTGTCTATTTCCCTTCAACAATATTTTAACCTTCTATTTATGGATATGCGCTGAAATGCAAGCTGAAGCATTGCTCATAAAGGGAACCACCATAGCTTCTTATTTCATTCACTACACTGACTACCTTCTAATTAAAAACAATTTGTGAAAATTAGTCTCTATCTTCCTGGCTGTGGATATGAATTCGTGTGAATTGAAGCAGTTTCTATCTCTACAGAGGGAGGCATGGTGGAGTAATGGATAGCGGCTCAGATTGAGGAATTGGAGAGACGAGTTCAAATTCCAGTCAAATCCATTACATTCACTTACCTGCTAATACCCTTGGGAAAGGTATGAATCCTTTTCTTCTCCCCCTAACTATGGGTAAATAGCAAGACAGAATGTGTTCTATAGCCTTGTATGGCAACTGGTCTACTTCAGAAAGAAATGGCGGCCTATGGCAGGAAAAATGAAGTAATGGATAGCAGCTCGGATTGAGGAATCGGAGAGACGAGTTTGAATTCCACTTGAATACATTACATTCACTTAACGTGCTAATACCTTGGGAAAGGTATGAATCCTCTTATTCTCCCTCCAGCTATGAGTAAATAGCAGGACAGACCGGGTTCTCTAGCCTTGGATGGGAACTGGTCTACTGCAGAATGAAATGGCATCCTACTGTGAGAAAAAAATCTGCCTCATCAGTCATGTATGAAAAAGATACATGATTGCCTAAGCGTGTATCACACATGGCGCATAACTGACTGACAGGTAGATGGAACCACCATAGCCTCTTATTTCATTCAATATCCTATCACTTAATTCAAAACAATTTATATAGAGAAGTTAGTCTTTAATCTCCTGGCGTTAGATATGCATTCCATTCTGCATTGAAGCAGTTCCTACCTCTACTGATAGATGGAACCACCATAGCCTCTTATTTCATTCACTGCAATTCAGTACAATTTATAGAGAGATTTTGGCTTTCTGGGATGAGGAATTATCATTATTTCCAGCATTTACAGTCAGGCTAATATCCTCATCTTTGTTGTTACTATCCTAACTTTTTGGCTTTCTGGGATGAGGAATTATCATTATTTCCATTATTTACAGTCAGACCAATATCCTCATCTTTGTTGTTATTATCACAACGTTTTGGCTTTCTGGGATGAGGAATTATCATTATTTCCATTATTTACAGTCAGACTAATATCCTCATCTTTGTTGTTATTATCACAATGTTTCGGCTTTCTGGGATGAGGAATTATCATTATCTCCATTATTTACAGTCAGACTAATATCCTCATCTTTGTTGTTATTATCACAACGTTTTGGCTTTCTGGGATGAGGAATTATCATTATTTCCATTATTTACAGTCAGACTAATATCCTCATCTTTGTTGTTATTATCACAACGTTTTGGCTTTCTGGGATGAGGAATTATCATTATCTCCATTATTTACAGTCAGACTAATATCCTCATCTTTGTTGTTATTAACCACAACATTTCATCCATTGTACCTACCAGTTTTTATCAGGTGTATATTGATTAGAGTATCCTACATGGAATTCTGAACTGGACCCTTTATTTCATCCATGAGGTCAACTCTTTTCATTCCACTGATCATGTCTATGGTTATCTTGTTTAGTTCTTATTTTTAATATGGCTCAGTTACTGACATGGGTAGTGAAACAAGAACAGTCTAGCTTCATAGATTGAATGGTTCAGTTTGGAATTCCTTCTAGTTTACCCACATAGATATACACCTGAGGAAGGCTGAAGGTGACACTGGTTGAAATAAAGGGTTTATTTCAGAATTCCCTGTAGGTTACCTGGGTTGATATAAACTGGCTGAAACACTGTGATAACAACCACAAAGATAGTCCGAAATAGTCCGAATGTAAATAGGGTAAATAATGCAAACCCTTGTTGAGTCATTTAATTGTACATTTTGAATGGAGCACCTAATGAGGATCAAGGTCCTTATTCAGTAGTAATGGTGAACTAGATTATCCTCACAAACAATTACTGCACATTGACCTACCATAATATTACAGTGTGTGTGCCTCACATTTGTGTATTCAATACTTTTTATTTATTAATTTTTTTTTTTTCCTAACTAATTGAGCCTTGTACTGGGTATGACGATAAACTACATCTGGCAGCAAGGCCTCTGATCAGGCAGCTTTGTAGAGCATGGAATCATGTCTTAATTGCTGGTGTTCCCAGGTCCACCCTGACTCGGGCTGGTAATACCTGTTTGGGTCCCAGCTATGGGCAAATAGTTGACCCCCAAACTGGGGTCAAAACACGATGAAAGTGTAAAAATAGGTTTTCATACCTGCAATAAATTTTTTGAGGAAAAATTATTACCAGAAATACATTTTGAAGGAAAAATATATTACCAGCAATACATTTTTGAAGGAAAAAATATTACCAGCAATAAAAAATCTTGTTGGTATTAAATAACGCATTGAGGTTGATATGCCATAAAACAAACCAAACCAAACTAATTGAACCATTCATAATCAATTTCTTATTGCTGTCTCCTAAACCATTATCTCTGGCAGCAGATGGACATAGATGTCTGGTTGCTATGGTTATTCAACTGGAGATTCTTTTAATATTGAGTTTATTCTCTTGCTCTTCCTGCTGAGCTGAAGTCATTCACTCATTGGACTTGATCGGATTAACTGACGATGGTTATTTACAATATTAGTTGTAAATAGTTAATCTTTCTTTTCTTTTCTTTTTTACTGAAGCTCTTCTTGGCAGAATTGATTTTTTTTCTTTTTTTTTTTACTTACAGCTCAAAAGGGGCACATGGCTGAGTGGTTAGAATGTTCACTTTCTGGCCATGAGACCCAAGTTCAAATCTCACCATGACCAATTTGTCAGGAAGGTGACATCTTAATGTTATCAGTCTTGGGGAGGCCAACAGGGGCACATGGCTGAGTGGTTAGAATGTTCACTTTCTGGCCATAAGACCCGGGTTCAAATCTCACCATAATCAATTTGTCAGGAAGGTGACATCTTAATGTTATCAGTCTTGGGGAGGCAATCCCAGCATGTGGCACCATTAGGAAGTGCCTGAAAACCATACCACAGGTTGACCCAAGCCTTGTGAATGAAATTGGTTAGACTGAACTATTTTGGATCCATTAATGGTTGTGCTAGCACAAAGTCGCAAGTCATCGTGACCAATGGTTTCAGCATGTTGGTCTTCTCCAGACTGTTGATCATGAAGGATAATGCATTTTCCCCCAGAAACTGTAACTATGGTCTGCTCAGCATAGTATGAGCCACAGATGGTATTTTGTGCCAGAGCAGGCGTCTGCAGCAGGGATTGGTTAGCCACCCTAGTAAACAGGCATCCTCAGATACAAGCAGCCAGCTATTATTATTGCCCAACTGATAAGGCAATTTTTTTTTTCCCTCAGAAGAATCTCCCTCAAAAATCAACCTGCAAATGGTAAGGTAACAAGTACTGAACAGACACTAGGTACTATCAAAATGGATGCTTTTTTTCCCAAAATAAAAGCACTTTTGAAGTCAGGGATGAAATGAGACACCTACTGTTGTTGACCTATGAAACCATAGGCTACTGTATATAAATAAACATTAATTACATTATGTTTTAAGCAAAAAGTAACATTACTTTTATAAAATCCAGTTAAATAATCCTCAAATTTACTAAAAACATATTTACTTTAAAACATATCTCTAGGTTAAATATTGGCTTTTTTTAAGCGATTTTTTTTTTTAATTTTTTTTTTTTAAATTATTTTCATTTTTTGTCTATAATGGCTGTTTGATGAGTCAGTGATGAGTGAATGTGGCAATGTTTTAAAAATGCTTAAAAACGTTATTTACATATGGAAATTTTTTTCTCATTTCATACAGATTATCTTTAGATTATTATCTTTCAGATAAAAACAAAATTCAACTTCAAAGAAGTCATTTAAATTATTTAAAATGCATTTTTGGGATTTTTTTAGGAAGTCCATGGTGATATTTAAACACCTAAATATTTTGATCTGATACGCTTGATATTGCTGGGTATAACAAACCACATCCAGCAGCGAGGCACCTGATTGGAGGTTTTAAGGAGTGTAGGACCATCACTTAATTTTTGTTGTCCTCAGGTCGACTCTGACCTGGGGTGGTAGCACCTGTTAGGGTCCCAGTTATGGGCAAATAGTGAACACTTCAAACAAAAGTAACACACTATAAAAATATAAAAATACATTTTTATAGTAGAATTACCAGTAAGACATTTTTATATAAAAAAATTACCAACAATGCATATTTATAGCAAAATTACCAACAATACATTTTATCAGTAGTTGAAGGCATACAGTTTCATTCAAAATACATTTAGCTGAAACCATAAAATTCTGTTCAAAATATTTAGATTTTGGCATTAAAGAACCCATAAATGTGTTGATATGCCACAAAATGAAATCAACCAAAACAGATACACATGACCATGATAATGTCAAAAAGAAATAATCTAGGATTATAAATGATTTATTTCTGATTACAAATCAAATTCTAGACAAAAGTTTATAATAATTGTCAATTATTATTCATTTTTCACTAGTATTTCTTTCATCTTATTTCTCTGGCTTTTCCACTAGGTAGTAATAGTCTTAAGTTGTCTGAATTTCTTAGATGAAGCCTTGGCAATTATTATTCATTTTTGACTAGTATTTCTTTCATCTTATTTCTCTTGCTTTTCCACCAAGTAGTAATAGTCTTAAGTTGTCTGAATTTCTTAGATGAAGCCTTGGCAATTATTATTCATTTTTCACTAGTATTTCTTTCATTTTATTTCTCTTGCTTTTCCAGCAAGTAGTAATAGTCTTAAGTTGTCTGAATTTCTTACATGAAGCCTTGTCAATTATTATTCATTTTTCACTAGTATTTCTTTCATTTTATTTCTCTTGCTTTTCCAGCAAGTAGTAATAGTCTTAAGTTGTCTGAATTTCTTAGATGAAGCCTTCTCAATTATTATTCATTTTTCACTAGTATTTCTTTCATCTTATTTCTCTTGCTTTTCTCACCAAGTAGTAATAGTCTTAAATTGTCTGAATTTCTTAGATGAACCCTTGACAATTATTATTCATTTTTCACTAGTATTTTTTTCATCTTATTTCTCTTGCTTTTCCACCAAGTAGTAATAGTCTTAAGTTGTCTGAATTTCTTACATGAAGCCTTGTCAATTATTATTCATTTTTCACTAGTATTTCTTTCATTTTATTTCTCTTGCTTTTCCAGCAAGTAGTAATAGTCTTAAGTTGTCTGAATTTCTTAGATGAAGCCTTCTCAATTATTATTCATTTTTCACTAGTATTTCTTTCATCTTATTTCTCTTGCTTTTCTCACCAAGTAGTAATAGTCTTAAATTGTCTGAATTTCTTAGATGAACCCTTGACAATTATTATTCATTTTTCACTAGTATTTTTTTCATCTTAATTTCAGTTTTTTTTTTATTACAATTCCCTAATGGTTAGAAAGCAACATGGATGAGAAATAAATATGCCTTTGTTACATGGACATGTTATCTGAGTAGGTAACTTCGGCAGTGTCAACCCTGAGTAAAATTGCCAGGTTTCAGTTTCCATGTAAATTACTCATAAACAACTTGCCCTGCCACTTAAAGGACATTTTGCAAATTGACATTACAAGTCACTTAAATAATTTCCAGGGTCTATATGGCTTGCAACAAAGAAATGACTGTGCATTTTCCCACTTCCAGGCATTCAGCTGCTTTTAGTTGAAAAAACATTTTTTATCTTGTGAAAATATTACTTAATGCAATATTTCTTATATTTTTCTTAAACATCTATTCAAAGACCACACAAAGGCTGTACAATATCATGGCACTGATTTTGTTCTTTTACTTCTTTTCTACTTTTGAGTATTTGAAAAAAATTAAAAATTGTTCTTAAAAATTTAGTGTTTAACTAGAAAAGAAATAAATTTAATTTTCATCAGGAAATATTGGTATTATTACTTCATCATATTTTGATAGACATCTTCATCTTTCTCTTGTTATTTATCAAAATGCTTTAAATTGTCTAAGGTTTAGAACCTTAGAAGGCTTTTCATTATTCCACACATTATTTGACTAATATCTTCATCTTCCTCTTGTTATTTAGTAAAATGCTTTAAATTGTCTAAGGTTCTGAGATGAAGGATTTTCATTATTCCACACATTATTTGACTAATATCTTCATCTTTCTCTTGTTATCAAAATGCATTAAATTGTCTAGGGTTCTGAGATGAAGGATTTTCATTATTCCACACATTATTTGACTAATATCTTCATCTTTCTCTTGTTATTTATCAAAATGCATTAAATTGTCTAGGGTTCTGAGATGAAGGATTTTCATTATTCCACACATTACTTGACTAATATCTTCATCTTCCTCTTGTTATTTAGTAAAATGCTTTAAATTGTCTAAGGTTCTGAGATGAAGGATCTTCATTATTCCACACATTATTTGACTAATATCTTCATCTTTCTCTTGTTATTTATCAAAATGCTTTAAATTGTCTAAGGTTCTGAGATGAAGGATTTTCATTATTCCACACATTATTTGACTAATATCTTCATCTTTCTCTTGTTATTTATCAAAATGCATTAAATTGTTTAAGGTTCTGAGAGGAAGGATTTTCATTATTCCACACATTATTTGACTAATATCTTCATCTTTCTCTTGTTATTTATCAAAATGCATTAAATTGTCTAAGGTTCTGAGAGGAAGGATTTTCATTATTCCACACATTATTTGACTAATATCTTCATCTTTCTCTTGTTATTTATCAAAATGCATTAAATTGTCTAGGGTTCTGAGATGAAGGATTTTCATTATTCCACACATTACTTGACTAATATCTTCATCTTCCTCTTGTTATTTAGTAAAATGCTTTAAATTGTCTAAGGTTCTGAGATGAAGGATTTTCATTATTCCACACATTATTTAACTAATATCTTCATCTTTCTCTTGTTATTTATCAAAATGCATTAAATTGTCTAAGGTTCTGAGATGAAGGATTTTCATTATTCCACACATTACTTGACTAATATCTTCATCTTCCTCTTGTTATTTAGTAAAATGCTTTAAATTGTCTAAGGTTCTGAGATGAAGGATTTTCATTATTCCACACATTATTTGACTAATATCTTCATCTTTCTCTTGTTATTTATCAAAATGCATTAAATTGTCTAAGGTTCTGAGAGGAAGGATTTTCATTATTCCACACATTATTTGACTAATATCTTCATCTTTCTCTTGTTATTTATCAAAATGCATTAAATTGTCTAAGGTTCTGAGAGGAAGGATTTTCATTATTCCACACATTACTTGACTAATATCTTCATCTTCCTCTTGTTATTTAGTAAAATGCTTTAAATTGTCTAAGGTTCTGAGATGAAGGATTTTCATTATTCCACACATTATTTGACTAATATCTTCATCTTTCTCTTGTTATCAAAATGCATTAAATTGTCTAAGGTTCTGAGAGGAAGGATTTTCATTATTTCACACATTATTTGACTAATATCTTCATTTTTTTCTTGTTATTTATCAAAATGCTTTAAGTTGTCTAAGGTTCTGAGATGAAGGATTTTCATTATTCCACACATTATTTGACTAATATCTTCATCTTCCTCTTGTTATTTAGTAAAATGCTTTAAATTGTCTAAGGTTCTGAGATGAAGGATTTTCATTATTCCACACATTATTTGACTAATATCTTCATCTTTCTCTTGTTATTTATCAAAATGCATTAAGTTGTCTAAGGTTCTGAGATGAAGGATTTTCACTATTCCGCACATTATTTGACTATCTTCATCTTTCTCTTGTTATTTATCAAAATGCTTTGAGTTGTCTAAGGTTCTGAGATGAAGGATTTTCATTATTCTTTATTGTAGGATAGAAAACGGTTGACCCTAGGCTTGAAGATGTTAAGATTGTAGTTTTCAAGGGAGCATTGTCTTGGGAGTTTGTTCCGCAGTTGTGGAGTCCCATAATCGCCCATTTCCCGAAAGAACATGCTGTATAAAATCTTATATGCTGATTGCCTATCTCTTTCAGTAATATTACAAAATTAATGAGTCACAACTAATAAGATATGCCATCTTGAAAACACTTTGTTTCAGAACAACTAAAGACAAAGCTGGTAGAATGACTTATTTGAGATTGTACACTTTGGCACCATTCATAAAAAAATGTTGAATGGTAAGGTTAAAAATTGGCTTTTGTCAGCTCATTTTTTTTTTTCATTTCTGTAATCTTCAGGCATGTTGTCTCCGAATGTCTGCTATTATTTCATAGTCGTGGTGAAAGAGCCGACCTAGTTTCCTAACCTGTGTTTACCATTTGCTGACATTCCATCTAATTATATGAAACTGTTAATATCAAATCTTTTTTTTTTCGTTCTTCTGATTCTTTCTTCACTCCCTACCAATTTCAAGCCCGTCTCCCTCCCCTGATATGTCAGCGTTGTTTTCCCTGTATTATTTAATCTCGCTTTCTTTGCCATCATGTGTTAATTGCAACGACAATCCAAGAAGCAACATTCTATTTTTTTGTCAGTTCAATGAGTCATTGATATGAAGTTGGTCAACAGCCTGGTTTTCTATAAAAGAATTCCACAAAATGGTTTCAAACAATTTTTTTCTTTCTAATTTTCATGTGCTAGATATCACTCAGTGTAAGGCTCGAGAGCCATCCAAGCAGGAGTTTCTTCCACATAGTTTATTCTCAAGAAATGTTGATATCTGAATTTTATTAATCTGAAAAATTAATTAAAAAATTAATTATTTTTCAGATTAATAAAATTTAATAAATCTCTTAATGATTAAAATTATTCAGTTAAGTGCCATACATGATACAAGTTTGGGCAATCATGTCTCCCCACAACTTCCTCACCTAAACTGTTGACTCTTTCATTTAAATGCCATGCGTCATATACACTTAGGCGATCATGTCTCTCCACAACTTCTTCACCTAAACTTTTGACTCTTTCAGTTAAATGAAATACATAATACACACTTGGGCAATCATGTCTCTCCACAACTTCCTCACCTATATCATTGTTTACTCCTTCACTTAAGTACCATATGTGATACATGCTTGGGTGATCGTGTCTCTCCACAACTTCCTCATGTATATCACTGTTGACTCCTTCAGTTAAGTGCCATACAATCATGATTCTTTCAATACATGACTGACTAGGCAGGTTACCATTTCTTTCTGTGGTAGATTGGTTGCCAACCAAGGCTAAAGAACTTAGTCTGTCCTGCTATTCGACCCATAGCAAGGCGGAGAAGAGATGGATTCATACCTTTCCCAAGGGCATTTGTGTGTAAAAAATGTAACAAACTCAACTTGAATTCAAACACACCAGTGAAATTCACACCACAGTGCAAAAACACTTGAAATTATTACAATACATAAATTACATGTGTTAATTGTGATGAAAATGTATAATTATTTTGAAAGAACAAATTGAAGATAGACTTTGATTTAAGCAATATATTCAAACTGATCATCAAATCTTTGTTATTATAGATGATCTTATAGTTGTGAAGTTTCCTTAACATTTACAATCAAGAGAACAGGACTTTGAATATGGTAAAGTATTATTTAAATAGCAATAAAGACAAGGATATTAGTCTGACTGTAAATAAGGATAATTCCTCATCCCAGAAAGCCAAAACATTCTGATAATAACAACAAAGATGAGGATATTGGTCCGACTGTAAATAATAATTCCTCTTCCCAGAAAGCTGAAACGTTGTGATAACAACAAAGATGAGGATATTGGTCTGACTGTAAATAACGTAAATAATGATAATTCCTCATCCCAGAAAGCCAAAACGTTGTGATAATAACAACAAAGATTAGGATATTGGTCTGACTGTAAATAATGGAAATAATGATAATTCCTCATCCCAGAAAGCCGAAATGTTGTGATAATAACAACAAAGATGAGGATATTAGTCTGACTGTAAATAATTCCTCTTCCCAGAAAGCCGAAAGTTGCGATAACAACAAAGATGAGGATATTAGTCTGACTGTAAATAATGGAAATAAGGATAATTCCTCGTCCCAGAAAGCCAAAATGTTGTGATAATAAAAAAAAAGATGAGTATATTAGTCTGACTGTAAATAATAATTCCTCTTCTCACAAAGCTGAAAACTTGTGATAACAACAAAGATGAGGATATTAGTCTGACTGTAAATAATGGAAATAATGATTATTCCTCATCCCAGAAAGCCAAAATGTTGTGATAATAGCAACAAAGATGGGGATATTAGTCTGTAAATAATGTAAATAATGATAATTCCTCATCGTAGAAAGCTGAAATGTTGAGATAATAACAACAAAGATGAGGATATTAGTCTGACTGTAAATAATGGAAATAATGATAATTCGTCACCATAGGCATTCAAACAGAAGTCAAATTACATTGACAATTTCTCATCTCAAAAATTAAAAACAATCATAGATATCTGAAGAGGGCCAGAGTGTCCTTGACCGAAATGTTTGTATTTATCATAACATGTATAAGAATCAAGATGATGACAATAGCTTGAATAAATCAAAGAGTTTTTTCAACAAAAAAATCTAACATATTGAAGATATTTTAAATAGATATCCCTGTGATATTCTGTGATGAATTATCTTTTTTTCTTTTCTAACACAAATTATAAAATACTACAGCTACTTCACCAATTTTCCAGTATCCACTTTTCTTGGGTTATGCTGGATCATCCAGTTTGTTAAACTAAGTCTGTAGAATAATACAAGCATCCAATTGATTTTCTGGCACTCTTGATTCCAACACCATGCTTCATTATCCATTTTTGCCAGACAGGCAGAGGTCACGTAATAATAGTTCAATAATAGACCTCTGACTCATTAATTATGTATATCTCCTCTCTTTAGAGCTGTACTAGATCAAGCTAAGTCTTCTTACCAACTTTTGTAGTTTTTCCAATTCTCGTTTTCTTCTTACATCTGCTTTCTATAAACAACCACAGCATTTCATCTATTTTTTTTTTCTCCAATTGATGAATAAACATTGTACGTCTCACACTGTTTCTACATTGAAAGAGCACACTCAGTATTTTTCAACACTTTTTTTTAAAAATCTATATTGACTTAAATTATTTTTAGAACAGAGAGGAATTAAAATAGATGCTTGTAATTTTGTCCTGGTTTCAAAAAATAATTTAAAAAAAAAAAAAATTAAAAAAGAATAAATAAAAAATAATTAAAAAAAATAAATAAAAATAATTAAAAAAAAATAATAATTAAAAAAGAATAAATAAAAAATAATTTAAAAAAATAAATAAAAATACTTAAAAAAAAAATAAATAATTTAAAAAAATAATTAAAAAAATAATTTTAAATAATTTAAGAAAAAAAAAAATTTTTTTTAAATAATTAAAAAAAATAATTTTAAAAAATAAATAAAAAATAATTAAAAAAAAATAATTAAAAATAATTTTAAAAAATAAAAAATAAATAAAAAATAATTAAAAAAAAATAATTTAAAAAATAAATAAAAATAATTGCCAGAACATCAGTTTTTTTATTTTTTTGTTTTGTTTTTTTAATCATTTCACTCTAAGCAATGTCAGTCATTACTGAGAGTTAAAGAGAATGGGAAGACTTTAGTAAGGAGAAAGGACAATAAAAGAACAGCATTCAGAAAGACAGATGTTGATTGATGTTGCATGTAAGTTTTTGAAGATCATAGGTGGCAAGGAAGCATAAAACCTGAAGACTTCCACAGTCGAGAAGTGTGAGAAAAGAAACTATTAGAATAGAACTGACAGTTACATCTAGCTATTTCAACAGTAAAACAAGGAGTCCTCATTGCAAAGATAATAGTACACTTAAGTTCATGCGATTGAGGCATCAAGCTTAGAACAATTATCATGAAAATATTTGCAGAAAAGACATCAGAGCAGTTGGAAAGTGACGGAAGTCAAGATGAGATTCCAGGTCAGAACTGATCAGGACCAACTGCCTGAAAATTGGCATTGTACTTGGACTTTTTCTAGATTTTAAATCGACTATATGCTGGGAATAAGTGGATACAGGTAGAAAACTTTACCTTTTCCACTTCAACCTAGCAGAACCCATCCCTCTCCAGATCAAAGCATAACCAATATCTTCCAACCCAAAGGCTCACCTTCGTCATGGAATCCTCTGCCCTGGCTGTTGATAACATCTTCCAACCAGTGATGCCATGTAAGCACCACACTGGCTGTATACATAGCTATGGAACCCACCCTACCCCATTTTGCTAGATGGCATATGGACCCAACAAGATCAGGAGACTGGAGGTTTTGAGGAGTGTGGAACCACCTCTTATTTGCTGTTGTTCCTAGGTCACTCTGACCCGTGGTGGTAGCACCTGTTAGGGTCCCAGCTATGGGCAAATAGCCCCCCTCCCGCTAAACAAAAATAATAGTAAGTACAAACTATGTAAGTACAAAAATGAAAGTCTTCCATCCAGTGATGCCATGTCAACACCATACTGGATACATCCATAGCTAAGGAATCCAGTCTACCTTATTGTCCTAGATAGCTGTTCATTTTATCCTTGACAGGTCTTGTTTCTAATCCTAATGGTTGTTTAGCCACCTTTCTCATAAGATAAGCCTGCTGGAGGAACCAGTTTAGTTGCCGATGATCTAATCATATAACACAGACCAAAAAACAGACAAAACACTACTCTGGAGCTGTTTCCACACTCGTCAAAAACCTCCAGTCTACTGATCAGAGGCCTTGCTGCCAGATGTAGTTTATTATCATACCCAGTACTGCTGCCAGATGTAGTTTATCGTCAGCTTTAGCGTTTAATGTACCACATTACCATTTCCACTGGATTCTTTTTAAGGTTCCCCAACTGTAATCGTCCTATTTTTGACTTTGGTCAAGGGCATTTTCACTGTTGCCATAGCAGGACATGACAACACATCCAAAAATTTCAAATGCATTTGTTCAGGTAGTCAGTCACCAACAACGGAAGAACAAGCCACTGACAGTGCTCAAAATTAAATTTTGAAACTACTACAAAATCTTAAAATTTTGCACTCTGCATGATTCACTTTTATTATTACTTTCCCTCTCATACTATATGATGTCTCTTCAACTGCAGTAGCCTAGTAGCCAGTCAGTTTTTAACTGTTGCAATAGTAGGACATGACAACACAACTGAAAAGTTCAAAAACATGTATCACCTCTGTAGTACAAACTTTATGATTGGTGAACAAAGTCATTCACATAGTACTAAAGGTTAAATTTTAAAACTATTGCAAAATTATAAAGTTGACAGTCCACTTAACCTTTTGCAATCTGCATTATTCACGGGTATAATTTTCCATTCAGCAACAGTAGCTTAGTTTTTAATTTCAGTTAATATTATTTTAGCTGTTGCCATAGAAGGACATGACAACACAACCAAAAAAATTAAAATACTAACATTCCATGATCAGATCTACCTGTGGTAATGGGTAACTGGTTGTTTTTTTCTTGGTTAATGAAGTTATTCATAGTGTACTAAAAGTTAAATTTTAAAACTGTGAAAGGTTAAATATATTGTCCATTTTATCATTTTGTTGCATTCTGCATTATTCATAAATGCTACTTACCTTTTTACTGTATATGGTGGCTCCTCAATGGCAGTAGCCTATTTCTCAATTCCAGTTAATGTTAAACAGTTGCCATAGTAATGCTGAAGAAACCTGACAGTTTAATGGAATATGTTAAATATTATATTATTCTAAATGTTATTTTAAACCTTCTTTTCCATTTCAAGTTTTTTTGTTGTTTTTTTTTAATCCAGGACAAACTTATTAGCAGACATTTTAATTTCTCACGTCTCTGGCAATAGTTCAAGTTTAAATCGATTCAAGAAAAGGTAGAAATATGGAGCAATCACGACAGTGCTCTTTCAATGTAGAATCTGTGTGAGACATGTTTAATCATCAGTTGGGGGGAGGAAGCCGAAAATATTGCAATTGCATATAGAAAGTGGTAGTAAGAAGAAAATGAGAAATAGAAAAACTATGAAAGTTGGTAAGAATTTGGTTGGTTTTTGTTTAGCGGCCTATCAACAGCTCTATGAGTCAAATGCCAAAATCTAAATATTTTGTATGCAGTGTTTTTATTATTTTTTTTATTTATTTATTTTTTTTTTTTGAGATAATTATAGTTTAGTGATACAAGTCTATAGCCGAGGTGAGTGAATATAACAAACCCCACAGGAATTAGAACTTGGCATTCTGATTTCCAACTCTGAATATTTATCTATTACACCACCTGCACATCCAAACTTACAGCACCTGGTATTGCTTAAGTTTGGTGATCGTACAAAAAATCTAAATATAGTGTATGTAATTTTATTTTATTCTTGGAGATAACAATGGTTTAGCGATAAAAGTTTTACTAATTAACCTATAGCTAGGGGAAGAAGAGGTAGATTTGTACCTTTGCTAAACGTATTTGCACATAGGTGAATATAGCAAACTGAACTGAAATTGGAATTCAGCTCTCCAATTAACAATTCCAAGTCATTATCCAAGTGGTCACCCATCCAAGTACTGACCAGGTTTGATGTTGCTTAACTTTGGTGATCATATGGGAACTGATTTTCAATGTGATGTGGCCGTAAGCCAAAGACTGAGCTTGATCAAAAACTGCTTCAAAGTTATGCGATGTTCATGATTCATGAATAAGAGATCGATTATTAAATATTACTGGTACCATGTAACTCAGTATTACCTGCCACATGGTTGGGTCATTGGCAACTGAACCGTCTTGCTTGATCAACTGTGACTGTTCAAATTTAGTGTTAACTGTTATCTTCCCCATATATCCCCATAAACTGTGACTCTTACCGCTTATTCTCTAAACTTCTACCTTGAGTGGCTCTTGGGTCTTGAACATGATGAACATTATTATAACAAAAAAAATATATAATTGGTTCCCAAAAACAGAAATTACTTCTGACTCAAACTAATCCCGCTGATGCTAGTAAGTGGAATTAGCTCGCTATAAATATATAGGATATTTATGATCAAAGGTGTATTATTGAATTGTTATTAATTGTTCTTCCAATACAAGTCCCAAGAGCCACTCAAGGAAGAAGGTTACCGAATGAGGTTGTTATAAGGACCTAAAAGAAAGAAGTAATATATGCATGATATGAGGATATGTAGGATAGATGAAGCTTGACCGTACCTTTGAGGAGACTAAGATCGTATACTCTCGCTAGTATGTACCACACTATAAAGGTTCCAGAGAAGAATCTATCTGAGTGAAACTTCTTCCTTATGAATGGAATGAATATCAATCAACTGTATCTGTGGTACTATGGGTGAAGGTTTGAACTGGTGGGACTAATTTATAGTAAAATTACCAACAATGCATATTTTTTGCAAAATAATCAGTAATACATTTTATAGCAAAATGACCAACAAAACATTTTATCTGTAGTTGAAGGCATGTAATTGCATTCAATATTTAGTTGAAACCATAAAATTGTGTTCAAAATATTTGGATTTCAGCATTAAATAACCCATAGAGGTGCTGATATGCCACTAAACAAAATCAAACCACCAATATGAAAGATCTCTTTCATGACATTAATCCATATAATATCCTATAATTTCTTAAAGAAATCAAACTGTATTCCAAAATATAACTTCAACAGAACTACAACATAAAACACACATAACCCCACTTCTAATAATTAAATTTCGGCATTAAATGACCCATGAAGGAATTGATGAGCCGTTAAACATTCATATAATATCCTACAATTTCTTTATTCCAAAATATAACTTCAACAAAACTACAACATAAAACACACATATCACCGCCTCTAGTAATCATGTATACACAAACATATAAAGTGCATGTATTGCACAAAAGATGAGTATCATCTACCATGTATTCAATTGTGAAATAACATATTTTTATTAGGTCAAAGCTCCTGAAAAATTAAAATTTGGCATTAAATGACCCATAAAGTGTTGATATGCTGTTAAACAAACTTAAACATTAAAGCATCTCTCATGCAAAAAAGTTTAATTCTATGAAACAAAGACTTTTTTGCCACATGACCCAAATAGAAATTAATGTGTCAAAAATATTGCATGCTCTAATTTTGGAAACGCAATCATATTTGTCATTGAGTCTGTTTAATCTTTTCTGTGTTTTTTTTTATTTAATTTTATATCTTGCCCCTCCTATATTCTTTTAACAATGGTGGTGGCTAAATTAGTCATCAGTTGGACTTATAATTAAGCAGTAAGCAAAAGAAGTCCACGCTGAATAGTGAAGAATATTGGAAGTACGAGTAAAATATAAATCTAACCCTACCCCTACCAAGTATCAGGTGTTAACTCTTTTATTGACATACCTTGCATTAATCTCCTGGCCTTCGGGCTAACACTCAGACATAATACAACATTCACAGTTTCCCCAGGCAATGATTGGGTTGCCATAGATTGTTTGAAACAAAATCATTACCTCTTTGGTCATGTGACACAAGGATGTTTTTGTTCTTTAAGAATGTTACCCCCACTTCCAATGTTTATACTTAATATTTAGTTTATCTTTAATATTTACTAGCTTAAAAGCCGCCCTATCAGGCAGTATTTAAGCTAACTCCTGCGGAGGACTCCTGGTTTGGTCATCATCACAATAACTAGGGAGGAGTAGATATGATAGGCATCAATAAACTACTCAAAATTGATCGCTGCATTTAAGTATTGAATTAATGTTTAAGATTACTTTTTAAAAGTTCAACTATAATTCTTTTGCTGCCACTTAATTTAAAGACAATTTGATGTACGTAGATCCTTATTTCCCATACAAACAATTATTTTTATTTCATGGGTGACAGAACAGGGGACAATTTATAAGATAAAATTAATATAGATGGGAAACTAGAAATTAGAATTAGTTATACATTCAACATTTGAAGAGTTAGAGAAACATAATAGGTAATTAAGTAAAGCCTATATTATGGAATATAATACATTAATATATATTTTTAACCTCGCATAATCTGCCATCCCTGAATCTGAGCTCAACAAAAATCGTTCCATGCACCTAACTTTTCTATGGCTTTTGAATGAGCTATAAATCATTGAAATCAGTCCAGTGGGAGCAGAGCAGTTGCTTGGACACACATATGCGCAAACACACACACATACACTGTACTTTATATATAAGATGTATATTATGTAGGATTAATATGAATATAAAACATGCGACTTAGCTGAGTGATGTTATATTCAGTACTACTACTCCAGAGTTTCATAGACAAACTTTTGTGTAATTGTTTGGTCCACTCATCAGGAGATATCAGCAAATATCTATATTTCAAGGAGATAGAAACACATGCAAATGTAATTAATTTAGACATTATTAATCATTGATATTTCAATCTTCTTTCAACTTTGTGTCACTTTTCCATTACTTTTACAAAACCAGAATATGTGACTTTTCAATATTAGCAGACATGGGGATTGAACTCAGAACTAGAGAATGTGTCCGAGATACATATGGCCAAGTGAATTAAAATGTTGGCTAAAATATATCTGATTCCTTGAAAGTTGTGAGTTCAATCCCTGGCTCAAGTAGTGCTGAAAAATCACATATTCTTGTTCAGTGGAAAAACACTTGACACAAAGAGGAATAAGACTGGTAAGTATTAAATGATATGAGTTATCTCCCCTAACTAATATAAGTTATCTCCCCTAAGCATGCAAAGAGGAATGAAAACAATCTACTTCATGAATTGAATAATGGATTTAGTTTGAAATTCTGAGATTGAGTGTTAGTTTTATCTAACCTGTTGTTGAAATAGAAAGGAACCCAGTAAGGAACAAACTCACTTGAAATGGCTTTTCAAGACCAACTTCAAATGATATGAGCTTCCTCACCCAATTGTTTTGTGTTGAATTAGTTTACCTAAAGAATAAATTACAGACAAAACTGCTGTAGTTCACTACAGCAGAGGGCAAAGATGCTTAGGGTTGCATGTATTTTTTTGCAACTGTGAGGAACAAGGATCAAGGTTCTTTGGCCAGTCAATAGCAGCCTGAGACAATAAAAATCCCCAAAAATGAGAGTGGATAGAATTCATCTTGGTGACAGTCGTGCTGCTGGTATGTTGTCCAGAGTGGTGAAGTACAGTGATGATTTATGACAGTAAAGTTTTTTTTTTCTATAACTGCATTAATTTTTATTAACTAATTTACTCATGTCATTAAAAAATAATGAAGACATATTTTGTTAATCTCTTAATGATACAAGACTTTTAAAGATGAATCTTTACAGATATTTTTCCAATAATGTGAGATTTAAATGAAAATTGGGTGATAGGAATATAAATTTCCACTCAAATCTGTTCCAGCTGACTGCTAACGTGGAAACTTGAACAACGTTTTGCTTGGGACTCTGTTTCCTGCACACCATAAACAACAGTACTATCGCTCTTTCTCTGGAACACAGGTATAACCTTCACCAGTCTCAAAGAACAAACTGTACCTGAAACAAAAAGTCAGTTCTTTTTATCCTTCCTCAGTCTCGGACAAGAAGCTGAGATCTCTCAATAGTGTTAGCCCCGTTCTCGTCGATAACACATGTGCTGTGTCACTTCAACATTGATTTGCTGAAGTTCGCCTCGCAGCGCTATGATGTCTACAAGCACATGTGCAAACGATTCAACTTCTCTTGCTTCGGCAACGTATGTCTCTACCACAAATAATTGATAATTATAATTATAATTTCCAATAATTAATTAGCGGCGTAATGGATAGTAGCTTGGAATAAATTGGGGGTGGGGGCAAATTTAAATTCCAATCAATTCCAATCTAACAAAGCATCTTTTTTTCCTCACTACAGTAGGTTTACTTGGTCAGGCCAAGAACTTTTCACTATCTTGTGTGATATACAATTGATTGCTGTCTTATCAATTGTACATTGTTGAATTAGTTGCCAACTCGTAAGCAAACCTAGGTTCTAAGACCGAAATAATTGTGAACATGGTTTAAAGTGGTATAGGCTTTGTACAACACCAAGATACCACTCTCTTGAAAGCAGCCACCATGAAGCTTACAAGAAGCACAAGCAAGATGGCAGGCAAACTGCTTTATCTGAATGTTTTATTGTCTCATAGTTTACAAAGGAGGGAACAAAGGAAATAGAAAAGGCTTCCACTTACTACAGCTGCGACTAAGGGTGTGTGTGCGTGCGCGCGTGTGTGTGTGTGTGTGTGTGTACATACATACACATAAGCGCACCCACATTCTTCTTTTCTCAGTGTGCGTGTATGTGAGTGTGTGTGTGTGCGTGCATACATACACATAAGCGCACCCACATTCTTCTTCTTTTCTCAGTGTGCATGTATATGTATGTGTGTGTGTGTGCGTACATACATACACACAAGCACACCCACATTCTTCTTCTTTTCTCATGATCGAGCTGATCGTAGAGGAGACATGAGTGGCGATGATGCAACCAGCTGCCACCAACCAGATCTGTTTTCCACCTCACAAAACAGTGTCAGTGTCTATCCCAGTCCATTTTTTGATGTTGCCCATCCAGCTTTTGGAGAACCTCCCCCTACGTCTACCTGCTTTCAAGCTACCTTGAAGAACCGTCTTGGGTAAAGTAATGTGGTGTATGAGATGTCCAATCCACAACAACTTTCTCCTCTTTACTTTTGTCCAGCTGGGGCTCATGGGGGACTGCCAGTTGTGTTACTTTGTGCCCCCCCCCTCGTACAAAGTGATTTGTCTTGGGTTATCTCCAGGAGATCCCAAGAAGGCATCTAAAGCATTTAGTTTCAAATTTATGGACTCGTTCGTTATTTCTGCTCTCAGTGTCCAGCTTTCTCACCCACAGAGAAAGTATAGACAGCACCAGGGACTTGTAGAGCTTCATCTTGGTTGGAAAGCTGATGTTTTTGCTCTTCCAAATCTTACAGAGTTTATCCATTGCTGATGTTACCATAGCCAGTCTGGTCTTGTTCTCTGTTGGAAATATAATTTTAAGATATGCTGTATTTATGGATAAAAGGGCATGGCTGTGTTCTGTGTTAGACTTACCTTTAAGTTAAATAAGCAATGGCTTAGAGACAGACACTCCCATGGCCTAATTTTTTTCAAATATATTTTTATTTTATCATACTTTAAAACTAAATGATCAAAAATTATATATAATTGTCAAAAATTAATAATCATATATAATTATTTTAACATAAAAACTTTTTTGACTGTCATAGATTTCCTTAAAATATATACAGTAAACAAAAATTAACAAAATATATACATAATAAACAAAAATTATTAATAAAATATATACATAGTAAACAAAAATTATTAACAAAATATATACATAGTAAACAAAAATTATTAATAAAATATATACATAATAAACAAAAATTATTAATAAAATATATACATAGTAAATAAAAATTATTAACAAAATATATACATAGCAAACAAAAATTATTAACAAAATGTATACATAGTAAATAAAAATAATAAACAAATTATCCACATATGCTTTAAAAAGTATCATGCAGTAAGGAACAACAATATAATTCTTATTATATATATATATATATATATATATATATATATATATATATATATATATATCCATATCCAAGTATAGGATTGGTGTATATGGAATAAATTCCAATAACCAACAAATACTATTCTTAAAAGAGTGCTCAATACAGAGTAGAGCAAATATAATTATTTATTCAAAAATTATAACATAAATATGTTATAAAATCACTACAAAAATAGCCATTTTGTTTCAACACTTCTGGTGTCTTATCAAGTGATGGTTCTACACCATCACTTGATAAGACACCAGAAGTGTTGAAACAAAGTGTCTATTTTTGTAGTGATTTTATATTTGTTATAATTTTCGAATAAATAATTATATATATGTGTGTGTGTGTATATCTAAGAAAAATTTCAAAGAAAAACCTTAATGTAATGATTTTCTTTTAAGGTTTTTCTTTCAATTTTTTCTTAATTGTTTTGCTCTGTATAATTTAGTTATATATTGAGCTCTCTACTAAGAGTTTTTAACTGGATATTCATTTTTCAGGAACTTCGCAGGGTTATCCACATACATAATCAAAGGATTTTGTGTATGTATGTATATATATATATATCTATAAAAGGCAGGATGTGTGTGTGTGTAAGGAATGCACTGCTGCAATTTTCAATGGATTTGCACCAAAATTTACATGCACATGCACCAAGTTAGCGTGAAGGCCAAGACCAACTCTGCATTTCCCAACTCCCATTGATAGTGGAAATAATCGATTTTTTCATGCTTCTACAGCAGTTTTCATGTAGTTTGCGGACATTTTCTACTGGCGAGAGTGAGAGCCTATAGCTGGCTGCCATGAATAGGCAGGAAGATTCTATTGGCCAGTGTGAGAGCCAACAGCTGCCTGACACGAATGTTAACTAGCATGCTAGCATGCAAAAAAAATCGATAGCTGCATTCGTCACAAGTGGGAAAAATTTAAATCTGCAAGGCACTTAACTACAATTGGCTCATTCGCTTGCTTAAACTCAACGTTGATTCTGATTCCACAGAACTGGGTTGGGTGTGAAAAAGTATTTGTTGTTAACATTCTTTTTTCATTCAGTTTTTCCAGTTACGAGTCCTTTTTTAAAGCTGATCGTTTTGTGTTCATTTTGTTTAGTTCTTTTTTTGTAACAGATTTAATGTTTAGTATAGAGCTTAGAAAAACTTTGCAGTGTGAGATAGGCAAGAAGTAAGATATGTAGCAACATCAGCATGGCAAAGAGCACTCCTTTAAAGGCAAGGAAGGGCAAAACTATTTGAAGTCAAGTGATAGCGATTGCTGTATGAGTTGTACTATTTTTGAATCAAGTACGGGCAACGCCGGGCCATGCTGCTAGTATATATATAATGATAAAAATATGTTTTTTAGGTATGATGTGATATGATAAGGTATTAAGGTATTTATGTTGGGGTTTTTGATGTGGATAAATAAAATAGCATTTAATACTGGCAGAAGCATATTAAACATATTTAATAACTAATCCTTCAATAAATGACATCAATCCCCTCCTAATGAACTAAACCAATAATATTGTCTAATACTATAAAACTAAAACAACCAATAACATATCTCCAAACAAAATCAAATGCCATGATGTTGGTTGAGGACAACGGAAAGTGCTCGACAGAAAGCTATCAACTGAGATCCTACTTTAACAACCTGGACCAAAACATTAAGGAACTTGCAACGAAGCAAGAGAAACTGGAAAAAAGATCATCAAGCGGAAGAGTTCTGTAGTCTTTAATAACACATGCTGCCAAAATATATATATATATATATATATATACACACACACACACACACACACACACACACACACACACACATATATATATATAAAACCATATTTTAAATCTATTAATTTATAATATTAATGCTCTGTAAATTTAAATTTACATTGAGCACTATTGTCTAAAAATAAAAATATCTATAAGAACACCGGATTTTATATCTTACTGTTCTTTCCTTTTTATTTATATATACATACACACACACACACACACATATATATATATATATATATATATATATATATATATATATATATATATATATATAATATATATATATATAAAAATTCCCAGATCAATTCTGTGGACAAGACAGATTGGTATACAATGACAATTGGAAAAATCTTAGATTTTGCCGATGCATTTCATCTTCCGACTTTTTCAAGGCAAAAATGAAATCGAAATATCTCTGTTGTTATAGTTACATTAAAAATCCAAATTTAAAAAGATAGACGCTTCTGTTCAAGCCTTTTTTTCTGGTTAATATAAATTACCTTTATAGTAAGAGATTTTTTTTTTCCATGTCGACAATACAGTTAAATTCCCAGATCAATATATATGTATATGTATACACAGACACACACATAAATATAAATGTGGACAGCGCTTGAATTGTGCATGCTCTTTAACCCTATACTTTTAACATCTATACCTATGCTCCAAAATTTTATTTACTAATTTTTTTTATTAAATTAATCTTTTACTTTTACTTTTTTCGATAGGAGTAGATAGGTTTGCCTATCACCCAGTTCATACTCCTTTCCTCATCTTTTGAGCAGGAGTAGAAGTTTATCTTTTGTTACCTGTTCAGGATGGGTTTCCAATTCCTCCTCTCAAAGTCTTCTCATTCCCTTTCACTCTCTGCAACCTTTTGCATCTTAGTGGCATTATTGACTTGTTTTGGGGCAAAATGATGTAAAAAAAAAAGAAAGAAAAATGTTTACCAACCCTGGACAAAGTCTTCTCATTCTCTTTCACTCCCTACAACCCTTTGCATTTTAGTGGCATTATTGCCTTGCCTGGGACAAAATGATGAAAAAAAAAAAAGAAAGAAAAATGTTTACCAACCCTGGACAAAGTCTTCTCGTTCTCTTTTACACCCTGCATCCCTTTGCGTCTTAGGGGCATTATTGCCTTGCTTGGGACAAAATGATGAAAAAAAGAAATAAAAACATTTAACATCCTTGGACTTAGTACCATCTTTGTTTATGACTGTTTTCTCTTACTTCAAAATGAATCCAAATGAATAAATAAAAGGAACAATAAAATAAAAAAATTTACTTGTGTTGCATTTACAGATTGCAAGTCAAAATAATATACGGTATATAAAGCTAATTTTTCAATTTTGGTTATTTTGTTTATTACATTTACTGTTCAGTACACTAGTGTAGTACTAGAAATGTTATAAATGGTTTGAAAATGACATTATGACTATTAGAAGCTGTTTGACACAAACCCATTGCACACATAGTACACCTGAAATAGCTGTTATGTACCGCTTCTCATTTAACAACCATAAGTGACATGTGGTCGTCTGTAATAATTAATCTTTGTTAAAACACTTTCTCTTTGATTAGCCAAGGTTTAAATTTATCATGAAATGATACAATTATCTTAACACAATACTTTCTGGAATCTTTTTCATTGTTTCTACTTTTTAGTTTGGGAAATTTATTTCAGGAAATCTTAAAACGGCTATCGAGAAAATGGATTAAGCAAGCAATAAAAGGAATTGTAGGTTTCCCACAAATGACTGTGTATAAAGCAGCTTAAGGTGGGACTTTCTTATTAAACTGGTTTGCTTTCATGAATATAGATTCTTTTTCTTTCTTTTTGTTTGTTTGGTGTGAAAAGTTTCATGTTTGACTGTTAGAGGTTTTTGCTTTGAAATATATATATATATATATAAAAACCGACTGCTTGTCTGTCAATAAGATAAAAACAGCAACATTGTGATTGATAGATATATTCAGGAATGGATCCAGAATTATGACTAAAATAAAATAAAAAATACATTGATTCTACATCTTCAAAGTAATTTCATATTGCAACTGGCTCTAGAATTATAAATAATGAGAATTTCAATCAATTTTCTGTGTTAGATCACAGAAAAGTGATTGGCTGGATAAAGATTTTTGCATTTCTTTCCTGCCTTTCTCAAGAGCAGATAACCTCTTTTATATATCCCCACTTTCTTTATTTTTTATTTTTTTTTATTTTTTTTTTTTTTAAAGATTAAAAAGAAAACCAATTTTTATATTTGCATTTTTTCCATGACATAATCTTGACACCACACCAGTGGATGTCGACTTCTGGTAGAATATCGCAATTGCTGTTGCTCACTATTATTTGTGAATCCAGAAACGTTATTCACTCCTTCCAAGCTTACTGTCATATTCATCATCAAACTTAGTGTCAACCTTCTTGAAATTTGAACCTGGGAACAACAGCAATTGAGACATGGTTCCATGCTCCTCAAAACCTCCCAATCAGATGCCTGCTGCCAGATGTAGTTTATTGTCATAACCAGGACAGTTACAATACTAGTGACATATGAGGAGTGTAATATGAAAGAAGAGAGGGTAGGAAGTGAAGATTATAAGGATAAGATTTAGCTGATGAGAAAATCTGTTTTAAAATGATCTTTGCACAAAGGAATTGTTTAAAAAGTGGCTTTATAAATAGGGAGTAACTTGGAGGTCACGGTAAGAAATTAATTCTGCTCTTTTAATTTGAATATATGTATGTGTACCTACACACACACACACACACACACACACATATATATATTATAAATTAACTGATTTAAAATATGTTTTTTTTGCTACACAGTAATAACCATATTTACATTATTCGGACTATTGTCCTCATCTTTGTCGCCATATTTGTCACAACATTTCGGCCGTTGTACGCTCCGGCCTTCTTCAGGTGGTTGGAATTTCGAACCGAACCCTTTATTTCGATCACTGGGGTAGACTGTTCTAGTTCCACGAGCCATGTTTGATGGATGTCAGTTATCAGTTATCTCCTGGAAATTTTTCCCTCTGAAAGTTCTCCACTGCCTGAACCGGGTTTTGAACTCACACTCTTTGGGTCTGTTACTGGATCTAACCAACGCCTTTATCCACCGTACCATGTGTCCTTGAACAGTCTACCCCAGTGATCGAAATAAAGGGTTCGGTTCGAAATTCCAACCACCTGAAGAAGGCCGGAGCGTACAACGGCCGAAACGTTGTGACAAATATGGCGACAAAGATGAGGACAATAGTCCGAATAATGTAAATACTGTACATAATACCTCATCTCAGAAATATAGACAGACTCTGAGTAATAACCATGTTTTAAAAATGGAAGCTAAAAGCTTCGAATTTAATTTTGTAATTAAATTAAAAACATTAGTTCCATTTCATCCTCAAGCTTATTTTTAAATTTACAGTTTTAAAGGCATGGCAAAGATTCATAATTCAGTATTAAAAATTAAAAGTGAAAATTTTTTAGAATTGTAGTTAAAACATATTCTAGCCTAAACATCCAAAAAAAAATCTTTAAGTATACAAATAGAAAAAATGCCGTAAGAATTTTTTGTCGTTAACAATAAAATTTTTTATAAAAAACCCAGACAACATGCATTTAGTGGATGTCAGAATTTGTTTAAAAATACATCCCTACCCATCCCTAAAGATAAACCCGCTTTCAAATGTAACTATTAATTGATACAACAAAAATTAAAAATTGAAATTGAACACGCTACCACCCCTTGTCTGGATGAGTGGATTTCTCTCACGTGTTATCTCAACCCATTTGGCGTTGCAGGTAAACGTTATAAATAATTCTGGCCACCTATATTGCCTAACGTATGTCATAGCATCCTGCGTGCATTCCTGCATGTAACACGGCCCCCAGTGTAAGTAGAGGGCAGAATGCACAGCTTCCCTAGGTCACAGGGATTAACTTCATTTCGAAAGCTGTCACATAAGTGTACGTAGGAGTCTGAGCACAGCTGTTTCTGATGATTCCGTATAAAACAAAGCTTCTCCGATTCCATCTTAGCGGCCATGTCAACCGCAAACTCGTGGAAAAGCTCCCTGCATCTATGAAGCAGGTTGAAGTCTCCATCCCTATCCATGAAATGGTATGAGTAGAAGGCCTTGCATGATAAGGCTTTGGAAGACATTGTAGGTTGGCCAAAAGGAGTATGAAGAGGAATGCCGAAATGGTAGCCATCGTCACCATAAGGGAAAAGTAAAGGGTACTGCAATGCGTCATATGATCACTGGGTCTCTGAAATCCTGCGACGAGCGCCTCTTGATTCGAGGACAATATCGCGAGTGCGGTCTTGCTACCCGTGTATAATAACGGCCACTTCGTTGCATGCAGGAGCATTGTAGCGGCATTCATGTTCATCATGAGGCCATTTGTCGGCATCAATTACAATGCTGAAGGAAGGAAAGGGAGCATTTTCCAAAGCATATTTGAAACTACGAATGTAGCTGTTAACCTCGTGAAGCATGGCCTGAAGTAGTAGTATGATGTCCCTGCGAGGAACTCTTCCCGACGGCGTCAAAATACCAATTCGGGTTTCAGCCTGTAGGTTGTAGTCTGCAATAAAGTACAGTTGAAGGAATTTAGGCGTAGAGGTCTCCTCAGGCAGCAGAGACCCAATTTGGTGGTATACCTGCCCCTGTACTTTGAAAGTGGGCATCCAACCTTCTTGAACCACCTGAGTCCCAAATGAGGTCATTTGAAAGAAGTTGTTGTATTGACTAATTGTTTTAAGGAAGTGGTTGTAGTCGAGATAGAAGCCAGATATTAGTCCCCTCAACTGGGTAGGTGGTTCATGCAGAGGTGGCAGTCGAACTTTGCCGGAGGAGCAGAACAGACCAGCAGACTCCCCGGCCCATTTGCAGGCGTTGCAGAATTGGCAAACGCAGGTCATGGACCCTACATTGATGTCATCTCCCATAGTTAAGTTATTGTCGGGGTCATAATTGAAAGCCAAAAAAGACCAAAAAGAGCTAGTGTGACAGGTAATATCACGGGCGGCCGCAAGACGCTGAATGTCGCTGTCGAGGCATATGCAGCGAGCATGGGGAGTTTGAGACAAGTGCACAGCGGCCATGTTTGTAGCAGCCCTTGAAAGTGTTTACCCTTGTCTATGGGCCCTCTGAGTTTCTGGCAGCAGAAATTGCTGCAGCGTTGCGGGCATTGCAGGTTGCCCGCTGCAGATCTGTCTCGGACTCCCTTGACCTAGCTGCTGCAGCAGCATCCCTGAATTGACAGGCGCACCTGCGGTCAAATGTTTCAGCTGCACTCGACCTGGCAGTGGTGGCAGCATTCCTAGCAGACCTACAGAGCGGAGTCTCAGCAGCCCTAGTGGTCACTGTTGCAGCAGTGTCCCTGGATTGAGGTGCACACCTGCGGGCAGGTGTCTCTACTGCCCTCAACCTGGCAGTGGTGGCAGCATTCCTAGCATTTCGAACAGACCTACGGAGCGGAGTCTCAGCAGCCCTAACGCTCGCTATTGCAGTAGCGTCCCTGGATTGACGGGCGTGCCTGCGGTCAAGTGTCTCTATTGTTCTTGATTTTGCAGTGGCAGCAGTGTTTCTTATGTTACAAAGAAGCCTTTGATGATGAGTCTCGGAAGCCCGAGATGCAGAGGCGGTTGCTTCAGCCTGTGCATTCATTCTCGACCGTTGTGCATTCTTGTGCCTTGATCGCAACAAAGCCCTGTAGGCAGCTTTCCCAGCCAAGCAGGTAGCATGCTCCTCTTGAGACTGTGAGGCCTGCGTGAGGGCGCTGCGTTGAGCGACCTGTGATAGTCACATTGTAGTCTGCTCCTGGGACTCACAGACCCTTTTTGCCCTCATAGCGGACGCTCTTGCTGACCGAAGGCTAAGACGTACCCTCTTTTTTGGCGGCATGGGAAAAAGTGATGCTAGTAGGGGTTGATTAGGGTTGCTCAATTGCAGAAGTACAAAGTCTAACTTAGTATCGCAAAGTGTGAACCAGAATCGGGAAGGCAGGTATTTAAGTAAAACAGCTGAATGAATTGTTTGTAAGAAACAACTTGCGGTAGGAGAAATGATCAGTTGAAGGAGCCTATCGTATCAACCGGATGGCGGCGTAACAAGAGCAGAAGTGAGACCTTCATCCCACAGCTGTGCACAGCAGGTTCAAATGCGAAGTATTACTGGCCAATCGGTTGTGCCAATCAGCGAGCATCCTAGGGTCTCAAACACCAATCAGCGACTAAAGATGTCAAGTACGACTGCTGTAAATTTCCGATCTGTGTGTGAATTTTCATGCCAATCGGATGAACGGTTTGCTCAGGATGAGATAACAAGGTGACAGACACACTAACAGAATGCCATTTATAGATACAGAAAATAAATCTTTTCTTTTTGATTTCTCAAATATTTAGGCCAGTAGGCGAAACTAAATATACTTTTCAAAATAAACAGAGCGTCTACTCAAATATGGGTATCAACTAAACGTTAAATTTAAAATGATAAAAATCTGTAGGATTATTAAATAAAAAATCCATTACTTCTTTTTTTATATATATATATATATATATATATATATATATATATATATATATATATATATTGTGTGTATTTAGGCAGCATTTTTTCATTCATACATGTTTCATTAAATAATATAGATAAGTGTTGTCTATATATTTTATGTAAGTTCTTTTCATATCGTCTGATAAGAACATTATCATTAAACAATGAAAGAAAATCACAATATTGATACATATTTTTTTAATCCAATCTAAGCTTTCAGCTTACATAAGCCATTATCAAAGATGACAATTACACAATATATTAAGCAATACATGAACAAGAAATTGATGATAGTCTGTTTTTGTTTACATGGATGATTTCCAAGCAACGATAAACACGTGCATATAAGACACTGAAAGCGAAAATCGCACCACAGCTCATGACGTCACACATGACCACGCGAGAGTGAATCCGATGAGCATTGAGTATGGAAAGCCATTGGTATGAACCAATGACTTCTGTTACTAATTATAGGCATTTAAGGATATTTGTGGAGATTTCATAGTTTATTTTAGGTTTCAACTGTTTTATGTATATAGCTTCAAGAATATAGACAACACTTATCTATATTTTATATATATATATATATATATAATATATATATATATATATATATATATATATATATATATATATATATATATGAAAATTTCTTGGACATTTAGGCCAGTAAATGTTGTTTAATACTGTTTATTATAAACAGAACATTTACTTAAATATTTGTATCTATAAAAAGAATGTATAAACATAAAAATGTCTTAAAATATATATATATAATATATATATGACGTCACACATTACAAAATGGATAAAGTCCGACAATTATTTTAAGATGTTTTCTGTTTATTCATTCTTTTTATAGATACAAATATATAAGTAAATTCTCTGTTTTATAATAAACTGTATTAACAACATTTACCAGCCTGAATATCTGAGAAATTTTCATAGGAAATATGCGTCCTCCAACAGGAATCGAACCTGTATCCTACACGGAACCATCATATAGCCTGACGTGCTATACCAATTTAGCGACAGAGGAGCATCTTGGCTAGTAAAATCAACCTTGTTAACGAAAACACTTCAGGGATATGGTATCCATTTGTTTTTAATAGATATACAGGGTGCGATGGATAAATTGTCGTCTAAATGACCCCCCCCCCCCCCCAAAAAATGAAAATAACACTGACATCTCGTCTTTCAGATATATTTACCAAAATAACACAAAAATATCTTGAAATATTAGTGAGTAAAATCGCCACTGGCTTCAACACGACTTTGGAATCTCCTGCGTCTCTTCTGGACGGTTGCCTTTTTTAAGTAGTGAATGCTGCCATAGCCCTTGCCTTCAGTTCACCTCTGGTGATACTAGGAGTTTTGTTGGTCTCACGCTCAACTGCACCCCACACATAATAATCAAGGAGGGTGGAGGTTGAAGTCTGGGGAGTTAGGTGACCAAATGTAAGGAGTGGTGAGGTCACAGAAATTGTCTGGCAGCCATGACTGGGTTCTCCTGCTTGTGTGACATGATGCAGAGTCCTGTTGCCAGACATGGGGTCTTTCAGCAGCCACCCTCTTGACCCAGTGCAGCACTACCTCCTCAAGGCATTTGATGTAGGCCTCTGTGTTGAGTCTGAGGCCCTCACCAACAAATTTGGGAATTCTTTTCTTATCAGAACGACCAGAGTGAGTTTTCCAAGCTGGTGTACCTTTGTAATCACCATTAGACTCATCCAACTCTTTCCAAATTCTCTACCCTGTCCTAATATTAACATCCAAAAACTCTGAAATGTTCATATTGGAGTTTCCAGTGCGAATGCCAAGTAGTACAGCATGCCATTACCAAATTTCTGGTGAAGTGAATTGCATCATAGTGCTATTTTACTGACAGACGGTACCCAACTGACCCTACTATACTGTGCAGTTGACAAAATCAAAAACAATGTGCATGCATGAAATTAAAAATATAAAATGACGACAATTTACCCATCGCACTCTTTATATGTGTGTGTGTGTGTTTTTGGTTTAGTTTGTTTTACGGCATGTCAACCTCAATGGATTATTTAGTGCCAACAAATTTTTTATTACTAGTAATATTTTTTTTTTCACAAAATAAAAATAAATAACTATTGCTGGTAATATATATATATTTTTTTTTTAATGTATTGGTGTTAAAATTTTTTTTTTCCAAAAATGTTGCTGGTAATAATTTTTTTTGGTACAAAGTATTTCTGATATTAAAACCTATTTTTACACTTTCATAGTGTTTTGACCCCAGTTTCGGGTTTAGCTATTTGCCCATAGCTGGGACCCTAAGAGTGCTACCACCCCGGGTCAGGATGTACCTGGGAACACCAGCAACTAAGAGGGGATTCCACACTCCTCAAAACCTCCTGATCAGAGGCCTTGCTGTTGGACTTAGTTTAACATCTTACCCAGGATGGTGTGTGTGTGTGTATATATATATATATATATATATATATATATATATATATATATATATATATAGGGTCACCAATAAAAATGGGAACTTTTTAACAATCCAATAAAACCAAGAGTGATGGAAGAAAAATATTTAATTCATAGTAATTGAAACCTTAAAACATGCCATTTAAGAAACAATGATGGAATTATCATTTTTTTAAAATTACGTCCTGTAGATGGCGTCTTCCTGTACGAATGCATTCTTGAAATCTGCTGTTGAGATTCCTCATTGACTGCTGCAACCTCTCAGCTGGAATACTGTGAATTTCATTCTCGTTACTAAAATGGCGAAATGTTTACTTGCTCAAGGTCACTGTCTCGCAGTGTTGCCACTTGCTCATGTCTGGCAATATCAAAAATTCCCATTTTTTGGGGTCACCCTATACATACATACATACATACATACATACATACATACATACATACATACACACATATATATATATATATATATATATATATATATATATATATATATATATACCCGTTAGAATAGACAAAATAGAATAAATAAATAAAAAATAAAAAACAAAATCAATGAACCCAAATAAATAAAGTAAATAATTAACAAATTAACAAACCATTATGCTAGTTAGACTATAAAAATCAAACCAAAAATCAGGGCGAAAAACAAACCTATAACTGTTATATAATGATAAAAAAAAGTACTATGTTACTTAGAAATCGAAAACCGAAAAGAGTAAATAAAAATATACAGTATAATAAATAAATAATAAAAAATAAGTAAAATAAATTAATCTAAATTCATCTAAATAAATCAATAAATAAACTAACAAACTGATCCCAATAAATTAACCGTTAGAAGAAACAAATAAAGATAATCAATCCAAATAAATACATAAGTAATAAACAAATTAAAAACTGCTCCCACCAAAATAATAGTTAGAATAAACGACAACAATCAACTCCAAAATTGAATAAATAGCTTTAATTGTCTTCCCAAACCAAAACAAAACTATTAAATAAGCGATATATATTTTTACTACATTAATAAAAACACTGATTAAAAAAAATAAATAAATAAATATATAAGATAAGACATAAAAAAAATAAAATAAATAAATAATGACAAGCAAAATAATTTAACCCAAATAAATAAATAAACAAATAAATGACTTCCGGCAAAATAACCGCCAAAATAGACTACCCATAATACACCATTGACCCGTATATGTGAATAGCCAAGAAAAATAACAGCACTCTTGACAATTGTGTCTAGCATGAAACAGACTGTTGCCTCTAAGTGTTGACTTCTATGTTTACTTTTATACTTACACATGCTCTACCTCTGATATTGAGCACTTTATCCCATAAATATAGCACACCTGAAGACTATATCTCTTTATATATATATATATATATATATAAAGGGAGAGAGGGTGTATCAAAATTTACAAAGCTTGGAGGTAGGTTCCTTCCACCAAAACAAGGTCAAAAGTCAATATAAACATATGCGCAAATGTTTCATTTTTCAGTTATTAAGTTTAATGATGCTTATGATAGACACTGTTAAATGTATAATCCAAAAATACTTTTACAATTTTTTTTGGTGGTGTGTGAGGGAGATTTCTGACACCAAAACAAGATAAAATTTCTATATAAACATTCCAACGATCACTGTTTTTATGTTTTATATATTTGATGTCAGGGCACTTATAGCCATTATTTTTTAAGGCAGTGTTGTAAACTTTAGTATGCTTGTAAAAGATATCTTCACTGGAAGAGTTATTGCTAATCCTATATTCTATGGAAGAGGATATTCACATATCCTGACATCAAATATATAAACAACAGTGGTCATAGGAATAAGAATAGAAACAGAAAAATCATTTGGTACACACCCCTATTTAACCAAATGGTCAGTACTAAGTTAGGGCAGAAGTTTCTCTATTTAATTGAGAAACACTTCCCCAGAAATAATCCACTTAGTAAAATTTTTGACAGAAATACATTAAAGCTAGGCTATAGCTGTACTGATAAAAAAAAATTATTAAAAAACATAATAAAATTTTAAATTAATACAAAAACCCGAGTAATAATTGCCATTCCAAAGCAACAAACACTGATAATACCAGCAAGTGTAATTGTAGAAATTTTAATGAATACCTATTGCAAAACCGATGTCAAACTGACTCCAACAGTTAAAAAACATTATATTGGCAGTACCAAGAATTCCTTTAAAACTAAGTGGTATCAACATATATTATCTTTCACCAATAACACTTACAGATATATGATATCCCTTTCTAAATATTTTTGGAACTTAAAAGAAGATCCCTACAGTAAAATGGAAAATACTAAAAAAAGCTAGAACCTGTAAATCTTTAAATGAACCTTGTTTTGTCTGCTTACATGAAAAACTAGAAATTATCCAATTTGCTGAAAAAAATCCCTATTAAACCAAAGAAGTGAATTAACTGTAAATTGCTGACACAGTTTAGCTTTTACCTTACAATATAGTTAAATTTATAAATTAGGTATTACAACTTCTTATAGCCATAATTTATTAGTAAATATAGGTCCACCTTCTATGAGTAATTATCTTATTTTGTTTATTCAGCTTTCATTTTGCTATGTATTGACATCCAGTTAGTATTACTAATATATGGATGTTCCACATTTTAATTTTATCTACAGGTCCCTTTAAGAAGCTTCCTGAATCTGAAATTCAAAAAAAAATATTTTTCTATTGAAATGAACTTTATGTCTGATTATCCTTCTAAGTTTCCTATATTTGGGACTCATCAGCAGTGCGCATCCACTACCGAGAATTGAAACCCTGACAGTTAGGTTGTCAAGCAAACACCATACCAACTGTTCAACGGGCCTCGGTGACGAAGAGGTAGCAAATCAGACTCAAGATAGCGCTGCTCGCTCACAAATTCCGTGGTGGAACTCAACTGACATTCTCTCTAACCATAAGACGGTGCCCCCAGAGCCACAACTCCTATCACCCAGCCGCTCAACCTTGAGCATTAGAAGCCGGTTCAAGCAATGATATATAAATGATAGAAATTATTAGGAGGATTTCATAATTATAATTAAGTAATATCATCGAGTCTGAAACCTCAACAGAATGCAGAAAGCACCGGACGGCCGTTTGGTCCTATATTTGGGACTCATCAGCAGTGCGCATCCACTTCCGAGAATTGAAAAGGTTAAAGAGAAACTCAGATGAGTTCCACCACGGAATATGTAATCGAGCGGCGCTATATCGAGTCTGATTCTCTACCTCTTCGTCACCGAGGCCCGTTAGAACAGTTGGTATGACGTTTGCCTGAAAAAGTAACTGTCCGGGTTTCAATTCTTGGTAGTGGATGCGCACTGCTGATGAGTCCCAAATATAGGACCAAACGGCCATCCGGTGCTTTCTGCATTCTGTTGAGGTTTTTTCTAGACTCGATGAATTACTTAATTATATATATTTGCGTGTGTGTGTATGTGTGTGTGTGTGTGTGTGTGTGTTGTGTGTGAATGTTTGTTTATACACATGTGTGTTTATATATATATATATATATATATATATATATATATATATATATAAATGTGTGCATGTGTTTATATCTATAATATATGTATGTTTATATATGTATCTGTGCATGTGTTTATATATGTATGTTTATAAGTGTGTGTGGGTTTTTATATATATGTGTTTACATACATATATATATATATATATATATATATATATATATATATATATGCACATAAATGGGTGTTATACACACACACACACACATATATATAAACACTCTCACACACACACACACACACACACATATGTGTGTTTATATGTATGTGTGTGTGTGTGTGTGTGTGTTTATATATATATTCAATAGCTGCCACCTCACCAACTTAAAAAAGTCTATAATTGACAGCTTATGCTTGTGCATAAAATGCATCTGTTAGGAAGATTACAACAAACACATAGGACAACTTTGCAATCACATTTTTAATAAGAATTGCCGACTTACAGCAATCAAAGAATCTATGATAAAGGCTTCCAAACATCATAGAAAACACTCTCTTTACCTATCAAACTTTAAAAAAATAATTCCAGAATCCAATGGTCTTTTATTTTAATTACAACATCCACAAACTTTACCACACCTTAAACCTAAGATTTCCAGCATTTAAAACTAGACAATACTATTAGAAAAACACTTAGCGATAACCTCTTACCCAGGAGGCAACAGACCCCCACCAACCTCTTCAGACTTTTAACATCATCCAACATATAAAACTCATCACCTCACCAAGGGAATGTCACCTGCAACAATCCCCAGTGTCTGGTCTGCAAATACATCATCCCTCACAACATTTATAACCCCCCAGCATGCATGTGGTATTAAAACTGTTGACTCTGAGCTGTGACAGTTCTAATCTTGTATGTTTACTTTTCTGCCACAGATGTGAGAAGGGGAGGTCCATCTCCAGTTCAGTAACCACAAAAAAAAACATCAGGAACAACAACAATTTCCATAAACTAGACCCCCACCCCAGTCTCTGTACACTTCAACCAACCCGGTTATAGCATCAACAACATCGGATGCCCGCTTTTGCTGTCTTGGTTTGCAGATCAGAGTCTAAGTTCATCCTAAACGTAGATTCTTATATTGAAGGACTAAACAGATATTTGGGTTTACTTAGAGAGCACAGGAAGACATATAATCAACAAAACCATTCCTCAGATGAGTAAGTCCCATTCCACATTTTTTTTTCCACTTAATTTTAATGGCCATTACCCCACCTGCCTACCCACTATATTTTATGTTCGACTTATGCTTTTACTTTCTCATCTTCTTCATTGGAATCACCCACTTTATACCATAATAGAATCTAATGCTAATTCTCCTTTACACACAAGCAAGCTTATGTAATGAGATGGGAATGTCAGTAAAGATACATATTGATTTCATACACGCATTCTTTCTATATATGTATGGTGGTACATATGTTTGTGTGTGGGCTTGTGTGTATGTAAATACAGTTATGTATACATGTGCATCTATGTATATATGTGCTTTTTCATCTCAGTTTTTTCATTTTTTTATTAAAATATTTTATTATTATATTTTATTTTATTAAAATATTTTATTATTATATTTTATTTTATTAAAATATTTTATTATTATATTTTATTTTATTAAAATATTTTATTATTATATTTTATTTTATTAAAATATTTTATTATTATATTTTATTTTATTAAAATATTTTATTATTATATTTTATTTTATTAAAATATTTTATTATTATATTTTATTTTATTAAAATATTTTATTATTATATTTTATTTTATTAAAATATTTTATTATTATATTTTATTTTATTAAAATATTTTATTATTATATTTTATTTTATTAAAATATTTTATTATTATATTTTATTTTATTAAAATATTTTATTATTATATTTTATTTTATTAAAATATTTTATTATTATATTTTATTTTATTAAAATATTTTATTATTATATTTTATTTTATTAAAATATTTTATTATTATATTTTATTTTATTATATTTTATTTTATTAAAATATTTTATTATTATATTTTATTTTATTATTATATTTTATTATTATATTTTATTTTATTATTATATTTTATTATTATATTTTATTTTATTATTATATTTTATTATTATATTTTATTTTATTATTATATTTTATTTTATTAAAATATTTTTTAACAATAGATTTACAGTTTTTTATTAATGATTTATTCCTTCATAAGATATTTTATTTTATTCTATTTTATTTAATTTTATTTTATTATTATACATTGCCCTCTCACCTCCTTTTTTCTTTCTTTCTCTTTCTCCCCTACATATTCCAACTATAGTTTCCTGAGTTGCAACACTCAACCATGTGAACTGTCAATTTTTGCTATAACTTTCGACAAGCGAGAGACATCTTTCATCTCTCCCCACAACCTCTGACTCTTTTCATCAATGTTTACAATCTCACTCCCCCCCCCCCGGACACACTAGTAACAATAGATCTACCTAACATCTTTACGCCAATCAAAAAATAATTTTCATAAAATGTTTTGCACTTCGAGTGATTAGACAGAGATCTGGCTTGTATAGGACACAAGCGTGTCTGAAGATTTGAAAGTTTAAACGTTTCTCTCCGTGCTTCACTTTTCTCAAATGGTTGATGTTTAATTAATATATTTTGTTGTACTAACTATATTAGTATCTTTTTGGTTATCCTTTGTTTTATTAACCACCCTATCTATTCTACACGTGTGTGTGTGTGCACCTTTATAATTGTATATGTTTGTGTTTGTTTATTTATATATATGTATAATATATATAGTGTGTGTGTGTCTATATGTGTATATATATATGTGTGTGTGTGTATATATAATGTGTGTGTCTATATGTGTATATATATATATATATGTGTGTGTATATATAATGTGTGTGTCTATATGTGTATATATAATGTGTGTGTGTGTGTCTATATGCGTATATATGTGTATATATGATGTGTGTGTCTATATGTGTATATATATATAATGTGTGTGTTTATATGTGTGTATATATAATGTGTGTGTGTGTATATATAATGTGTGTGTATATATATGTGTATATATAATGTGTGTGTTTATATATATATATATATATGTGTGTGTTATATATATATATATATTAAAATAATAGTAAAGAACAATGAGATTTATTATTCAGAATTCTTAGCATTTATTTTTATTTTTAAAAACAATGCTCGATACATCAGTATACAGACTCTTAGCATCACTTGATAAAATTAACGGAACTTTGTATATTAAGTTTAATTTCTATGATTAAATTTGAATTGAAGTTTCACTATGGAAACATGGGTATTTTGGAGTTGCAATGATTATATATTTAAAAAAAAACAATTATGATATATATATATATATATATATATATATATATATATATATATATATATATATATATATATATGGTTTTAGCTTTTCTACATGTCCCTGAATTCTTTACATGCCAAATATATTTTTAAATTTTGAATATTAATACACCTTTCTTATTCCCCCATTTTGAACTTCTCTGCCATCTGTTGATCTGTCTCGGTACTAAAGAAAATGGTGGAAACAGAAGATAAACTTATGTGCTCCTAGATGTCTGAAGATAAAAATGACTGACCCTGCAGTTACCAAAGACATAAAAAATGGGATTTCCACCGACAAAGCTTGCATAAAACTTGCTTCACAAACTGTTTTTTTTGTTTGTTTGATTTTTAAAATTTTTTTTTGCACTCAACACTCTCGAATATCTTCTGCAAAATATATAACCAAATTATGACTCTGAGCTGTCTTTATCTTCATATACATGAGAATGAATAGATGAAGAAAGATAATAGATTTATTTTTGCTTGCAGCAAATTTTGAAAATTCTAACTCTGTCAGATTACTTTGGGTTTGGTCGGTAATTGAATTTCAACTG
Organism: Acanthosepion esculentum; assembly: GCA_964036315.1. NCBI lineage: Eukaryota > Metazoa > Mollusca > Cephalopoda > Sepiida > Sepiidae > Acanthosepion > Acanthosepion esculentum. The sequence goes on from OZ038509.1 coordinate 26,403,616, forward strand.
CAACAAGCAAAAATGTATTCCGTATTTGGAGAACTGCCAATTCCAAGTTCAAGAAAATAAAAAAAAAGTTAAGAGTTTGAATGGTTTAGGTTCTTTTTTTACTAACAAGAAGATCACTTTATTCTGAGCTTAACTGATGAGAACTGATAGTGGATACAGTCAGAACTGGTGCAATGATCACGTGCGTTGAAGTGGTCTGTCAGGGATTCACCAGGCAAATAATATTTATTTCTGAAATAAAACAGAAAATGTGGCACAAGGCTAAAAGGGAGCATGGGAAAGGCTGGTCATCAATCTGTCTTATATTAAACCTAGCTAGCCACGATTACTGACTCAAGAAAATTAAACAATATTCCTTACACCGAAACATCATTTTTACTACAACCACCCTTAAAGTCTCTATGAAGTCCTAACTAGTCTCCATATGTCCAAGTTGTCTGGGGTGGAGGAAAATAAAATAACATTTAAAATGAAAATCCCAATGAATATTTAAAATAAGCCTAATACTATATATAGAAGAAACTAAACAAAATTGTGTTAGTAATAAAAAAAAAAACAATCCATAATTGCAGCAAAAATATCGGTTAACTAGATGAAATTTGTATTTACTTAAGCTCCCCCCCCCCCCGAGGTCAGAGGTTGTAACACAAGGTTAGTTTAATGTAGGGAGCCCAAATGCATTCAGGCTAGGATCAAGTACCAATCCCTCTCTCTAGTGCAATGAGAAGGCGTGGCCTTGAGCAACTGTTCCCCAGGGCTGGGCACCTCTCAGTTGCGACAATGTCCTTTGACGGAGTCACCCCGAGTGCATTCTGCCCAAAGACAGAGACGCAACTAATAGATGATAAATAGATATGTTGCAAACTACTTGAGAGTAATTCACACCCTTAACGAGATGAAATTAATGTGGAAGTTGGATAAATTAAAACCAATCATTCGACCAACCACCCACATGAATACACTAATTCAGACGCAATAAGTAGGAAAACCACTTGAAAAATGAAAGGTGTCCCATATCCACCAGAGAACTTCCATTTCTGATCTACTAATGGACGATGGGTGGGGGAATTAAACTCTAAGTCAGCTCCTTTCAATTGACAGATGCACACAACACTCGTCCACCTTTTGCCAAATTTTGATGGGGGGTGTCATTGCCTTTCCATCCTAATCTTGACTTTAAGCTCATGCTTAAAGTACAAGATCAGTTCAGAAGAGGTAAACTTCTCGTCTCCATAGAATTCCTTCTGAAGCATCGTCTACATCACAGCCCTCATAACACCGAGTAAGCATAAGAACACATAATGCCCTGCCTTAGTCAACTACAGTACCAAATTTGCTCCAAACAGAACTGGCCTCAAAGACAGAACTTTCTACGCAGCATGCAAATGATGATGTCTTCAATAAACTTACACAATGGGACTACAACGTTACAGTGGAAGAAAGTGGAACCCAGGGTCTCCACTGAATGACTGCAGCGAATGCAGTTTGGAGAATATACCAAGCCTGCTAAACAAAGTTTGTTGCTGACCCAAAGGGCCTCTTGCAACCCCAGCCAGGTGAGTGATGCCTCATTGTTAGTGAGGCATTTCAACCCAGACACTGAAGGCCATATGGAGCGAGCCTCCTGCTTTGTTAAACAGAGTTCGCGAATCAGACCATCTTGAATGGATCCCCTAACTAATACCTGATACAATGCCTTATGGGACAATGCCAGGACGGCGAAGAGGTCAACCATCACCATTAAAAGAAAATCGAGTGCTGACCGACATTCACAATAGAAGGAGCACTCACTTTGGGGTAAACAGTGGGTCTCCTCCTCACACAAGTGCACACTTCTCAGAGATGGGAAGCTCTTACTGGTGTCATCCTTTCAGAACTCACCATTCCCATCCGCTTGTGAACATATTCGGTCAAGGAAAGCGATGCGAAGGATTGGTTGATGAATCTCAATGTTAGTCATAGCCAGACAGCCTTCAGAAGGGTAGAAGTAACACATACCTTGGGAGTTTTGCCTCCCCACAAGGAGGAGAACAAGTCCCTAACTAATTGCTTTGGTATGGCATGCAGGAGTGGAAGTATGGAGAGTCAGTAAAGGAGAATTGGGTAGATGTGCAAAGCACATACTTCCGCCTTTAAGGAAAGATTCCTCTGGGATCAAAGATGAACTGTGACCTCGATTTTCTCCCCTACCACCAACCAATTCATTTCCAACAGGATATCATAACAGAACCAGACACCAAGTATCTTGACCACCCCGAGTATCCAGCAGAAAGGCCCATGAAGAGAAACTCCTTTCCTCATGCCCAGTTGCAAGCTAACCGACTTATTACGGTTGATTTTGGCCCCTGTCATCATCTTGTACCCTCTGACTTCATCAATCTCAGCTCTGATCAACACAAGAACCAAAACATTATCAGCATGGGCAGAAAACCTGGCTGAAGTGATATCATCAGGTAAAGAGATTCTGTATAAGATCGGATTCATCTTTAACTTGCGAAGGAAAGGCTCCAACGCAAGAATGTAAAGCAAAGGTGGAAGTGAGCAACCTTGATGAATGGAACAAGACAACACAAAAGGCTAACCCTAACTCTAACCCCATTCACTTCCACCAGTGCACTGGAGGACATGTGCAGAATTGGATCCAAGGGCAAAAGTATGGCCCAAAACCAGCAACCAAAAGGACAGACTCCAGAAAACAATGGTGTGGTGACTAAAAGAAGAACAAGGTATTGTACTCACCAAGGTTAGGTCGGGAGGGGGAAGTATGTGCTCTGGCGGTGACAGCATCTAAGATAGTAATTTCTCCCGGGCCAAACCAGAGCCAAAGGATTGATGATTTTTATAGACGCTCTGGCCTCGTTGTATGACGTTGAACGAGACCTAGAATCACGTTGAACGAGACCTTGAGAGTTTAAAAGGTGCTACTATCAGTCGCAAATTCAGTTTGTTTTTCTCTACAGATCCTTTGTAGAGCTCACTTGTTGCGCAGAGGAGAGTACCGAGTGTTACTAGTCATTTGACTTTTGTTGCCGTTACAAGGAAGACTTCGCTTGTAAGCAATGTCAGACTTTTCGTTGCAAGCCTTGAAATCGTCTTTCCTTTCCTCCCACCCTTACTCGTCAGTGAGATAATCCCAAAAATGGTCAACCTTATCAAATGCCCTGGACTGATCTTAATTGATCAGCACTGCTACACTGTTGACTTGCTTGATGATCAAGTGTACTATATGAAGATTGTTCTGAATAGTCCTAACCTTCACAGCATAAGTCTGCTAAGAGCCAATCAGACAAGACAGGACAGCCTGCAAATGGCTGGCTATGATCTTGACTAAAATCTTCAACTCTGTATTTAACACAGTCAAAAGTCGAAAGTTACCTACCCCATCTCTACTGCTTTTGTTTTTGTTTTGCAACCTTATCACACCCCTGGTGAAGCATTGAGATATAAACCTCTGCTCCATCGAGTTGTTGTAAATCAGTTCCAGTAAAGGGACACGAATGGGCGACTGCCTCAAGTACAGTTCGTAACATAGACCATCTAATCCCAGAGTTTTATCTTGGTCAACCAGCTTCAGTGCTTCCCAGATCTCAGACTCTGTAATGGGACCCCTGCACCCTGCTGCCTTGAGGTGGAGAATGTCGGCCAAATAGGCACTGAACTGAGCAGGGCTGAGACCAGGCTCTCTGGTGAATAGATCCTGAAAGTATTCACGAAAAGCCTCACATATGCCCATGTTCGTAGTCAGGGTCTGCTTATACGGCAATGTGACACAATCGATATTCCTGCTGGATACATTTTTAACATTCCTCTGCATGCAGTTCAACAGCCATATTCATTGCTTCAAAAGACATTCTTTTTAAACTAGCCCTAACTGCAAGAGCTTGACCCTTCTTGATAAACAAAGAAACCAGCTCCACCCTAGCTAAGGCTACTTCCCCACTATCATGGGATTTAATCACCCTGATCAACTTTAGCTTCACATCACATTTGTGTTGTTAACCTAATTAGATTGAGTCAATGACTGTAATCAGCAACAAATGATCTAACTTGAGATTTCAATACATCCCACCACTTATTGCCAACCACAGCCCCCGACAATTCTCACTGTAGTATTAGTAGCAGCTGGTCCTGGAAATATCACTCACCAAATAATGATGTATTCAATTTCCAGTAGCCAACCATCCTAACCTGAGGTTTATCTAAGTTTACATTAACCCAGACAAGCCTGTGATCCAAATAAACTATATAATAGAAACTTGGACAACCTGAGCCCTATATAGTCTCTCTTAACTAGAATTTGGTTGAGGTAGCCAGAACGCATCACAGAAGCCAAGCTGCACCTATTAGTCCAAGACGCGATGTTGTCTCGCTCTGCCTTTTTTACAAGTACTTTCACGGTAATTGCTCCGAGGAGCTGCTTTCGCTTGTCCCTAGGCCTCGTGAATTTAAACGTCCTATGAGGCTGGCATCCTGTTCCCACCCCTACACCGTTGAAACTGTTAGATGTAGACGTCTCTTCTACTCCAATAGCTTCATGTCTCACACATCTCGCCTATGGAACTCCCTTCCCTATTACTGTTTCCCTGACAAATAAAATCTCCAATGGTTTAAGTGTAGCATCAATCGACATCTCCAGTTGCCTTGATCTATCCACTTCCCTTCTCCACATCCTTTCATCTTTCATTCCTATCTGATCTCGCTCCAAATCTTCTGTAACCCCCTTGCCTTGCCTTGATCGACCCACTGTCTTTCCCTTTCTCCACATCCTCTCCTTTACCACTCCTATCTGCTCTTCCTCCAACCCTTCTATAACCCCTTGCGTGATAGTGGCCTCCAGCCTTGCTTGGGGTGATATGCTTAAAAAAAAAAAAAAAAAAGTCCACACTACCTCCAGGGGGTGCTCATTACGATACTTATTGATCAAATTAAACTTGTCAATAAAGTCGCGAAATGGCTTTATATGCAGGTTGTTAGTACCCGATCTATCCCCTATACGATTGATATCAAAGTCAAGGATGGCATTCCAGTTGCCAGTTAAAACTACCTGATAAGACGTCAGAAACACATCAATCCAGTGAAACAAATCAGGCCACACTGCATGGACATTGGGCACGTAAACACTAATGAGACAAAGAGACTTATCCATTATGGTAATATCCAGCACACAAAGCCTGATTACTGGATCTGCAAAGACAAGAGCACACGCTGTATTCAAAAACTTGCTAACCAGCGAGGAAACCCCTCTCAAGCATTTATCAAAATATGCTGAATAGATGACAAACCCCTTAGACAGAATGTATTCATGGTCACAAGTTAAAAACTAGGTCTCTTGTATACAACAAACATCCAGATCGAGAAGCTGAAAATTGCAAACAAGACTCTCCCTATGAGAATCCGACCTCAGGCCTGGGCCATTTACGCTAGCTAACCAGAGAGACATTCTTTCTTTTTATGTGCCATGTCCATTCAGGACGTAAGCGATCATAGCTCCCCACCTGCCTCTATCATTGGAGCTCTCAACAAGTTCCTTCCCTCTGCTTCCTCACCCAGACCACATTCTCTCATCCACTTGCTTATATCTGCCAGGTATGCCACGCGTAGTTTTCCTTTGTCCCTTTTTCCCTCTATTTGACCTGTGAGTATCAGATTCTCCAGGCCCTCTTTCCTCATTATGTGTCCTTGTTCCTTTTTATGTGCCATGTCCATTCAGGACATAGGCAATCATGGCTCTCCACATCCCTCTATCCCTTGCAGCTCTCAACAAGTTCCTTCCCTTTGCTTCCTCCCCCAGACCACATTCTGTCATCCACTTGCTTATATCTGCCAGGTATGCCACGCGTAGTTTTCCTTTGTCCCTTTTTCCCTCTATTTGACCTGTGAGTATCAGATTCTCCAGGCCCTCTTTCCTCATTATGTGTCCTTTTTCCTTTTTATGAGCCATGTCCATTCAGGACGTATGCGATCATGGCTCTCCACACCCCTCCATACCTTGCAGCTCTCAGCAAGTTCCTTCCCTCTGCTTCCTCCCCCAGACCACATTCTGTCATCCACTTGCTTATATCTGCCAGGTATGCCACACGTTGTTTTCCTTTGTCCCTTTTTCCCTCTATTTGACCTGTGAGTATCAGATCACTTTTCAGGCTCATCCTCTTACTGACAATTATGCACTCTATCTTGTAGTTTATGCTTAGTCCCTTCTTCTCACTCTCCGTCGCTACCTTCTGTAGGAGATTTTGCAATTTCATTTCCATGTCTGCTATCGGTACTGTGTCATCTGTGTATCTTCTGTTGTTGAAATTTTGCTGCCAATGTTAAATCCCAGTAGGATTTCCAATTCTCTCAGAATTACTTCGCTGTATAGGTTGAACAGGTTAGGTGAGAAGACACATCCTTGCCTTAAGCCCCTTTTTATTTTTGTATTGTTCCATTTCATTCTTAATGGAACTGTCTAGGAAAAGACTGCCAATGTTCTACGGATAAGTCCATTTTAAAGCTCTATAAAGGGAGGGGTGAATGAAAACTGAGACCCTCCCTGGACAGAATTTTTGAAGTTTTTTCACTTTTTCATTCTCAATTACTGTGATAGGTGGGGTGATTTTGAATGCATTGATGGCCTCCTTGACCACAACCCATATCGGCTATGCCCTTGACCCTGATTATGATGAGCATTATTCACTTGGGCAAGATTCTGGGGATCTTCTACATTGTGTTCACCATATTTTTATTATTGAAAAAAGATATTTAGGTTCCATTATTCTGTTGCTATAGTCTCTAGGTCTCTCTGCCTGGGCTGGGGAAATACAACAGACACCCTCCCCTAAATTATATGGTAATTTGGATGTTTTCTTTCTTTTTTTCTTTGCCTTGACTGATGGGCTTCTTTGCCAATTGATGGACATAGGTATCTCTTGTTTTTTGGGGAAGGACTAGGAGTAGGGTTTGGTGTGTGCATTTTTTCCATGAAGGGATTGGGATCTCTGCTGAGTGGGATAGTTTTGCAAGGGGAGGAGAGTATAGATGATGATTTGTTCTCTGATTTTGCTATGGGGAAGATGGGAAAGAAGCCATTAAGTGATGCCATTTTGGAAGGTAATGAATTATTGAAGATTTGTTTCTCTAATTTTGCCCTAAGATCCTTAATCCTTTCCATTTTTTCATAACCAGGGTCATATTTCCTTTAAAGTTCCTTAAATGATGTTTTCTCTGAGGCTGGGGCATCGCCCTTAACATTAGTAGAGGGAGTGTGGCTGTGTGTGCCTTTCATCCTGGGAGCTTCAGGAGACTGAGGCCTTGCTCTCTGATGCCTTCCACTTTTCCTTCTCCACAACCACACAAGTGGCAGGAAAAGACTTTTCAGGGAAAGTGGGCCATGAATGGAACCCAACCGGGGGTTTTACCACTCCGGTCCTAATCACTAACTTGCCCATCACAGGTGAGGCAGAAATAACAGACTTGGCCAGAGGCAGGGAGCTTGACCTCCAGAGGCCTTCTGGGCAGGAAGTGGAGAGGTTACCAGTCTCTCTACACTTATAGCACATTGGTTTTCAGCCTGTCATGATGACTGGCATTTTCAAGTCCACTACATCAAGACAGTTGGGGATGGAGAGGAATACTTGGATTGGAAGATGTGGACATTATCTTGGTCTCCACAATCACCAGATTTAACTCCAATGGATTTCTTTTTATGGGGACATGTAAAAAGTAAAGTTTATTCAACTAGATCCCAATTTCTAGAGGACTTACAAATTAAGATTATTAACACGATTGAATGTATTATAAAAAATCAGCAGCAAATTTTTTTATTTTTTTTCCAGGAACTACAGAATCGTATTACCCTTGGTATGCGTAATATTGGTAGACATGTTGTAAATGAACAAAACAGATAATAAATTTAAATATTTTCTTCGTATCCTTTTTACAGATTGTTTCTATTATGTAGTTACAAAGCTAAAAGTATTTAAAATTGCATACAGACTTTATAAATTCCCTGTATTAGGTACAAAAAGTAATTTTGAGATGATTTAAAATATATACAGTGGGAACAAGAGTACATAGATTATATACAAATACTAAACCCCTTTTTATACAAAGGACTTGACTATTAGTGGACTTTGATACTATAGAGGTTTCTGGAACCAATCCTCCAAGCATAAAAAGAAATAAATTTAATGCAAGTTAGGCTGTTTCTAAATGAAAAATTCCCTAACAGTTGGATTAGAAGATGTGGACATTATCTTGGTCTCGACAATTACCAGATTTAACTCCAATGGATTTCTTTTTATGGGGACATGTGAAAAGTAAAGTTTATTCAACTAAACCTCAATTTTTAGAAGACTTACAAGTTAGGATAATTAACATGATCAGACTTATTTTAATAAAAATGAGCTGCAAATATTTAAAATTATACACAGACTTTACAAACTCCCTGTATTAGGTACTATAATTATCTTGAGAAGATTTAAAATATATATAGTGGGGATGAGGGTGCTTAGATTATATACAAATACTAGCCCCCTTTTTATATGAGAGACTTGACTATCAGTGGACTTTGGTTACTGCGGGGGTTTCTGGAACTAATCCTCTCAGCATAACAAAGGAATAAATGTATACACATTTCATTTTACGCTATTTATTAATATTTCTTTTAATGTTGGGTAATTGGATGAGAAACTGTAAAAAAAAATCTATGTATTTCGACCTTCAAAAGAACTTCTTCAGACTAAAGAATGTTTTTATTGATGGGATATATATATATCCGCATGTAATGAGAACAAAAATAATATAAATTCTAACATTCACAGCATTAATTCAAAAGAGGGATCGGTTGTTTTTGTCTGTATGTAAAAATTTCAACATATATATAAAGAAAAAAGACAGTGGGAAAACTGTAGTTTTAGCCAACGCATTTCATCCACTGTGGACTTTTTCAAGGCAAAAATGAAATGAATTTATTGAAACAAAGAATCTATAAACAACAAAATGCCATTAGCAACTAGAAGAATTTAGAAATGCTATTGCATATACATATGGTCAACTGAAAAATTACATCAATTACTTTATGTTTGAAGAGAATATTTTCATGTCTAGAAATATTGTTTGTATTTTTGTGTTGATAGATTCAACCGTTGTCTTTCGAGAAATTTATATATATATATATATATATATATATATATATATATATATATATATATATATATATATATATATATAGTGTGTGTGTTGTAGCATACCTATGGATGATAATGGGTATATCCCCATTCACATAAATACAGTAGTAAATACTGTATGTTGGTCTGCAGTTGGAGATTCATTGTGGAATTCACTTGACTCACTTCTAGCATTTGACTACTTCTTCTACGCGCCGCTGGCGAATCTTATAGGTGTTGTTCTTGTTCTAAGTATTATCATTCATTACCAACCATCGTTTGATTATACTATTCAGTAACCCTCCCTAGATTACAACAATATATAATCTAGGGGAAGGAATAAAATAACAACTCTTGACACTGCTATTACTGTATACACTTTTGACTCCCTTGGCAATTTTCATTGTTTAAAAAGCAAAATAAACATTTCATATGTTTATTCAAATTTTCTTGTCTTATAGTTCATTGATATTTTGATAAAATTATCAATAAAAAAACTTATTTATAAAATGGTAAATAAGAAATATTACATTGTTGTTGGTTTATACATTTTGATAATTTTGTAATTTTTTATAAATTTTTGAATAAAAAGATTTTTTTTCAAATTTATCTCTTTATAAAATAGTAAATAATAAATATTTATAAATGGTAAATAATAAATAGTGCATTATATTTAGTTCACAAATTTTTATAATCTTGAAAATATTGCCAAGGGAATCAAATGTCTATACAGTATTAGCAGTTTCAAGTGAATAACCATCCTTTTTTTTTTTTTTTTTTTTTTTACTGGGGATGAAAGTTAAACATTGCCAGACATTATTTAATCTGAAGAAGTCCTTTTGAAGGATGAAACGTTATATACAATTTTTTCCCCATTTTGTTCTTATCTGCCATTTATAGAGTTTATATATCATATTTGTCTTCTTTTTTTTCATTCAAATTAATTTGTTTCTGTTTAAAAGGTTTGTTTTATTTATTTATTTATTTTTTTTTTTTTAGGTAAGTTCTTTGGCCAATCCTTATTTGTGGAGATTTGGAAGTGAACTTGTGGATCTGTGGATAAATTTACCTTCCTCTTTACTGGACTTACTGTTACAGTCTGATTGGATCTGGTGACAACTAGTGACTATTTTTCTTTTTTACTTCATTTGTAATTTCTAATTATTACAGCAATAAAAGCAGACACTAAAAGACAATTTATAACAAAATGGGAGGGGGTAACAAAAATATATATATTCCCATAAAATGATAATACTGAAATGTAACAACAATTAAATAACAACAAAACTGGTTTATTGGTCCTCTTTCTGGTCAAAACAAAAATCAGGGACAACATATGTGCACAGTAAATAAAAATAAAAAAATATGAAAACCCAGACAAATGTAATTTACAAGAAAATATAAAATTATAGGTTAATTGCCTTGAAGCCCACCAACAACCTTCTGCTTTATTATTATTTTAGAATAATTTCACCCCAAGTAAGGTGATAGTGCCACTAAGACGCAAGGGGTTACTGGGAGTGAAAGAGAATGAGAAGACTTTTGTAAGGAGAAAGGACAATAAAAGAAGATGATTGTAGGTGGCAGGGAAGTAAGATTTACTTGCTTACAGAGAGATGGCTGGTAGGACTTAATATACACTAATTCCAATATTTTCTACTGGTAATCAGAATTAGTCCTATTTAACACTTAGAACATGTCTGGACACATTGTTAGATTTTAATCAAATAATTATTGCTGAACCTGATACATTAACATAAATTGTAATGTAATTTCTAATTAATAACCAATATTAACATTTCGGTAATTATTATCCTTTCATTTTGTTTTCAATTATTCTTAATTATTTGAAATTGCTAACAAATATCTCGGTTCATTATTTCAACAAAATCTTTTCTTTCTTTTCTTTTCGTTTTTTTTCTATCATTCCACTCTTGCTGCAGTCCATCCATTATTGGCAGAGTCTGAAGAATCTGATGTTGCCATATCATTTACAGGAACTGGTTAATTTTTGTCCTTTCCTATATATGTGTGTGTGTGGGCTGTAACCTGGGTTGGTGCAAGGGTCACATGAACCAAATCAATGATACACCCCTCCCACTTTATTGCATCTCAATTTTCATATTTTTTTGAAAAAATGGGTAGATGGGGTTTGTGTTAAGCTTCCTAGTTGTATCATTTTGAGACATTTCTTTTCATCCCTTGTTGCTTAGAGTCAAATTAGTTTGAGGTCAAAGAGCAATGCACATTTAACCCATTGTAAAAAAAAAATTTGGATGAAAAAAAAAAATAAAGATCCTAGAATTTTGTCGAAATCCACAAAATGTTTTCATTCATTAATATTCAGTTGTGCTTAATTTGATTTGTAACATATACAGCAAGGATCACAAAGCACTGCCTAGGGTTCCCAATCAGACCACCCCATCACCAAAGTTAAGCAATATTGAACCTGGTCAGTACCTAGATGGGTGACTACTTGGGAATATCATGCACAATAAGCTTGGAAGTGTGTGTCGGGGGATAACTGCTCAGAATGAAAAATCGGGTGCTGAGTTTAAATTCAAATTGAATTCATTATATTCACTTATGTGCAAAAATACCCTTAGGAAAGTTGTGAATATTTGCACTCCATTCCCAGCTAAAGCACAGGCTGAATGGAATAACTGAAAGAAAAAGGAATGACAAACATGTTTTGTCCTCAGAGAGTTTTGACGCAACACAAAATTATATATACATATTTACACATGTGTCCCATACAAAGAAACTATAACATATTTACACAACAATCAGAGTGAAAAAACAGTGTCTTACATATAATATAGAGATTCTTCTGTGCATCTGCAAAAGGCATATATTCCCAAAGGGAAATGGTGCCACAGGCTTGTAAGCTACACCACATGGCAACTGGCTGTCATGGGCAGAATAAACAACTTGTGTGTCTTGTCTCCAGGAAGTTGACTGACTGACTGACACATTTGTCACTGTATGAAGTGACACCACTAAGCTGCCATCATGTGACTTCATCTCCCCAAAGGGAGATAATTACCTTTTGTATCCCTACATTCACAAGAAAAATACAATAGATGGTTCATACCAATTTTGATGGGAAAACTTGCATAAGATAATTTGATATACACGTGTGTGTGTGTGTGTGTTTGTACGCACAGTTTAGTGATCAAAAGTAAACTGTACATTTATTTCTGAAGTTCTTTTTGTTCCATGTTTAATTAAAAAAAATAAGTTCAAGTTTGTAATTAAAGATAATTTCTTGGTGTCCAGCAACAATAAAAACACTTTGATGTTTTTCTGTTATGTGATATCATTTGTGGCTACATGCCATTGGAAATTGCTTGGCATACCACGTGTGCTGTAGGTTGCCAACCCCTGCTGTAGAACACTGTAAAAGATTCTCTGAAAATGTCGAAAGGTTCATTGTTTACATCAAAATAAAAGTTATTCTTACTTAGAATAATAAGAGTTGGTAAGAATGGGACCCTAAGATCTCTCCAGAAGAATTCTACACAATTATTTTTTTTTACTAATTCTTATCCAATTCAAGGTTCAAGAGCCACTTAAGATAGAGGTTTACTGAATGAGGTGTGATATGAATGTAAGAGGAAGTGAGGATTATGTAGATTTGGAGGATAGGTAACAATTGACTATTGATTTAAAAAGATTAAGATTGTAGAATTTCAGGAAACATCCACATGGGAGTTGGTTCCATAAAGCAGTAGTTCTTGTGGTAGAAATGCTGTTTAGAAAAATATCAGTATATCACTAATATTGGTAACTTTTTAGGATTTCTATTCCTTATGGTAAAGCACAGAAAAGAACTGACAAGAAAATGAAGATTTCTGATCAGATGAGACAAAGAATTGTAAGAGATGCTGTAGGAAATCTGTCAAATGTGTTCAGAAAAATGTACAAACAGGAAGTGGAAGTTGTTGAAAACTTCTGTTGACAATTCACCTCACCTCAACAATTTTACAAGCCAAGAAAATTGCTCAAAATGATCCAATATAAATCACATAGCAATATAACCTCAATTAATTACAAGAAATAAAAACGATTTAAAAACTCACAAACTAGCTACTTGAGTTTTGACTCTATTTGACTCTTCAGGCTGCTTGTGAGAAAAGCAGCGTTGATAAGTCAACAAAACTAAAGTAGTTAATTTGTAAGTTTTTCAATCATTTTTATTTCTTGAGGTTACATATATCTGTGCCAGAGCAGAGTTTAAATCACACTGGATCAGAAGATAGTTTCTCCTATAAAGGGTAACACGTGTTTGAATTTTGCTCAAGAACAGTTTCTTTACTAAGTCTCTCAAATCCACAGGCCACTAGAAGTAGTTTGCACTGTTTAAATAAAAAATAAAAATAACAGGGCAGTTTCTCAAATATTAGTATCAAGAAAATAATATAGAAAGAATTAATACAAGTAAAAAGGTTTGTGCTTTAACTAATATTTGTTACCTTCAGCATAGCAACTCCAGAGTTTCATAGATGGACCCTCCAGGAAACACTCTGTTCACATGTCAATGGGTATCATCAATTTACTTTTCTTGTGTGTGCACACCTTGCATATTATACACACACACACACACACACATATATATATATTTTTGTCATCCACAGACAGACTGTTTCGCTGTTTCACAGCTCATCAGTGTGGCTAGATGTCCGGTTGCCTCTAGCTAGGATCGAAACCTGACTGATGCCAATTACTTCTACCACTAAGCTGTCAGCTCACGGCAGGGATGAAGGAGAATTTTAGCGTGTTTATTTTTAGATTTAGATAAACACACAATGACTATATATATATATATCTGAAATGAAGGTGTTAAGCTTAATATTACTAGACATATTAAAATACTAAAGCAAAGAATAAAAAGGGAAACAACTGGTTTCGCTCCCGCTCTTCAGGCTTCTATGGGAGATTTTAATGTAATTAAAAAACAGAATATGCAATGAAAAAGGAAATGAGTGTGAGGGGGAGAAAAACAAAAAAAATTGGAGCTAGAGGCAAACGACAGCAAGCCCCCAACAGACACTCACGCTGTTTGCACAGGGAGGGCCTGCGGGACCCGATGTAAATTGACTCCAGCACCTTTAGATGAAATGAAGAGTGTGAACGAGACAACACGGTGAACCAATCCACACTAAATTTAGCCGCACACCTTCTGTTCTTTAATAGATGCTCACAAATGGTTGAAGTGCAGGTGTTCGGGACGAGTCCATCAAAACGGCAGGGTATGGTTCCTGATTTTTGTGGGAACGTGTTGCTTAATTTGCATGTCCAATCATTGTGTTGTCCTCCCTATGTAGTTGGCACCACAACTACAATCATATTAAGAGATAACAGAATTAATTTGGTGAGGAGGGAGAACATCTTTACACGTGACCCCCAGCAGATGACTGAATCTGTGGATAGTACCAAACCCTATATATACTATGTTTTTTCCTATCCATCCAGGCCTATGATAAAGTTTCATTTATAAATGAGGCCTAATAAGAGATTAACAACAATAACTAATAATAAAAGAGAACGATTCTAACAATATGTTCCAAGACCCCCAGCAGATGCCTGAATCTGTGGATAGTACCAAACCCTATATATACTATGTTTTTTCCTATCCATCCAGGCCTATGATAAAGTTTCATTTATAAATGAGGCCTAATAAGAGATTAACAACAATAACTAATAATAAAAGAGAACGATTCTAACAATATGTTCCAAGACCCCCAGCAGATGCCTGAATCTGTGGATAGTACCAAACCCTATATATACTATGTTTTTTCCTATCCATCCAGGCCTATGATAAAGTTTCATTTATAAATGAGGCCTAATAAGAGATTAACAACAATAACTAATAATAAAAGAGAACGATTCTAACAATATGTTCCAAGACCCCCAGCAGATGCCTGAATCTGTGGATAGTACCAAACCCTATATATACTATGTTTTTTCCTATCCATCCAGGCCTATGATAAAGTTTCATTTATAAATGAGGCCTAATAAGAGATTAACAACAATAACTAATAATAAAAGAGAACAATTCTAACAATATATTCAAAGACCCCCAGCAGATGCCTGAAACTGTGGATAGTACCAAACCCTATATATACTATGTTTTTTCCTATCCATCCAGACCTATGATAAAGTTTCATTTATAAATGAGGCCTAATAAGAGATTAACAACAATAACTAATAATAAAAGAGAACAATTCTAACAATATGTTCTGAGACAATAAAGCAAATACTTTAAACTGTGGCTTGTCCCAAAGCCTATGTATATATTACGTTGTGTTTTATAAGAATATACTGTAGAAAAATATCCAAAATGCCAGCATAACTACTTTTGTGAATTACTAAAATATAAACTTAAATTAATGAATTTTTTATTTCTAGATTTGTCTATGGGTAAGTAGGGTCACTTCAGATGAGTAGGTACCAGGGACCATTATGTATCAAGAATTTAATTTCAGCTATATTTTTCTACTGCCTTTATATAACTAGCAAATGTCCACACAAATCTTTTCAGCTTAGCTGGTTTATCTGGTAAGGGTTAAAATTTGTATTTTAAAGCTTAAATTGTTAAAAAATAATTCAACTATGATTTTATTCCAGAAGCTTAGGTCAGTAAAATTAACCCAACAATTATTTATTTGAAAGCTTAGATCTTCAAAAATGACCCATCTATGATTTATTTGAAAGCTTCGGTCAGTAAAAATGACCCAGCTATGATTTATTTAAAAGCTTAGGTCAGTAAAAATGACCCAGCTATGATTTATTAAAAAAGCTTAGGTCAGTAAAAATAACCAAGCTATGATTTATTTAAAAGCTTAGGTCAGTAAAAATGACCCAGCTATGATTTATTTAAAAGCTCAGGTTAGTAAAAATGACCCATCTATGATTTATTTAAAAGCTTAGGTCAGTAAAAATCAAACCAGCTATGATTTGTTTACAAGCTTAGGTTGGTGAAAATGACCCAGCTATGATTTATTTAAAAGCTTAGGTCAGTAAAAATGACCCAGCTATAATTTATTTAAAAGCTAAGGTTAGTAAAAATACTTCAACTATAATTTAACTCCTAATCTGAACTGCACAGCTCTGTCAAAATACCTTCCAAACATACAGAAATAACTTGTTTTCATGTTTGAAACAATTCACACAAGGAGAGGGGGGGGCAATAAATATCTGCTCGGCTGGAAATGTGGAATGAAATTGATGCAGTTGAAATAGTCAAGGATAAACCGGGTAAATTAGTAAGTTACAATAAAAGATATATTTAATGTTGATATATTATTGATCTTTAGCCAACACATGCCCTTCTAATATTGCATGATAGCTCTTTGTTCAACAAGGAAAGCAATGATTTGGCCGGGAACCTATTTTCACTTTCATTTTCACTTGCCAGTTTTTCACATGAAAAATAAATTTCTTTTCAAAGGGTTTTCCATTTGTATAAATTTATGTTTCCTCTTTTAGTTATATCCTTTTTGCTCTTGTCCTGTTGCTCACCCTCTCTCATATTGAACTCTTTTCTTTAACCTTCTCTCTCTTATTGTTTTCTTTTATTCTTTTGCTCTCCTTCTCTTTTTTTTTAATTTTCACTTTCACTTCTCCTCATTTTTTTTGTTCTGTTCTTTCACTCTAACTATATATATATATATATATATATATATATATATATATATATATATATATATATATATATATTTACTTTCTCCTTTTGCATTCTCACATATTATTTCACT
>OZ038509.1:26428021-26448021 GCA_964036315.1 Acanthosepion esculentum
TTGTATTTTCTCTGATAACCCCTTCACATAATATAGACTGTTCTAGTTCCACGTGCCATGTCTAATGGATTTCAGTTATCAGTTATCTCCTGTTAATTTCCCTCTGAAAGTTCTCCGCTGCCTTAACCGGGTATTGAACTCACACTCTTTGGGTCCTGTCACTGGATCTAACCAACGCCTTTATGTAACTTTTAGCCATCTTTCAGAAAGTGGAATTGATAACCCAAGTTGAAACTCCAGTTGTTTCTTTTTCATTCACTTCATGCTAACTCTTACGATAAAAAGTATATACTCATCTTCCTCTGGTCACTAGTTAAAGTGCAGGTCTGACTGGGTTCTCTAAAAATAACAAAGATAGGGATACTACTTCATGAAATGCCATCATATTACTTTTGTGCTTATGAAAATGTATTGGTAAATTATTCTAAATTTAAGAAATCCTTGATGAAATTCTGTTTTGTCATCTCTAAAAATAGAAATGAGAATATAAGTTAAAGTTTCTTATCTAAAGTGTCCTTCTCCTCTTCCATCCTTCCTGTTCTCTGTTGGCTTGAAGTGTTTTGCTAATGAATTATCTTTCTCGTGTTGTCAACCAGGGAAAACTGTACATTGCCAGCCATAACGGGTTGCTAAAAATATTGATTTAATAATGGCTGTTGATAAGCACAAATGAACTCCAGCCTCCACAAACAATCCTTTATATGGACTGTTTTATCTGTTGTACTTCGAGTTAGGTAAATAATTGTCAGATTTTGTAATTAAAAGAATAACCAGGTGATTTAATCATTTCATGGTATTTCAATCTTGGGTGTCATTTACTTAAAATTCTTTCAAAGTTAATCAAGTTTTCTGATTTGATGCTTCAGCAATAATAATGGATGAAATAGAAACTGACATGGAATACTATGATTGCGTTGATGGCGAAGAGGTTTGTTTTGCTTCATTCTCTTTTATTTTAAACCCCTGTTTTTTTTTTTTTTTACATAATTATAAATATTTTGCTTTGATCTTTAACAATTTATAACTAAATCAAGTATAATAGCCGGCCACTCATATTCTTATTATTATAATATTTTATTATGGTTCTGAAACATGAAAGTATATATAACAATCTGTCTATATTTCTGAGATGAGTTATTATGTACACTATTTACATAATTCAGACTATTGTCCTCATCTTTGTCGCTATATTTATTACAACATTTGGGCCCTTCAGTATCTGTCTATATTTCTGAGATGAGGTATTATGTACAACTATTTACATAATTCAGACTATTGTCCTCATCTTTGTCGCCATATTTATTACAACGTTTGGGCCCTTCAGTATCTGTCTATATTTCTGAGATGAGGTATTATGTACACTATTTACATTATTTGGACTATTGTCCTCATCTTTGTCGCCATATTTATTACAACGTTTCGGCCTTTCAGTATCTGTCTATATTTCTGAGATGAGGTATTATGTACACTATTTACATTATTCAGACTATTGTCCTCATCTTTGTCACCATATTTATTACAACGTTTCGGCCCTTCAGTATCTGTCTATATTTCTGAGATGAGGTATTATGGACACTATATTATTTGGACTATTGTCCTCATCTTTGTCACCATATTTATTACAATGTTTCAGCTGTTGTACGCTCTGTCCTTCTTCAGGTGGTTGAAATTTTGAACTGAACCCTTTATTTCGCTCACTGGGATAGACTGTTCTAGTTCCACATGCCATGTTTAATGGATGTCACTTATCAGTTATCTCCTGTTAATTCCCCTCTCCAAGTTCTCCACTGCCTTAACCGGATATTGAACTCACACTCTTTGGGTCCTGTCACTGGATGAGCTCCAGTAAAAAATGATATGGGGAAATTACGTTTATAAATCCCCAAAATTCATACACTGATGTCCTCATGGACACATGTCACAGTGGATAAAAGCGTTGGTTGGATCCAGTGACAACAAACTTTTATTTCAATTAATGAAGGAAAGTTAAAATTAAAATTCTTATAATGTATATTTTTATTTTATTTATTTACTTTTTAGCCCCATCATCCTGGAAAAATCCCCCCCTCCCCTCTGAAAAATGGTTTTAATCATACCGAAGAAATTAAAAATTTTTCTATATTTCTTTGAACTGTGTCATCATTTATACTTAATCCATCCATGGCCTCCATATGAAAGTCTTGAGCTGATGAAAGATGGTCGAGGTTATTTTTTGATATGGCTCGGTTATTATTTACAGAAACTTTCCAAAAGATAGATAGATATAGCAAATGAGATAGATAGACAAAGCGAATGAGATAGATAGATAGACAGACAAAGCGAATGAGATAGATAGATAGATAGACAAAGCGAATGAGATAGATAGATAGACAGACAAAGCGAATGAGATAGATAGATAGATAGACAAAGCGAATGAGATAGATAGATAGATAGACAAAGCGAATGAGATAGATAGATAGATAGACAGACAAAGCGAATGAGATAGATAGATAGATAGACAGACAAAGCGAATGAGATAGATAGACAGACAAAGCGAATGAGATAGATAGACAGACAAAGCGAATGAGATAGATAGATAGATAGACAAAGCGAATGAGATAGATAGATAGACAGACAAAGCGAATGAGATAGATAGATAGATAGACAGACAAAGCGAATGAGATAGATAGATAGATAGATAGACAAAGCGAATGAGATAGATAGATAGATAGACAGACAAAGCGAATGAGATAGATAGATAGATAGACAGACAAAGCGAATGAGATAGATAGACAGACAAAGCGAATGAGATAGATAGACAGACAAAGCGAATGAGATAGATAGACAGACAGACAAAGCGAATGAGATAGATAGATAGACAGACAAAGCGAATGAGATAGATAGATAGATAGATAGACAAAGCAAATGAGATAGATAGATAGATAGACAAAGCGAATGAGATAGATA
Organism: Acanthosepion esculentum; assembly: GCA_964036315.1. NCBI lineage: Eukaryota > Metazoa > Mollusca > Cephalopoda > Sepiida > Sepiidae > Acanthosepion > Acanthosepion esculentum. The sequence goes on from OZ038509.1 coordinate 26,430,968, forward strand.
GATAGATAGACAGACAAAGCGAATGAGATAGATAGATAGATAGATAGACAAAGCAAATGAGATAGATAGATAGACAGACAAAGCGAATGAGATAGATAGATAGATAGATAGACAAAGCGAATGAGATAGATAGATAGACAAAGCGACTGAGATAGATAGATAGATAGACAAAGCGACTGAGATAGATAGATAGACAAAGCGAATGAGATAGATGGATAGATAGACAAAGCGAATGAGATAGATAGATAGATAGATAAAGCGAATGAGATAGATAGATAGATAGATAGACAAAGCGAATGAGATAGATGGATAGATAGACAAAGCGAATGAGATAGATGGATAGATAGACAAAGCGAATGAGATAGATAGATAGATAGATAAAGCGAATGAGATAGATAGATAGATAGATAGACAAAGCGAATGAGATAGATAGATAGATAGACAAAGCGACTGAGATAGATAGATAGACAAAGCGAATGAGATAGATGGATAGATAGACAAAGCGAATGAGATAGATAGATAGATAGATAAAGCGAATGAGATAGATAGATAGATAGATAGACAAAGCGAATGAGATAGATGGATAGATAGACAAAGCGAATGAGATAGATGGATAGATAGACAAAGCGAATGAGATAGATAGATAGATAGATAAAGCGAATGAGATAGATAGATAGATAGATAGACAAAGCGACTGAGATAGATAGATAGATAGACAAAGCGACTGAGATAGATAGATAGACAAAGCGAATGAGATAGATGGATAGATAGACAAAGCGAATGAGATAGATAGATAGATAGACAAAGCGACTGAGATAGATAGATAGACAAAGCGAATGAGATAGATGGATAGATAGACAAAGCGAATGAGATAGATAGATAGATAGATAAAGCGAATGAGATAGATAGATAGATAGATAGACAAAGCGAATGAGATAGATGGATAGATAGACAAAGCGAATGAGATAGATGGATAGATAGACAAAGCGAATGAGATAGATAGATAGATAGATAAAGCGAATGAGATAGATAGATAGATAGATAGACAAAGCGAATGAGATAGATAGATAGATAGACAAAGCGACTGAGATAGATAGATAGACAAAGCGAATGAGATAGATGGATAGATAGACAAAGCGAATGAGATAGATAGATAGATAGATAAAGCGAATGAGATAGATAGATAGATAGACAAAGCGAATGAGATAGATGGATAGATAGACAAAGCGAATGAGATAGATGGATAGATAGACAAAGCGAATGAGATAGATAGATAGATAGATAAAGCGAATGAGATAGATAGATAGATAGATAGACAAAGCGACTGAGATAGATAGATAGATAGACAAAGCGACTGAGATAGATAGATAGACAAAGCGAATGAGATAGATGGATAGATAGACAAAGCGAATGAGATAGATAGATAGATAGATAAAGCGAATGAGATAGATAGATAGATAGATAGACAAAGCGAATGAGATAGATGGATAGATAGACAAAGCGAATGAGATAGATGGATAGATAGATAAAGCGAATGAGATAGATAGATAGACAAAGCGAATGAGATAGATAGATAGATAGATAGACAGACAAAGCGAATGAGATAGATAGATAGATAAAGCGAATGAGATAGATAGATAGATAGACAAAGCGAATGAGATAGATAGGTAGATAGACAAAGCGAATGAGATAGATAGATAGATAAAGCGAATGAGATAGATAGATAGATAGACAAAGCGAATGAGATAGATAGATAGATAGACAAAGCGAATGAGATAGATAGATAGACAAAGTGAATGAGATAGATAGACAAAGTGAATGAGATAGATAGACAAAGTGAATGAGATAGATAGATAAGCAAAGCAAATGAGATAGATAGATAGATAGATAGACAAAGCAAATGAGATAGACAAATCGAATGAGATAGACAAATCGAATGAGATAGATAGATAGACAAAGCGAATGAGATAGAGAGATAGATATATGAAGGGATTGAGATAGATAGATAGATAGATAGATAGCCAAAGCGAATGAGATAGAGAGATAGATATATGAAGGGATTCAGACTGAGATAGATTAATAATGATATATATAAAGTTATGGACGGGCTGAGATACATATATACTTAATGGACAGACTGAGATAGATAACAATTTTGAAATCAGCCAAAGAGATAGACGAAGATAGATATGAGCCTAGTGAGTGACCATTTAGTGGGGGAGGTTTTATTTCTGTTGTACACATCCTGGGTGATAATGAAACCTTGAATGGAAAAGACAATTGTTTTCACTGCATCTGTAAGTAAAAAATTTGTTTCCGTTTCTCAGCATCGTCTTCTCTTGTTTGCAGGGAAAACATGATGTTTTATTGTCTCTCGTCTTGTGTTCAATCTCACTGATGCATGCATGTATTTACATCAGTACATTTGATAAAGTTACATACAATTTTCCAGCAGCACATTTATTTGAAGCAGCACTCTTGTTTTTATAATTTGAAAAAATTCCTACCATTATCACTATTCCAGGAAGCACTTGTATTCTGTACAAAAAGAGTTGGCCTCGTCTGAGAAGGAAAAGGCAAAAAGATACTGGCCTTTTCCAAAAGTTAGCCCCAAATAAAGATAACTAAAAATTCTCTACTACGTATGATTGTTCGTGAAGGAAGGCTCATTTTGAAATCAGCGACCTTTTGTGATAGAGGTCAACTGTTGCTTTATAGCTTGAAATTTGGCAATTGTTATAGATATAATGAGAGCTATTAGTGGGTAGGGGTAAAATGACATGTTCTTGTATTGTTCTCTTGGTTTCCTTCCCCCAGCCACCAATATTCCTGATGTGGCATCTTCCTTTCACTGTCTGCTCCTTCTTCCCACCCTCTCTCTTGACACCTGCTCGCCCACCCACCTCCACATCTTGAAGTGGCACTGACGAAATTTGTAATGGAGAAAGAGCTAAGTCTGAGGTTCTCATCCAGTGTTGCTTTTTTGTGCCTCTTGAAAAGGCTGTTTGACCCCTACTGTCGACCCCTTATAACCTCCCTTGCATGCCACCCCCACCCAAGCAGTCATTACACTTCCTACCTCTGGGAGCTGAGTCCCAAAATAGCCAGAGTGAGAAAAGGAGACAAATTGTTTTTGTGTCAAATTTTATCTTAACTCTTTACATGTGATTTACAGACATATTTAAATCAATGGCACAGTTGATAAAGGCGTTAGTTAGATCCAGTGACAGTAACCCAAAGAGTATGAGTTCAATACTTGGCTAAGGCAGTGGAGAACTTTCAGAGGGAAATTAACAGGAGATAACTGATAACTGACATCCATTAAACATGGCACGTGGAACTAGAACAGTCTACCCCAGTGAGCGAAATAAAGGGTTCAGTTCGACATTCCAACCACCTGAAGAAGGCCGGAGCGTACAACGGCCGAAACGTTGTAATAAATATGGTAACAAAGATGAGGACAATAGTCCAAATAATGTAAATAATAGACATATTTAACATTTCTTCAAAACCTTCTGGTATTTTTTTTTCCATAGAATTTTTATGAATTCACAACATATTCATGTATACCAAGTTGTCAAAACCAAATATTTTAGACCAAATTTTTAGAGAGTTGGCAGAAACGATCCTAGTTTTGTTTTGATTAAATTTGTGTATGATTAGTCAGAGTTCGATTGAATAATTGTATGATATTGTTATAAAACCAACAGAACCAGAAAATACTTTAATGAAGGCTTTAATAAACAAAGTGGCCGACTATATGGCGCTAATGCTAAACACAAGAAGACTGAGCCAAAGAAGGTTGCAAATATATATCAAACAGAGTCCTAAGGGAGGTAATAATTACATGAAGTGTTTGAATTAAGGGAAGTAATGTATATGACACAAATATCAATCCATGTTGGCTTATTTAATGTTGAATTCTGTTTTTATGATACTTGAGCCTAGGTAAACATTAGTTGTATCTATACTTGAGTCTACAGGTAAACATTAGTTGTATCTATACTTGAGTCTACAGGTAAACATTAGTTGTATCTATACTTGAGTCTACAGGTAAACATTAGTTGTATCTATACTTGAGTCTACAGGTAAACATTAGTTGTATCTATACTTGAGTCTACAGGTAAACATTAGTTGTATCTATACTTGAGTCTACAGGTAAACATTAGTTGTATCTATACTTGAGTCTACAGGTAAACATTAGTTGTATCTATACTTGAGTCTACAGGTAAACATTGGTTGGTAAGTAGCATCTTAATGCCTTATTACAAACTAAGCATTAAAAATTAAAAAAGTGACATGATATTTTTCTTATGGCAAAGAGCCCAAATTTATTATTTTAACTACCTTCACTATTTGGAAAGGATTATTGTTTTAAAAAGTGATGATTAAAATTGTAATAAAACCTATAATTCCTATACTTTATGAATCTAAGTACAGTACTAGATTGGCTGCAAGGTCTCGTCATTTTACTGTTGAAATGGATAGATGTAACCATAAGTTCTATGCTAACAGTTTCTTCCCACTTGTGGAACTTCCGGCTTCTTGCTTCCCTGTTAACATTGGTCTTCAAAAATTTAAATTCAATGTCAATCGTTATCTTCTGTCTTCTTAATTCTTCTTCTTTTATTGTCTTCTCTCCTTAATAGTAGTTTTTTCTCATATTCTCTAACACTCAGTAACTCCTTGCGTCCTAGTGGCTTTATTGCCTTTGATCTTCAAAAATTTAAATGCAATGTCACTCGTTATCTTCTGTCTTCTTAATTCTTGTTCTTTTATTGTCTTCTCTCCTTAATAGTAATTTTTCTCATATTCTCTAACACTCAGTAACCCCCTTGCATCTTAGTGGCTTTATTGCCTTGTTTAGAGTGAAATGATTAAAATGAACATAAGAAAGTGAATTTATACATTTTTTTTTTGTTCTTGAGAATTTACAATAAAAATATTAGACACCATTTATTAAATTGTTTACAAGAATAATTTTATATTTGGAACATTTTAAAAACTAATACAATTAAAACTACTGCAATGTAATATTTATCATTTACTAATTTATACAGAAATAAATATGAAAATAATCTTTTATTCATAAATTTATAAACATTTACTAAATTTTTAAAATATGTAAACTAAAAGTAAATTATGTAAAATTATGTAAAAATATTATTTTAGTATGTAAAATAAAGAAATCGTTATTATTTACCATTTTATAAAGATTGAATCAACTATCCCAATAAACAATCTAATAAATAGAGTGCTCGTTATTTTTGTAAATAATGTGTAAATAAAATTTATGAATTCATATGTTTTGGTTTTATTAAAATTCTAATCATTCTTTTTAAAACAATAAACATTGCTGTGGAGTGAAGTTAATTTACGTAACATTGGTGTCAATGGAAGAACCGTCCTTTTGACAAACTCCTGTTTTTTTTTTCAAGCACAAAGGTTAAACATTGATAAAACCTTTTGTTGCAAACAATAGTCCTAGAAAAGAAAAGTAAAAATTATTTAAAACAGGCCATATTTTTAAAAAAATTCCAAACTAAGGCATTTATATTGACTTTTCTTTTCTTTTCTTAATTTTCTCTTTCGCAATTTTTCATCTTCTTAAAAAGTGTAAACATCAATGTGATCTACCCTGATGCACAATTGAAAATGATATTAAAAAAAAAGGGGGGAGTACAATCACACACACACAAAAAAATTTTTCTTGAAAATTTTGAAGAGAGACTGCTTTATAAAGAAAATATATCCTCTTTTATGTAAATTCTAAAAGTTTTATTAAATCCAATAATTAGATGAATTTTAAAAGATTTTTAAAATCAACACGATTTTACGACCCAAGAAAGGCAATGGTATTTTATGGCAATGGTATTTACACAATGTAAACAACATTTTTAAATGCTAATATATCCAATTCTAATTCAAATATAGTAATAATATTTATATCTGATGTGGACCCGAAGTAGGGGCCACGGAAGGAAAACACGAAACACGGGTTAGAGGTAAGAAAGATATATTAAACAGAAAAGTTACAAAGAATAGTGTAAGAGTAAGCAGAGCTTACTATCCAGTGGTGTCCGATATTGGTATCGTACACAGCTGCGCATTACTGGTGCTACTCCCATGATACTACCATTCACATAATAATATAGTACTGGGAGTGTCCATGATGTAGGGAAGTATTGGTCTCACAACAATATCATAATTTTTTCTATTTCATCTACTTTTGATTAGCAGGAAAATAAACTGACCATAAAATTAAGTTTTATATGTCTTTCATAGCATTTTTTTCTTTTTACTCCAGCAACAGATTTCTCCAATAAACATGTCTATGTTTCTGAGGTATTGTAATTATTTACACTATTTACATTGTTCAGATTCTTGTCTTCATCTTTATTGTCTTATTGACAACATTCACTTTTGCCGCCATCTTTATTGTCATATTCACGACGTTGTGAGTTCAATATCTAGTCACAGCAAAGGTGAACAAAATTTTGGAGGGTTGAGTTCCTAAAGGGCAATAACTAAAACTGAGATATCCAGAAAGGGCATGGCATGTGGAACTAGAACAATCTACCCCAGTGGACAAAATAAGGAGTTCAGTTCTAAATTCCAATATATATCACCTGAAGAAGGCTGGAGTGTACAACAGCTGAAATGTTGTGAATATGACAATAAAAATGAGGAATAAAATTTGAAGAAACTCATCAGTTTGGAGTGGGGGTATTATTAATATACACCTTTTAAGTGCTGAATCTAGGTGCGTCGTCAGTGTTGTTACTACCATGTCACTAGAAGTTTCAGATCTAAATAAACAACGGACTTCTTCGATGGGCGACCTGACCAAATATGATCAGTATTCAGCCCGCACCCAGAATAAAATTTGCCACTAGCTTTAGGACGTGCATTATATAAGTTGCCCCAGTAAACAGCAACCAATTAAGACTTCACTTAGGCTATTCGATGTTATCGGTTAGGTAGACTTGATTGTACTGATCTTCCTACATGCGGCCAAGATGGGGTGTTTTTTGGAAGAAGAGAAGAAAACAAACCAATATATATATATATATATATATATATATATATATATATGTGTGTGTGTGTTTTATGACAGACAATATTTATTTTGATATCATTTTCAAATAAAAAGTCTCATTAGAAAATATGAGAAAATTCAAAAGAAAATATACAGGACTATGTTGTCTTTAACATTCAACACATGTTTATTATATATATATATATATATATATATATATAATATATATATATATATATATATATATATATATATATATATATACAGAAAAAAAATGATTTATTATATTGGCTTGTCTTACGACTTTTCTTTCTCTTTCTCCCCTTTTAACTTCTCTAAAATAACTTATTTGTTTGGTCTTTCCCTTTTTTTAACTTTCCTTTTTATTCTTATTTTTCTTTCAATAAAATGTTTACAATAGAGTGATTAAAATGACTGACTATTTACAACTTTTAAAACTAAGAGAAAAAACATTTAACTAAAATTTCTTAAAAATAAATTAATCAAGCTATTTACATGTTAAATGCTAGTTAGAAAAAATAAAAAACGTAATGTGTAAATTTTAGATAAAATAGGTTACCCCCCCCCTAAAAAAAAACAAAAAAATTATCCTTACCAGATGGAATTCGTTTAAAAACTGAGAGAAATAACATAACTAAAATTGCTTAAAATAAATTAATCAAGATATTTACATATTGAATAATAGTCAAAAAAAAAAAATAGTGTATAAATTTAGCTAAAATAAGTTACTCCTAAAAAAGATTATCCTTAAAGGAAACCAATTAAAAAAAAACTAGTAAATACGACAAAAAAAGAACAAAGAAAACACCAGAAACGAAACGAGGGTAATTACGAAAAAAAAAAAAAAAATTAAAATTACAATTAAAGAAAAGGAAAGATTACTTGTAAGAATGTTTTTGTAATAAAATAAATCTACTCGAAAGACCAGTAAAACACAAAAATGAAGTCGTTGAATATGTGACTGTATGCAAATCGAATAAATTGATTCTCTGAAGCTTCTCGTCATCTATATATACAATTTTAACATACATATATACAAATCAGCTTTAAAAGTATTTAGTGGCGGTATTTACGACATATGTACGTCTGCATTGGGAACGTTCATATTTTTAGTAGTTTTGGGCCACTCATGAGCCCTATTTATCCACAACAACCTGGTGGCCTTTTCAACTGACTCCAGGATCATTTGAATTGCCTGCTTTCTTTTTTGTCCAGTTATACTTAGGCTAGTAAGGGCTCATATCATTGACTGTCCAGCGAACCCCCTACAGCCGATCTCGACTGGGAAACAATGAGTACGCCATCCTTTAGTTCTGCAATCATCTAAGAGTCCTTCATATTTACTGTACTTTCTCTCAAATGCCTCTTGCATATGCTCCTCCCATGGGACAGCTAACTCCAGCAAAATAATCTGTTTTGTGGCATCTGAATAAACGATTATGTCTGGACGGAGTTTGGAGGACGATATATGTGTTGAGAATTTCAATTGTTTCCCGAGATCGACTCTCATCTGCTAATCCGACGCGGACGATAACAGTGAATGGGATCCTGCAACCTTCTTACTCGGCTTTGCACCTGCTTTAACGAAGGGGATAGTTCTTCTTTCTAGGATGAGTCTATTGCTCTGCAAAGCTTCAGCAATAATGAGTGCTATCGCCTCTAAAACCTTGTCATGATGCCACCGATAGCGCCCATCTGTCAGAGCAGTTCTGCACCCGCTCAATACGTGTTGCAGTGATCCCCTCCCCGAACACAAGGGGCACTTTGGTGAATCTATTTTCCCCCATAGGTGTAGGTTGGTCGTGCTTGTTAATACGTCGTACACCATCTGAACCAGGAATCTAGATGATCTGAAGTCGGTATTCCAAAGATCTGACCATGGACACTTTTTGCCAATCTACACCATCCCACTTGGTCCACGCACCCTGCTAGCTATAACCGGCCATTTTTGTCATCCACTTTTCCTCCCTCCCCGCTCTTACTTCGTCCTGTATCAGGTGTTGACGCTCCTTCACTGTGCTTTTTCTGAATCTGTAGGTAGGAGGGAATCAGCCCTGTGCGACTGAACCCACTATTGCTTTTACCCTCAAGTTCCCTTCTGCGATAGCTAGTTCCTTAGTTGCACTCCATTTTCTGCCCGTCTTGACCTCAATTCCTGCGCCTGATACTTTGGGATCTCTGGAGTTTCTATACTGGTATCTTTCCTTTGTCTGTGAAACCATGAATTCCTCGACCAGCCCTCAGGATGGCATTGGATGATCCATATAAGGCTGCACTGCTTAAGCTTCGAGCTAATCCTAACCATCTACGGAGGAAACTGCTAGCTCTCCTCTCCAACGTCTCCACAGTCAAGATGGGAACACTATATGTCTGGAGTGGCCATATTGCTCATGGGAGCACACAGTGATGGTATAGCCAGGCTTTGAAACACCCAGGCAATCCAGATTTATCTATTTTCGCCAGCCACACATAAAAATCAGTGCGTATAGCTTCGATAGCTGGTGTATCCTTCAGAGCATTACAAAAAGATTTCCCTAGACTTTTAACAGGCTTTTCAGCCAATGTTGGAATGGCTCTCCCTTCCATTTACCACCCGGCCCTTTACCACTGATCTACATTTGTTTGACTTGAAATTCATTCTTGCCCACTCAATCAGTCTTTCTAAACCGTGTAATAGCCATCTACAGCCTGTAACAGAATGTGTGGTGACTGTAAGATCGTCCATGTAAGCATGGATGGGTGGTTGCTTAACTCCGGTATTGGAAACGAGGCCATGGCATTCCACCTCAGCGGACTTCACGAGCATATTCATTGCGAGAGCAAAAAGCGTGGCTGACAATGATCAGCCTGTAATAATTCCTCTCTCGAGTCTATGCCAGTCTGAAGATACCAAACCAGATGAAACTCTTAGATGGAATTGACTGTAGTAATCCAGGATAAGCTCGCGGATACTACACGGGCCGTAATGTCTAACCAAAGCTTCTTCCACGAGTTTATGCGGTATGGACCCATATGCATTGGCCAAATCCAACCACGCAACAGCCAGGTCCCCTTTATTCCTCCTTGCATCCCTTATTAATTGCGACAAAACTCCTATATGCTCAACGCAGCCAGGCATACCAGGGGTTCCGCCTTTTTTGTACTACTGTATCTATGACATTAATTTTTAGCAAAAAAGCAGATAGCCGTCGGGAAATCCCACTAAAAAATATTTTGCTTTCTGTACTCACTAATGAGATACATCGAAACTGCTCGATATTTTCTGAGTTCTCTTCTTTTGGATTCAAACACCTTCTGCGTATTGCCATTGTTCTGCTAAATTACTTTAATGATCTTCCATAATTTCATGAGAAGACCTGGGCAAAGCTTGTACACGGAATAAGGCATGCCACTCAGACCTGATGACGAAGCTGATCCAGCTGCCATTACTATCTGTTTGACCTCACACAAACTTGGCACCCTCGTGTCGAACTCAATTTCTGGGGGGTTCAGTTTAATGAGGCGATCATTAAATCCTAATTCCTCATCCATTCTTGGGTCCCTAAAAGAGCTCTTCAAAAAGGAATCCACCCTGTCTTTTGGGCATGCTAATCTGCCACTCCTCTTATCTCCCAGAAGTCTTCTGGTGAAATCAAACGGGTCGGAGATAAACAAAGCCCTCTTCCTGGCCCACTCTTTCCTACGGAGATGATGTCCTTCTGCTCTTTGCAGGTTTTTCAGTTTCTGTCTCCACATATCTCTCAGTTCCGAAAGGGCTGGTCACTCTTCTTCACAAAGATTCTGTTCATGGTCAGAATGTTTCAAATGAAAAATATATTCATGGTTGTTTATTTGTTTTTGCTTAATTATCTCTGAAGGTTAGATTTCACCTATTTTTAGGTCTCTGCACCCCCCCTTCCTACAGAATCGGGAGCGAAGTAAGGGGGGGAAAGCTGCTTTACTCGGTTAAATAATCTTTAAAACATAGAGTATGAATTACTTTTTTCTTTTTTATCTTAATCCATTATCTCTGTTAATCTCTTAGTTTGTTTTATGCACCCCCATCTCCCATCACTTGAATTTGCTTCTGGGCAAATGTGTCAGTTGCGGGGAGAGATTTCACCTTTTCATCTCTTAGTAGTTGTCATTTCAACACTGGTTTGAAAACCTGTAACACTTTCTTTGTACAAGCCACAAAAAAAAAATTAATAATAGTATAATAATTCTAATAATATATGACCCATGATGAGTGAACGTTTTTATTCTGCTAAAAATCGCCTGGAGATATGTTTTGGGTGCACAATGCTTCAAAACATCCCTGTTTTAAATGGCATAGAATCCTCAAAAAACAATGATGATGATGATGATGATGTAAGCAACCTTTTTTCTTTTCTTTCTTTTTTTTAAAACTTATTTAAATGTCCTGCCAGAGGTTTTTCCTATTCCATAAACAACTCCTCTACCCATTCACAACTTTTTGGGCTTTCACTTTTACTTATCTTTTCCTTCGTAGGAGAAACTTTTTAATCTTTGCTTTGCAACTCTTCAGTCAATTCTAATAGATACAATTTCCTTTATATATATGTATATATATATATATATATATATAGATGTATAATATATATAGATGTATAATATATATATATATAGATGTATAATATATATATATATATATATATATAGATGTATAATATATATATATATATATATATAGATGTATAATATATATATATATATATATATAGATGTATAATATATATATATATATATATATATAGATGTATAATATATATATATATATATATATATAGATGTATAATATATATATATATATATATATATAGATGTATAATATATATATATATATATATATATAGATGTATAATATATATATATATATAGATGTATAATATATATATATATATAGATGTATAATATATATATATATATATAGATGTATAATATATATATATATATATATAGATGTATAATATATATATATATATATATATATATATAGATGTATAATATATATATATATATATATATAGATGTATAATATATATATATATATATATATAGATGTATAATATATATATATATATATATATAGATGTATAATATATATATATATATATATATAGATGTATAATATATATATATATATAGATGTATAATATATATATATATATAGATGTATAATATATATATATATATATATATAGATGTATAATATATATATATATATATATATAGATGTATAATATATATATATATATATATATAGATGTATAATATATATATATATATATATAGATGTATAATATATATATATATATATATATATATAGATGTATAATATATATATATATATATATATATAGATGTATAATATATATATATATATAGATGTATAATATATATATATATAGATGTATAATATATATATATATATATATATATAGATGTATAATATATATATATATATATAGATGTATAATATATATAGATGTATAATATATATATATATATATATAGATGTATAATATATATATATATAGATGTATAATATATATATATATATATATAGATGTATAATATATATATATATAGATGTATAATATATATATATATATATAGATGTATAATATATATATATATATATAGATGTATAATATATATATATATATATATAGATGTATAATATATATATATATAGATGTATAATATATATATATATATATATATATAGATGTATAATATATATATATATAGATGTATAATATATATATATAGATGTATAATATATATATATATATATATAGATGTATAATATATATATATATATAGATGTATAATATATATATATATAGATGTATAATATATATATATATATAGATGTATAATATATATATATATATATATATATAGATGTATAATATATATATATATATAGATGTATAATATATATATATATATATAGATGTATAATATATATATATATATATAGATGTATAATATATATATATATATATAGATGTATAATATATATATATATATATAGATGTATAATATATATATATATATATAGATGTATAATATATATATATATATATAGATGTATAATATATATATATATATATAGATGTATAATATATATATATATATAGATGTATAATATATATATATATATATAGATGTATAATATATATATATATATATAGATGTATAATATATATATATATATATAGATGTATAATATATATATATATATATAGATGTATAATATATATATATATATATAGATGTGTAATATATATATATATATATAGATGTGTAATATATATATATATATATAGATGTGTAATATATATATATATATATAGATGTGTAATATATATATATATATATATAGATGTATAATATATATAGATATATATATATGTATAATATATATAGACGTATAATATATATGTATAATATATATAGACGTATAATATATATGTATAATATATATAGACGTATAATATATATGTATAATATATATAGACGTATAATATATATGTATAATATATATAGACGTATAATATATATGTATAATATATATAGACGTATAATATATATGTATAATATATATAGACGTATAATATATATGTATAATATATATAGACGTATAATATATATGTACAATATATATAGACGTATAATATGTATAATATATATAGACGTATAATATATATGTATAATATATATAGATATATATATTATATTTTATATATATATATATTATATTTTATATATATATATATATATATTTTATATATATATATTTTATATATATATATATTATATTTTATATATATATATATATATATTTTATATATATATATATATATTTTATATATATATATATATATATTTTATATATATATATATATATTATATTTTATATATATATATTTTATATATATATATTTTATATATATATATATATATTATATTTTATATATATATATTTTATATATATATATTTTATATATATATATATATATTATATTTTATATATATATATATATATATATATATTATATTTTATATATATATATATATATATATATATATATATATATTATATTTTATATATATATATATATATATATATATATATATATTATATTTTATATATATATATATTATATTTTATATATATATATATATATATATATATATATATATTATATTTTATATATATATATATATATATATATTATATTTTATATATATATATTATAAATATATATTTTATATATATATATATATATATATATATATTATATTTTATATATATATATTATAAATATATATTTTATATATATATATATATATATATTATATACAGTGTCCATAAATTTTGTGTGCACTTTAAATTTAAAATTTTTTTAAAGTGCACACGAACTTTATGGACACCCTGTATATATATTTTATATTATATATATATTATTTGTATTAAATATCAATATTATATATATATAATGGATCACACCCAAGTGATTAGAACGTTCGCTTTATGACCATGAGAACCAGGTTCAAATCTCACCATAGTTGATTTGTCAGAAAGGAGAGTTCCTGATGTTATCGGTCTGGTGTAGGACGATCCCAGCATGCAGCATCTTTGGAAAGTGCCTGAAAACCATACCACAGGTTGACCCAAGCCTTGTGAGTGAAATTGGGTAGAAGGAACACTTGGGGGAATGTCAATAGCTGTGCTAGCATGAAGTCACAAGTCATCGTGACTGAGTGTTTGAGTATGCTGGCCTTGTTCAGATTGTTAATCACACTAGATAATATGCTGTCTCCTAGAAACTGTAACTAAGGTCTGCTCAGCATAGTTGAAGTATAATCCTCAGTGGGGCTCAGTGGGTGTTGAACAAACACAACAAATGTGCCTGAGCGAGCATCTGAATTAAGGATTGGCTAGCCACCTTAGTAGACAGGTATCCTCGAATACAAGTGGACACCTATTCTTATTATATATATATATATATATATATATATATATAAAACAAAACAAGAGGTCCACATGTGCTTCTTATAATATTATTATTATATATATATATATATATATATATATATATATATATATATATATATATATATATATATATATATATATATAAAACAAAAGAGGTCCACATGTGCTTCTTATAATATATAGATTCAATAGGTCTGTTAATGAAATTTGTGGAACAAAGAAAAATATTGAAAGTACTTGAATAGGAAAAAAATTACATCATCTTAATTGATAATTTCATCTTAATATCAAGAAACTGATTAGACAACTGGAAAGGATCAGTATAAAAATAAATAGACATAATATGTCTATTTTATTCAATGAAAATATGCTGCCTATATATATATATATATATATATATATATATATATATATATATATATATATATATATATCTACACACTACAGATCAAAAGTTTGAAGCCAACTCTGATCATTTTTTAGATTGGCCCAAAAAGTAGATGTTTTGTACTTTGAATAAAAGGAAATTATTATACATGCTGAAAAAAAAGGGAAACATGATTTTTTTTATTAGAAATTTTATTATGACAAAAATAAAAAATGCATTTTATGATTAAATTTTGCTCTCGTCAAAATATCCTCCTCTGGCCTTTATGAGTGCAGCACAAATTTTTCGCATTTGTTGCAAAAGTTTTACAAAGTGTCAGTTTGATAATTGATTCCATTCTTTTTTAAATGACTCTAAGAAAAGATTGAAAGTACTTGGGTTAAAAAAAAAACAAACTACAGCACCTTCCTTGATGAATTTCATCTTAACATCAAGAAACTGATTAGAGAACTGGAAAGGATGTGTATAAAAAGAGACATAATATGCCTATATTATTCAATGCAATATGTTTGAATGAAGATATACTGCCTAAATATTCATATTTTAAATTACATGATCCACTAGCTCATCACAAATATATATATATATATATATATATATATATATATATATATATATATATATATATTTAATGTTCTGACAGATTCTTATCACTTTAAACCTTACTTTAGTTTACTCAAATACGAGTATCCATTAAAATAATGTTTAAAGTGATACAAATCTGTTGGATTAAAATCCATTCTAAAATAATCTCTTTCGTTATGTTTGGATACAAAACTATGCAGAGAAATATTTTGGGAGATTTATGACGAGAGATGTTTTGCTTAACAATACAATTTGGGCCTTGCCTAACTATATATATATATATATATATATATATATATATATATATATATATGCTATCAGTATAAACCATCTTTGACCGGGTATTTCATTACTGGGAATTTTTGGCATGCAATTGGAGCAGTTTAAGTTTAAAGTCAGCCCACCCGAAAATCAGTATTAGTAACAAACAATTGGGTGCAACTAAGGTACATCCCCAAATAGGGGGTAACAATTTGAATGGAGGGGGGCCCTGAAAAGGGCTGTTTTTGCGTTCTCAATCTTGCAAGGAAGGAACCTCTTCCATGGACTGTCATAATAATAATATACAATAATTTTTATTTATAATATAATTTTTTTTATAATTCTAATCTTTTGCATTAGATTTCAAATCTCTAAATTGATTGTACGCTGTTTTTTACAGACATTTAATTTTGCCTTTGCATTTGCGCAAAGTGTAAAAAATCAGTTTTTTTTTTTTTATTTTCACCTTCAAGGTTGTAATTTTTCCAGCCAACTTGGACTCAAAACCGGCACTGAAGAATTATCTATCAAACAAAAAAAATTAATCAAAATTAGATGAAAACTGCCGAAACTCATAAACAACATCCAATCACACACACACACACACACACACACATATATATATATATACACACATACACACACACACAGATATATACACACACACATTTTGTATCAAAAGGATTAACCCTGTGTTCCATTTGGAGCTTCTTTTTATATTGAAAAATCCCAGAAAATACTGTATCTTT
>OZ038509.1:26453021-26480521 GCA_964036315.1 Acanthosepion esculentum
TGTGAGCCATTGACGCCCACACAGCGAATCAGTTTTTAAATGTTCAGTCTTAGCTCCCCAGTGTATAGCCAGGTTTACCCCCTTTTTAATAGCATCTATCTCTGTGAGATTGATGTGTTGTGTATCTGACTCTGGTTGCAACCAAGCTGCATCTTCAAAAACAGACCCACACAGTTCAAGCAAGACTCCAGTGGCTAAAGAACTTGCATCAACCCACACATCTACTTGGGTCGCTTTGCCTCACCCTGTGTTGTAGTGTCTTCCCTCTAATGAGTCTCTTATGAACTCTTCCACTTACTATAAAGTAGTAGGAAAAGTAAGCCTCAGGGGAACCGTCGACCAGTCAACTTGGACGAGGCTTTGCCGAAGAGCAAAGTTTTGTTCGGGGAGGTAGACAGACCTGAACCCATTTATACGGGTTCTAAGGGAATATTTTTGGCCGAGCCTACAGGCGCGGAGAACTCACGCTAAACTTGGCCTTGTGCCACATACACCCCTCGTGGGGAGGCTGTTAAATATAACAGTCAACCAGACTGTTCATAACTGTCAAACTCTCTGCTGAGGCAGAGAGGAACCCGGAAAGGGCAAAGTTTCGTCCGGGGAGCTAGACAGACCCTGAACCCATTTATGCAGGTTCTAAGGGAATATTTTTGGCCGAGCCAATGGGCTTGTAGAACCCATGGTAAACCCGGCCTTGTGCCAGATACGACCCACGTGGGTGGGGGGGGGATAAATATAACAGTGATATAGGCTGTGACTGTTTTCAGCTCCTGTCGAACTCTCTGCCTTGGGAGGAGAGGAACCTGGATGAGGCTGTGCCGAAGGGCTGAGTTTTGTCCAGGGAGGTAGACAGACCCGAATCTGTTTATGCAGGTTCTACAGGGAATTTTTGGCCGAGACTACAGGCTCGGATGACCCATGTTAAACTCGGCCTTGTGCCACATGTACCGGGGGTGGGGGCTACTAAATATAACAGTGATATAGACTGAACGCTGGTCAACCGACACACACTCCCAAGTCGTGTAACACATTTCTGTTGTATTTACTATTCAATACACTATTTATATGCAACCTCTTGTTTTATTATTTCTTTACTAATTACTCGGTCACAACTCACCCCCTGGTAATAGTCTCTGTCAACATTCTTTATAGCAAGGCATCATTGGTTTGATAGTCCCAACCTTTCATCACTGTGCTTGCTCTTCACGTAATGACACCAGCCACTACTTGCAGCCACCCACAGACTGGGAGGTGTCCAACAAGCTTGCCACAAAAAGAGAATACCTTCCTCCTGGTGACTGCCTCTGGGATGTCAGGAAGCACATTCCTATACTTCCAAAGAAGAATGTTGTCTTCCCCACCAGACAGTTAAGCCAAGTATCCAAACTCCATTTTTTGGTCATTCTGGAATTTTGCTTGTCAGTCCAAAGCGCAACAGGTATTCAGTGAAACTAGTTGCAGACAGGTCATCAATGTATGACAAGATTGCCTCTCTGATTATTTCATCCTGAGATATCACAGCATTGATGGTGGATCTCATTATTTCAACGTTCAGCCCAAATCACAATCTGGTCAGGCAGTACCCTGCCTTGAAAGATGACAGTTTAGTATGGCCAAAGTCGTTCATCGATGTGTTCCTGTAGATAGGCTGATCTGAGATCTAGCAGTGTGACGTTCGATCCTTTGTGCCTCCATTCTCTTAGTTTGCTGGGGTAAACATCAGCATCTGCAGTGTACTCGTTGACATAGACGTTGAGTACTTTGTAGCCCATTATGGGATGCACTTTCAACTTGATTTTCTGCACGACGGCCATCAGCAGAAGTAGCCCTCTTGGGAGTCCAAGCTTCTGCTTGTTATATCGAATAAACCAACCATTTTGAATCTATTGTCACAATTCTCTCTCATAAAATCCTCTGATTTTCATCATCATAGAATAATCTGTGACGCAGTTTTGTAACTTGCCTGGCATTTTGCCTTCTGCCCATTTCCAGGAGACAGATACAGGTGTTAAATTGATACAGGTGTTAAATTGATACAGGTGTTAAACTGATACGGGTGTTAAATTGATACAGGTGTTAAAATGATACAGGTGTTAAACAGATACAGTTGTTAAATTGATACAGGTGTTAAACTGATACAAGTGTTAAATTGATACAGGTATTAGCCATATCAGATGAGCTTGGTGGATATAGTATAGAAGTTCAAATCTTGTCATGTCACATGAAAGTTGCCATGAAAAGTAAAGCAACAATAAAAATGAAAGGAAAAATAATCAAGGCCTTTAGGAGGAAAATCAATTTCTAATCTTTCAATTATATTTGGGTGTACGTAAAGTTCAAATGTATTAAGTCTGTGTTTGGGGGTTGGTGGTGAGCCAAACCTCAATTACTGGTTTTAATTGGCAAGCAATTTACTTATAGATTAAAGAATTAGTCAGAATGGTTCAGACAGTCAAATCGGCTTCAGGTATATTGATAATAAAATGGTTTACTCAGCATGTCATGTATTTATTGATACAAGAGGAATTCCTGCTCTTCAGCATCATCGACAATCTGTTTTTAGTCATTCTTTATAAAAAAAATTATTCAAAATAATGAACTTCTTGTTTGGATGGACTGAATACAAGTATACATGTGTGGGGCTGCCCCACCCGCTGAATTGACTTAACATGTTGTTTCCAAATCTTTAAATTCATTATTAGATGAAACATTGTCAGTTAGTTTTAATGTTTGTTTCATATTTCTTCCATCTTCATTCTTTTACATTTAAACCAAGTAGTAATAGTCTTAAGTTGTCTGAATTGCTTAGATGAAGCCTTGACAATTATTATTCATTTTTCACTAGTATTTCTTTCATCTTATTTCTCTTGCTTTTCCACCAAGTAGAAATAGTCTTAAGTTGTCTGAATTTCTTAGATGAAGCCTTCTCAATTATTATTCATTTCTGACTAGTATTTCTTTCATCTTATTTCTCTTGCTTTTCCACCAAGTAGAAATAGTCTTAAGTTGTCTGAATTCCTTAGATGAAGCCTTCTCAATTATTATTTATTTTTGACTAGTATTTCTTTCATCTTATTTCTCTGGCTTTTTCATCAAGTAGTAATAGTCTATCATCTAGTTCACACCCCTCCGCAGTCTTTTCAACAGGAGTAGTGATTTATTCCTTATTTTCCTGTTTAGGACTCGGTTTTCAGTTCCTTCTAAAGTCTTTTCCTTCCCTTTCACTTCCTGTAGCTACTTGCGTCTTGGTGGCTTTATCCCCTTGCTTGAACGGAATTGATTAAAAAAAAAATCTGTCTAATTTACATGGGTTCTTCTCATTTCAATTATTTTAATAAACCAAATAACTTAAGTCCAGACACCTGTTCCTGGGACATCGCCCTGTCCCCCTTAAACCTAAAAGAGGCAGAGGCAGGTACATATTCTGATGCCTCCAAGAACCTATGAAACTGACTAGTTTTGAGAGTCATGTGTCAGTATCTAACACTTAGAAAGATTGATTGATATTATTTATATACTAGCAGAACCTGTTACTAATAAATTTTGTAATGTTGCACTTTTCACCCTATGACCATTCCCAGATAGTTATAAGAAAAATGATATAGTCTCTCTTAAAATACTGAAATGTGGTATGAAACATAGTTTCATTAATCATAAAATCATTTTTTGATAAAATGGAATGTAAATATAAATTATATACATTTTCCACACATGAAAGGTAATGTTATGAATAATCAAGGGTGGTCTCCCCTTGTTTTGTCAAGCTCCTCTTTGAGAGAGCTATTTCTGTTTACTGGGAATATAAAAGGACATTATCCGCAAACCTTGTATTCTCAGTTGAATAAAGCTCTCTTACAGTCTACATCCGCATACTTTTGTCATTACAGGTAATATTAGAATTACTTATCTTAATTTTTCTCAATTGAGGCATGGGTCATTGGTATCTGTCTATATTTCTGAGATGAGGTATTATGTACACTATTTACATTATTTGGACTATTGTCCTCATCTTTGTCGCCATATTTATTACAACATTTCGGCTGTTGTATGCTCCAGCCTTCTTCAGGTGGTTGGAATGTCAAACTGAACCCTTTATTTCACTTACTGGGGTAGACTGTTCTAGTTCCATGTTCCATGTTTAATGGATGTCAGTTATCAGTTATCTCCTGTTCATTCCCCTCTCCAAGTTCTCCACACATGGCACAGTGGATAAAGGCATTGGTTAGATCCAGTGACAGGACCCAAAGAGTGTGAGTTCAATACCCGGTTAAGGCAGTTGAGAAATTGGAGAGGGGAATTAACAGGAGATAACTGGTAACTGACGTCCATTAGACATGGCACGTGGAACTAGAACAGTCTGCTCCAGTGAGTGAAATAAAGGGTTCAGTTCGACATTCGAACCACCTGAAGAAGGCCAGAGCATACAACGGCCGAAATGTTGTAATAAATATGGCATCAAAGACGAGGACAATAGTACGAATAATGTAAATAATGTATATAATACCTCATCTCAGAAATATAGACAGATACTGAAGAAGGCTGGAGCATACAATGGCTGAAACGTAATAAATATGGCAACAAAGATGAGGACAATAGTCAGAATAATGTAAATAGTGTACATAATACCTCATCTCAGAAATATAGACAGATACTGAAGAAGGCCGAAGCGTACAATGGCCGAAACGTTGTAATAAATATGGCGACAAAGATGAGGACAATAGTCTGAATAATGTAAATGGGGTCATTGGTAATCTGAAGAAGTATGTGGGTATTGGCAATAGCAATAAAAATTATTTTGGGGGGCTATGAAGCGTGCTTTATTCCAAAGATTGTTGCACTGTTAATTTTCTTATAAAAATTTTAACAACTTACAATGATTTTTAGAAGATGAATGATACCAAACAATGAAGTTGTATCAATTGATATATGATGATATAAACATAAAATATGATAAAGTTCCTTACAAATAAATATATTTTAATGTTGGCCCATATTTACATATATATTGTAATGACAAAAGTATGCAGGTGTAGGGTTTAAGAAAGCTTTATTCAACTGAGAATACAAGGTTCAAATATAGTGTCCTTTTATAGTCCCAGTAAATAGAAATAGCTCTCTCAAAGTGGAGAGTAACAAAACAAGGGGAGACCACTCTTGATTATTCATAACACATGTACACATGCTTATGTCACATAAGAACATAAGTAAACAAATGGAATTCTTAATAGGTTCATAAATATTTACAAAAGAAACAATGGTAAAAAGTTACCACACCAATAGTGCACTCTGCTAGTGAGATTGTGGAGTGAGTAGCCATGGTTACATGCAAAAATAAGTAACAGAACTGTCCGACAAAAAGAACTGACAAAGTTTGCAATAACAAGAAAAAGAAAAGAACAGGGCAAAAAATAATATAAAGCAAGCAAACGATTTATGCAAGACAAATTAACAGTAATAAGACTAAGAGTTCAGAAACTAAGAATTGGGGTTGACATACAAAAGTTTAGACAAGTGAATATAGCATTCTGAATTCAAGACAAGACAGAATGGGACTGAGTCAAATGAAATCGAGAACAAGCCTATTTTATTGGCTAAGAAAAAATCCCAGCATACATTTGTGTGTTTCTGCCTGTAAATTGGAGAGAGGCAAATGTTTTGCATCATTCCTGGCAAATGAAACCAACAGAGATACAAAGATTAACTTGTGTCTTTTACCTAAAGTCTATGGAAGACTCTGCAAACACAGAGCTAAGAAAGTTTGACTATTCCCCAAACGCAACTATTGAGCCAAGTAATTGGTATCATATTACTTCATTGTACACAATATTTCTAGTATACAAATAAACAACGTAGATTGTATACAAAGAAAAAATAAGCTGACATAGAGGCTCAAATAAACTTTTTATTTACAAAATAATCACAGATTACAGTTAGTGTCCTGAAAATGTCTAAAATCATAGAAAGATTGATTTTGCTTGAGCAATTCAGAAGTTAAAATTAGTGCAATAGAATTTCATTGTATATGAATTCCTTATCATGAAACCAAAACAAGCCAACCTTTTTATTCATTTATTTATTTATTTTTTTTTTGTTTCGGGATGTTTTGGAAAAAACACCTCAATTAAGGACCCTTCGATCATGATAGTCAAAAGAAATTGTTCCATTTTATTAATAATTTTAAAAACTCACTTGTAATGACCATGAAAATTCTATATCTTTCCTGCCTGAGTTTTTTTTTTTCTTTTCCTCAATTAAATTAAACAGCATCTCTGATATATCTTTTCTGTCTTCCCACATGATCAAAATGGAATAGTCACTTATTTACGAGGTATTGGCAAGGCATAACATATATATGTGCTAAAGAAAAGACAATCAGAATTATATTGATTTTCCAAGCATAGCTTAGATATGGCACAAGCCCGAAAGTATGGGGCACCCAGTGAGGATTGAACTCACTACTCAGTCGTAATTGTTCTAGCAAGACAAGCTTGCTAACCATTACACCACGTCAAGGTGCCCAAACAATCAGAATTATAATTATTTTCTTGCATTTGGGATAGGTAATAAAATTTTATTCACTAGGTACTCCCTTTTTCATAGCCCTGTGTCAGGCTAAACCTCTGTTTGAGAACCTGCTGCATAGTGATGGTTTGCAAACCAGTATAAATTGGTAAGAAAGAAGTTCCACTTGCACAGCTTCTTCACAAGAATCATTACTTTGTGGAACAGACTCCCGAGAAGGTGTTTCCCAAATCATTACAATCCGAACCTCTCTCAAGTCTAGGGACAATTATTATCTATCCTACATATCCTCATAATATGCACCCTCCTTACTCCCTCCTTATTCAGTAAACCTCTACATTGAGTGACTCTTGGGCACTGCATTGAGTGATCTTTTAGTAAAAAAAAAAAGACTTGCTTGTGTTATGAGTAAAATATTGAGTGCTCACTATTATAGCCTTGTGTCATACTAGGTTAATCTTAGAATATATCGATTTTATAATTATTATCTCTTAATAGAAGATTCCTTTGTTTTGATGTCTCCAACCCATGCTATCATTCATTGCATGCCAGTAGATTATTTAATGGTCGCCCTCCCCCTTAATCTCCCCATTCCCCCCCACCAGCTTGTCTGTTTGTCAGGAATGTGAAACATATTTCTTTGGAAATTCCTTTCAAGTCGATCTCTTAAAGTCTTTTAGAGAAAAAGGCAGCTTCTCTTCCCCCTCACCCAGCTTCCATAAGATCCTGGGAGGAGAATGCTACACTTTGAAGCCCGTCAAGGGTGGAGGTTTGTTCTGTCAAGAAGGAAGGGAGATAGGATGTTACTGCCGAGCCAAGTTATTGATTGCTGGTCTTAACCAATTGTAGTTTGGGAGTGGTGGTATGCAGGGGAAAGGTGAGCTGAAATAAACATTGTTCATACCAACCATTCTTTTATGTGTGTGGTAGTGGTAAGGTTAAGCAATGAAAGCAATATACCCTGTTCAGATATACAGACCCTTTCTTTCTCCGATTGTGTATGTACATGCAGCATTGTATTCACCTATCTGTGTGTCTACATATTGTTTTGCATGTATGTGTGTACTTCGAAATGCACTGTGTGTGTCAGTGTGTATATGGCAGTGCTGTACCCTATTCAACTAGACGATCAGTCTAGTTCCCCCTCACTACCACAATTAATAATATGACTATGATTATCTCCCTTGTTATATAACTGATGTTACTATTAGAAATAATGACATCACCACTAGCTGATATTTAAACCGTAGGGCGCACCAAATTTATCTCTGAGTACTTTAATTTAATTAACAAAATCATTCTGGCTAAAAACTTTTTGTACCTTCACATATATACTTCTCAATTTTCATTTGAAAAAGTGATACTTACAAAGAATATATATATATATATATATATATATATATATATATGAATCAAAAATTTCTCAGAGTTGACCTGTAGAAAAAGACAATATTTATAGATGTAAAAGACAATAGGAAAACTAATAGTTGCCAACGCGTTTCGTCCGATGTGGACTTTCTCAAGGCAAAACAAAATGAATTTATTAAACAAAGTAACTAATAATAACAAAACAAAATGTCCTTAGCAACTGAAAGAAATTAGAGAACGCTATTTTTATACTGGTAACTAAAATTACGTCATTTACTGTCACGTGTGGAGATATTGTTTTTATTGCTGTGTTCACAGATTCAACCATGCTCTTTTGATTTCTTGATACTGTTCTGTACGTTTGTTTGGGAGAGTAGTAATTCTGTTAAGAAAGGTGAAATAGGGAAAAGGCCTGGGCGTAGATTAATATTCAATTAATATTCATATTGAACTCGCACCCTTTGGGTCCTGTCACTGGATCTAACCAATGCCTTTATCCACTGGGCCATGTGTGAGTTCAATACCCGGTTAAGGCAGTGTAGAACTTGGAGAGGTGAATTAACAGGAGATAACTAATAACTGACATCCATTAAACATGGCACGTGGAACTAGAACCAGTGAGTGAAATAAAGGGTTCAGTTCGACATTCCAAACACCTGTAGTGTATGTAATTTAATACTGCTAATTTCAGTTATTTGATATTCATGAATTAACGAGGAATATTATTCTAAGCATACAACACAACCCTAGTCGAAGCTTTCCACCAATCAGCCAATGATCACCCAATGTTGTGTTCCAATTCTTGATTTCATTGGTGTTCAATGAAAGTTGGGAAAAGGGTTCAGTGCATGCTTACAAGGTCCTTCTTTATGTACTGTGTCCCATCAAAGCATAGGTGATCATGGCTCTCCACAGCTTCCTCTCCTTTGTAGCTCTTAATAAATTTTGTCTTTTTGCCATCTCTCTGCCATCCATTTACTCAAGCTCATTTTTCTTCTATATGCTGTGTCCCTTCAAGATGTATGCATTCATGGCTCTCCACTGTTTCCTGTCCTTTGTAGCTCTTAATAAATTTTGTCTTTTTGTTATCTCTCTTAGACTTTGTTCTGCCATCCATTTAATCAAGCTCATTCTTCTTCTATATGCTGTGTCCCTTCAGGACATAGGCATTCATGGCTCTCCACAGTTTCCTCTCCTTTGTAGCTCTTAATAAATTTTGTCTTTTTGCCATCTCTCTTAGACCTTGTTTTGCCATCCATTTACTCAGGCTCATTTTTCTTCTATATGCTGTGTCCCTTCAAGATGTATGCATTCATGGCTCTCCACTATTTTCTGTCCTTTGTAGCTCTTAATAAATTTTGTCTTTTCATTATTTCTCCTAAACCTTGTCCCACCATCTATTTACTCAAGCTTATCAATTATGTTATGCATTACTTTCCTCTGTCCCTCTATTTGTCCTGTGAGTATCAGATTTTCCAAGCCCTCCTTCCTCATTATGTGCTGCAGAAATTTCAACAGGTGTCTTCCTGATGTTAAGTATAAGTTTCCTTTTTGTTTCTATTTTCTCTGAAACATTGTTGTTGCTCACTTGTTCAATCCACGGCATCCTCAGCATCCTTCTGGAGAACCACATTTCTGTGACCTGGAATCTCTTCCTCATCTTTGAGGAAAGTGTCCAGCATTCACTGCCATATAGGAGGACAGATATGTAACAGTTCAGTACTCATTTCTTGGTTTCTATTGAAGTTTTTCTATCTCTTAATACATTTTTACTAATTTGAGGCTCTCTCTGCATCAGCATCGCCTCGCCTGTCTACTATCTACTTCACAACCGAGTAGTGGTGCCTGGCTCAACGCAGTGCCCTCTTCATCTACCGGTACTCTTCTAGATGATGAGTGCACTCAGGTCGTAGTCGCGATCCGTCTTGGACTCAAATTATGTGAGTGTCACAGATGCAGATGTGGAGCCTCCATCGATGAGTTTGGTTTACAACCTCTCTCCTGTCGTCGTAGTGCCGGCCGCTTTCCACAGCATGCAGCAATAAATTACATCATCAAAAGAGGTTTGGATGCAGCTGGGTTCCCTTCCCAAATCGAACCCGTAGGCCTCAACCATGGTGATGGAAAGCGGCTGGATGGCATTCCCTTTTAAAATGGGTAAGTCGTTGATTTGGGATGCGACCTGTGCAGATACATTTTTGGCCGGTAATTTGATCAGGTCCGCGGTTGAGCCGGGGTTCGTCGCCCAAGACACAGAGATGAAAAAAATAGTTAAATATTCTTCTCTTGCTGATAGATTTTTTTTACTCCTGTGGCAGTGGAGACTTCAGGGGTTATTGGCCCTCATTCGATGGTATTCCTTCAGAGGATTGGCACGATTGCGTCTCAATTAAGGAACGAGCCTCGCGAAACGGAGTGGCTCTTGCAGCGTGTCTCACTGGCGACGGTTCGAGGTAATGCTTTCTCCATCATAGCGGCTGGCAGAGGATAGAAAAAATTGTTTATAGTTACGTTGTTCTGGAATTGTCATCATTGGTCGACTGAACTTGCTTTGTTTCAATGACTTTTGTTTTGTTATTATTAGTTACTTTGTTCAACAATAAATATGTAGCCATAAGTTTGAATGACTATGTAGAGGACCAAGAAAGTATACTCAGCTTAGCTTTTGAAAGGAACTTTGGATATCATAATGTATCTTCGGATTTCAGTGTCACACTTTCTTTCCATTTAACAAAGTCAAATTACTGTTTTTAACTTTGCTAACCAAGCACTTCCTCTGTAGCTAAATGGTATAGCACATCAGGCTATATGACAGTCCCGATACAGCTTCAATTCCTGTCGGAGGACACATATTTTCAATGAAATTTCTCGTCCATTCAGGCCGGTAAATGGAATTAATACTATTTATGATTAACAGAGCATTTACTTAAATATTTGTATCTATAAAAATAACATATAAACAGAAAATATTTTTTATATATATCTCCCATCCTCTAACTAACCATCAATTAAAGTTACACCACTACTAACCTTGGGTATATCATACCCGATTTTGAAAATATCAAAAAAAATATTAAATATAAATCTTTATTTGAAATATTTTACATGCAGGCACTTCAAACTTTGTACTTTGAGTTAACATTAATAGGAACTGAAAAACATTATTTAGGTAAGTAAATCAGGTACTGAAAAGTGTAATTAAAAATAGGAAAATTTGCGCTGGGTACTATATACCCATGGTTAGTGTTCTAGGGTTAAAGTTACACCAATACTAACCATGCGTATATCATGCCCCATTTTGAAAATATCAAAAAAATATTAAATATAAATCTTTATTTGAAATATTTTACATGCAGGCACTTCAAACTTTGTACTTTGAGTTAACATTAATAGGAACTGAAAAACATTATTTAGGTAAGAAAATCAGGTACTGAAAATTGTAATTAAAAACAGGAAAATTTGCACTGGGTACTATATACCCATGGTTAGTGTTCTAGGTTTAAAAACAACTTGAAAGTGGCCGTTAGACTAACAGAAGAACTGACCAAAATTAACAATAAAAAAACAAATGAAAACTAGATAAAGTTCACTTTCTTCAGAAAGTCATTCACTCCTGTAGTTCACTGCTACTAAAAAACGGATTTTTTTTTTCTCCTTATGATGGCCATCCTGGCCGAAACTAGTTGAGGAACCTAATTGAAATAATAAAACAAAGAATATTAATATACAACCCAGTGTGTCTGAAAATTTTAATATTTTTTATTGTTCACAACACACACACACATTAAAAATAAAAAAAAAATCAAACATCTCTCTCGAAGTACTTCTGGCACCTAAAAGAATCCAATAAAACACACACAGTAAAATGGAAGTTAATAAGAAAAGCTAGAATATGTACGTCATTAAATGGCCCATGTCCTTTATGCATACATGAGAAACTATATATTACTAAGTTTATAAAAAATAAAAATTTATTGAATCAGAGAAATGAAATAGCTATTTTTTGCCGTCATTGTCAAAAATTTTCTTTAAATAATATTTAAAAAAACAAAACAAAAATAAGACCTGGTAATATACATATTCATATTTGATGTGAATAAATAATTTTAAATACTGTAAGTAATTCTATTACATTTACTTGTTTTATAAAAAAATATAACCGATTAAATTTAAAAGTAAAAATATTTTAAAATTGGTTTTAAAATTGTAATTAAATAAAACGGATTCTAACCTAAACATCTTTTAAAATTGTAATTAAATAAAACGTACTCTAACCTTAACACCTCTCTCAAAGCAATTCAAACACTTAAAAGAATCCAATAAAAAACCTAAAGTTAAATGAAATTAATATAAGTTAGAATATGTAGGACATTAAATGACCCATGTCCTTGGTACATACATGAGAAAAATTTATATTACTAAGTTTATAAAAAATAAATGTTTAATGAATCAGTGAAATAATTTAGCTATCTTTGCCGTCATTGTCATAAATTTTACATAAAAAAAAAAAAATGTAACCTGGTAATACACATACTTATACTCAATATGAAAAAATAATTTTACATACTGTAAGTAATTCTAATACATTTACTTGGTTTAAAAAGAACTATAGTTGATTAAAAATTAAAATTTTTTAGAATCGTAGTTAAATAAAACATATTCTAGCCTAAACAGCCCCCTAAATCTTTAAGTATACAAATAGAAAAAATACCGTAAGAATTTTTGCTGTTAAAAATAAAATTTTTTATAAAAAACCCAGACGACATGCATTTAGCGGATGTCAGAATTTGTTGAAAAATACATCCCTACCCATCCCTAAACATAACCCCGCTTTCGAATGTAACTATTAACTGATACAACGAAAATTAAAAAATTGAACACACTACCACCCCTTGTCTAGATGAGTAGATTTCTCTGTATCCTTGGAAACACTCAATTATGAATCTTTGCCATGCCTTTAAAACTGTAAATTGAAAAAAAATAAGTTACTCCAAAATTCGCTTGACCAGGAAATGGAACTTATGTCTTTAATTTAATAACAAAATTAAATTCGAAACTTTTGGCTTCCATTTTTGAAACATGGTTATTACTGTGTAGTGAGAAAAAAACATATTTTAAATCAGTTAGTTTATAATATTAATGCTCTGTAAATTTACATTGAGCACTATTCTGTAAAAATAAAAATATCTATAAGAACACTGGATTATATATATTACTGTTCTTTCTTTTTATTTATATAAACATATATCTATATATATTCTATTTACTATGGAAACTCAGAAAAAGAAATATACTAAAAATCTTCCATGCCGCCTTTCACAGAAATTAACCAAAATTCTTCAATCCTTCCCTTCTCGAATTTTTTCCCATTTCTTTTTCCTTTATTTCCTTTCTATTATAAAATCTTTGAAGAGGCAAATTGTTCTTGGTCTTTTTCCTATTAACATGCACAGATCTATATTTAGCACCTTTTACAGCTTCTTTTTTTCTGACGAACCTTTCACAATTTCAGCTTGCTTCCAATAATCTGTAGGCATGACTGGCATTCCAATCACATTCCTCAATAAACTTTATTCTGATGTACAATAACTTATTCAAAAATTGAAAAAATACAATAGAAAATTAAAAGGAGATATCTATATATATATATATATATATATATATATATAGATATTTTGTTTGTAGGTCTTGAAGATAGCTGCTTTTTTTAGAGCTGTCATGAAATATAAAAATTATTACCTATGGGATTTTAAGTGTTTGATATTTTTTAATAATAATTTTGCTCTATATTTTGACATAGAGCTCTCACTGGACCTAGAAATTCCATACGGATTACCATATTGTATCATTAATATATATATATATATATATATATATATATATATATATATATATATATAATTATTTATTTAAAAATTATAACATAAATATGTTATAAAATCACTAGCCATTTTGTTTCAACACCTCTGGTGTCTTATCAAGTTATGATGTTGAATGTAGAATATTCTACATTCAACATCATAACTTGATAAGACACCAGATATTATATATTATTATATATATATAATTTTAATTAATGAATAATTTTGCTCTGTCTCTGATATAGAGCTCTCCTTGGATCTTTATCCAGTTGGAAACTCCATACGGATTACCATTTTTATTATTATTATTAATTTATTTATATATATATATATATATATATGGGATGGATTAAATCTGACATTTTTAATTTATTTGTTTAAATTTTATTTTAAATGGATACTCATATTTGGGTCAATGCCCTGTTTTTATTTATTTATTAAACAGTATATTTATTTATTCACATCTACAGATGTAAATATTTGAGAAATCTCATTAGAAAAAATATGCCCCCTCTGGCAGGATTCAAAGTGACAAGTGATGGTATTGATGAACACCATCACTTGACAAGACACGTTATCTATCATCATCCAATGAAGGAACATTATAGTTCCAAAATGTGAAAGTTTTTGTGTAGCGATGTAAAATATTATAATAAAAATATTAAATTAATATTTTGCTCTACATTGTATTGAGCACTTTTTAAAAAAGTAAATGCTAAGAACAGTAGATTTTTAATCTCTCTGTTCTTTTTCTTTAATTGTATATGTATATATATATATATATATATATATATATATATATATATATATATTTCTTTATTTGTGTGTGTATATATATATATATATATATATTTCTTTATTTGTGTGTGTATATATATATATATATATATATATATATTTCTTTATTTGTGTGTGTATATATATATATATATATATATATATATGATATTTATATATATATTACTTATATATTATATATGCATGGTACTTATTGGAAAGCATACAATATTAGTGAGAGTGCTAACATATTTAGTTGGATTGACGTGAGTTTGTAACCCTGGGTTTCACACAGGATCATAGACAAACTGATTAATTTTCAAAATTTTGAATCTATTTATAGTTATGTATAGTGGTGTTTGAGGGTAGTGGGAGGAAAAATTCTTCTGTGTCCATTTTGGGATGTCGCTCATATGTTTGCAGGTGTATGTATTGTGGTTCACAAAAACATACATATATGAACAGTATGGGACTGGGCGCAGACATGTGTCGATGTGTGTATACATACACATTTACATGTCTGCACCCAGATTCAACCAAATATGACCTGAAGAAGGCCAGAGCATACAATGGCCAAACTGTTGTGGATGTGACAATAAAGATGAGGACAACAGTCCAAACAATGTAAATAGTGTAAATAGTTACAATACCTCATCTGAGAAATAGAGACAGATGTTGAATGTGAATATGGCAATAAAGATGAGGACAACAGTCCAAACAATGTAAATAGTGTAAATAGTTACAATACCTCATCTGAGAAATAGAGACAGATGTTGAATGTGAATATGGCAATAAAGATGAGGACAACAGTCCAAACAATGTAAATAGTGTAAATAGTTAGAATACCTCATCTGAGAAATAGACAGATGTTGAAGGTGAATATGGCAATAAAGATGAGGACAACAGTCCAAACAATGTAAATAGTGTAAATTGTTACAATACCTCATCTGAGAAATAGAGACAGATGTTGAAGGTGAATATGGCAATAAAGATGAGGACAACAGTCCAAACAATGTAAATAGTGTAAATAGTTACACTACCTCATCTGAGAAATAGAGGCAGATGTTGAAGGTGAATATGGCAATAAAGATGAGGACAACAGTCCAAACAATGTAAATAGTGTAAATAGTTACAATACCTCATCTGAGAAGTAGAGACAGATGTTGAAGGTGAATATGGCAATAAAGATGAGGACAACAGTCCAAACAATGTAAATAGTGTAAATTGTTACAATACCTCATCTGAGAAATAGAGACAGATGTTGAAGGTGAATATGGCAATAAAGATGAGGACAACAGTCCGAACAATGTAAATAGTGTAAATAGTTACAATCCCTCATCTGAGAAATAGAGACAGATGTTGAAGGTGAATATGGTAATAACGATGAGGACAACAGTCCGAGCAGTGTAAATAGTTACAATACTTCATCTCAGAAATATAGAGAGATGTTTCATTTTTAGCTTTAATCAAAAATGTCATGTTTCAAATTTAGCACCATTCAGATTTTTGCAGCTACAGCATAATTTTCTGCTCCATATTTCTGAAGCTAAAAAAGGTAACGATATTTGCTTGCTAGCAATTCGACAAAATTTTTAAGGTGATACTTTAAGATGAAATATTGGAAATTATTTTAATTTTCTTTTCATGTTCTCAGTCCAAAACCAGGTGAATGAGTGCAAGAAAGAATTGAATCCAAATTTGGTTGCTTTCAGCCAATCATATTACAAAGATCAGTGTCATTTGAAACAAAAATGAAAACCACTTTTTTTTGTTATTATTGCTCTTCTTTTTTCTATCCTTTCCAATTTTAAATTATTTCACTGCGTTTTCCTTTGACAAATCTTATTTTAGAGCATATTGATTGCCTGAGAGTAAAAGCAGCGTGTCAAAGTGATTCTACCTTGAGATGAATTATGAAGACAAAATGGCTTCCAAGGGAAATTAGATGTAAAGGTCAATTGAGATGAGTGAAGTTTTTCTTTTTTTGTTAAGACGTGAAACTTAAAAAAGCATTGTTCCATAAATATTTAATCAATAAAGCAACACTTCCCCCTCTCCTCAGACTTTGAAATAAGCAATTTTTCAAACTTTTTTCTAGTAAAGATAAAATGTTTATTTCTCAGAAATAATGAAGCGTTACTGATCTGATGTTTGATCAAATTTTGGAATGTTGGTTGAACTGCGAACTTTTCAGCACCACCTCATGTAATCCAGTTCTTCATTAGAACTTTGTCATGTGGAAAAAGTAAAGGCATGTTCTGTAATATTTGAAAACAAAGACCATTGCTGTTTGGATCACTGATGTTATGACTCACTCCAAGTAGTTATAATATTACGTCTTTTTTAGGCACTTGCCATGATGTCTGTCAGAATTCTTTTGACTGACTCTAACGGACTTCTCCTGGCTCTCTTGCAGTTCTTTATTTAACGCGTCTTGCCTAGTTCATCTGTGTTAACACAAGTGCCTTATTTACTCTACAATGTCTCCCTTTTGAGATTTAAAAAAAAATTTTCACTAGAAAATATCTTATTTTATTTCTTGGTATTCAGCCCCCCACCTCCTCAATCTGTCGAGTTCACCATGTACTGAACTTTGAATTTCTTTTGTTTTAGGTCAACCCCTAGTTTTCCTGTACATTTCCTTTATCTGGTAATCATACTTGTACGTTCAATGAATTCTTGTGGTGTTGGTACGTCAAAAATATCATACAGTACTTTCATAGGTTCTTCCTTCCATGTGGGTCTTTCTTTCTTCAATAAACCTTTTCTTTAACTGATTCCAATGCCTTTTGTGTTCCCATTTTTTTTTCCTTTTACCATTTTTCCAATTTGTGAATTTATTACACTCTCTTCTCACATTTCTTTTCCATTTTTATATACTCGGAAAAACACTTTTCCGCCAATTTTGAAAAGTTTTGTCCTTTTTGTTATCCGTTCTTAGTCTGTTTTGACAACTTGTTAAACACCAATTTAATTTTTTCTTGTGAACATCAATTCTGCCGGTGACACGTCTTTCCGTGTATCAGGATTCAGCGTTATCCAGTATACTCTCAAGAATTTTTGTAGTGCTTCCTCGCTCACTTTTTGATTACTTTGCTTTTTTTAAAGCTCTCTTAAAAGTACCCAGAAACCATTCAGCTTGTCCATTTGACCTTTGGTGATATGACAGAGTAGTAATATGTTCAATCAAGAACATTTTACAAAATTCATAATTAGGGAATTGTGTACGATAATCCAAGACTATGGCATCCAGAATGCCATATCTTCAAACAGTTCATGTAAAAACTTCACTGCAACTGAGGAAATTGTTTTTTCACACTTTAAAATGTCAGGCAATTTAATAAAGCTATCTACTAACACAAAATAATGGAATTCATTTATTGGATCTACAAAATCTACATGCAGTCTTGACCCTGAGGTGCCTGTCTTTAGCCAAGGTTGTAACTTTGTGGTAGGGGATTTTGCTGCCAGTTCACAATCTCTTCAGGCTTTTACTAATGTTTTCAATGTCTTGATCCATTTTGGCCCAGCTTCTCATAAGAGATTTCTTCCTTGAAATTCCCGGATGTCCACTATAGAATTCATTTAATATCCACATTTGTAACATGAAAGGTGTTACTACTCTTTATGCAACCATGATTACTCCGTCATATAGCGAGTAAGCGTTCAAGTCTGAATTGCGTTCTAAAAATCATCTAGTATCTGTCTATATTTCTGTGATGAGGTATTATGTACATTATTTACATTATTCGGACTATTGTCCTTATCTTTGTTGCTATATTTATCACAGCATTTTGGCCCTTCAGTATCTGTCTATATTTCTAAGATGAGATATTATGTACACTATTTACATTATTCGGACTATTGTCCTCATCTTTGTTGCCATATATATCACAGCGTTTCGGCCGTTCAGTATCTGTCTATATTTCTAAGATGAGGTATTATGTACACTATTTACATTATTCGGACTATTGTCCTCATCTTTGTTGCCATATTTATCACAGTGTTTCGGCCCTTCAGTATCTGTCTATATTTCTAAGATGAGGTATTATGTACACTATTTACATTATTTGGACTATTGTCCTCATTTTTGTTGCAAGAGATTTTTTTTTTTTTTACTATAAAGGTAATTTACATTAACCAGAAAAAAGGCTTGGACAGAAGCGTCCATCTTTTTAAATTTGAATTTTTAATGTAACTATAACAACAGATATTTCGATTTCATTTTTGCCTTGAAAAAGTCGGAAGACAAAACGCGTTAGCAAAATCTAAGATTTTTCCAATTGTCATTTCATACATATATATATATAACTAAA
Organism: Acanthosepion esculentum; assembly: GCA_964036315.1. Taxonomy (NCBI): domain Eukaryota; kingdom Metazoa; phylum Mollusca; class Cephalopoda; order Sepiida; family Sepiidae; genus Acanthosepion; species Acanthosepion esculentum. The sequence goes on from OZ038509.1 coordinate 26,471,866, forward strand.
TAACCTAACAAGCCAGAACCTATCCACATAGTAGCATCTTGTGAAGGAATTTCATCTCGATTTATATCTGTTGTTAGTCATATAAATAATTTACCCTCAAAAGAACAATTGTAAGATAAAAATCAGAGGCAATATGGCCCTAAGTTAGAGCAAACTCATTCATTGATTAAAATAGTGGTTTTCAATCTATTTTGCCTGATGCCCCCTTTTCCCCAATAAGTCAGGGTGTCATTCCCCACCTTCCCAAGATCGTCCAACTCAAAAGTTGTATTCCAAATAATATGCATATAGTATTGTTGTCCTGAGTATGACGATAAACTACGTCCAACAGCAAGGCCTCTGATAATGTTTTTGAAAAAATAGTGTTGCCAGCTGTACGTTTTTGAAAAAATATTACCAGCTATACGTTTTTTGAAAACATACTACCAGCTATACGTTTTTGGAAAAATAATATTACCAGCTATACATTTTTGAGGAAAAAATATTAACAGAAATAGATTTTTGACAAAACAAAAGTATTACCAGGAAAAAAAAAAAAAAAGTTGTCGACATTAAATGACCCATTGAGGTTGATGTGCCGTAAAACAAAACAAACCAGCATATATTATTGAAAATCTTCATTCTTTTCCCTATTAGTACATATACATCTACACAGATTATTTTTGTAGTGGCAAAAAACACTAGCTAGCGGAAAGAAAACCCAGCATCACCTCTCAGTTGTGCCGCCTTGGGCAGTTAGAAAGTTAATATTTTGAGTCCACCATTCTGTGGCCCCAATTCCCCCACTAGAAGGGAATTCCTCATTGGTTGAGAATCCATGGGTTAAAACAATGAACAAAACCAGAAAATTGAAGAATTTATATTTGGATGCATTGAAAAATTGACTTGTCTTGTAAGTTCAGATAACTCTATTAGATATTTGTTTAGAGTTATATTTTTTAACTTGAAAAATTCAACATGGAGAATTGTTCTTTTTAATAAAACATTCACTGACTTTTATTATTATATTATTTATTTATTTTTATTTCCTGTAAGGTGGATTCTGTGGAAGTGGAACACATCAGCACCACAAATTTTGTTCCCAAGCACTGATCATTCCTCTGAAACAAATTGCAATAAAAAGATAAAATATAACAGGCTTTGATCCTATTTCAGTCCAATTGATCTTATAAAGCAGCTCTTCCATGGAACTGATGATCCATTTCCCCAGAATCCACTCAGTATAATTGGTCATTTCATCTTTGCCTATTTTAATAACGTTTTATGAGTTACCTCCCTTGTTATTTTTCAGTCCTTACAGAACCTTCTTGTCACTACCGAGTGGTTTCATTTACATCACATAAACACACACCCAGTACTTAAACATGGGGTCTGCAACTGTTGAGGTATGCTATTATCCTTTGGATAATTCAGCATGAATTTATTTGCATGAGGATTGAGTCAATCAATTCTGAACTTGATTTCATTTTTTTTTTTTCTTTGTTTTGAGTTTGATTTTCTTTTAAAAGTTGTTTTTTCTTCTGAGTGTCAATTTGAAAATTGCTTCACTTGTGATTTATGCATGGCTAATTTGCAGACAAGAAAAAAAATGATTTCAATTTAAAAACTCAAACAAAATGTGAAAAATATTTGTTAATAAATCAGTATATGCTTAATTAGGAAAAAAAGATGCTTTTGATAATATTATAATTAACTTTTTTTATTAAACGAAGCATTATCAACCATTATTTTTTTTTTTAGTATTTCTCTTCTTTTCCATTTGACTAGTATTTCTTTCATCTTATTTCTCTTGCTTTTCCACCAAGTCTTAAGTTGTCTGATTTCTTAGATGAAGCCTTGGCAATTATTCATTTTTGACTAGTATTTCTTTCATCTTATTTCTCTTGCTTTTCCACCAAGTCTTAAGTTGTCTGATTTCTTAGATGAAGCCTTGGCAATTATTCATTTTTGACTAGTATTTCTTTCATCTTATTTCACTTGCTTTTCCACCAAGTCTTAAGTTGTCTGATTTCTTAGATGAAGCCTTGGCAATTATTCATTTTTGACTAGTATTTCTTTCATCTTATTTCTCTTGCTTTTCCACCAAGTCTTAAGTTGTCTGATTTCTTAGATGAAGCCTTGGCAATTATTCATTTTTGACTAGTATTTCTTTCATCTTATTTCACTTGCTTTTCCACCAAGTAGTAATAGTCTTAAGTTATCTGAATTTCTTAGATGAAGCTTTGGCAATTATTATTCATTTTTGACTAGTATTTCTTTCATCTTATTTCTCTTGCTTTTCCACCAAGTCTTAAGTTGTCTGATTTCTTAGATGAAGCCTTGGCAATTATTCATTTTTGACTAGTATTTCTTTCATCTTATTTCTCTTGCTTTTCCACCAAGTAGTAATAGTCTTAAGTTGTCTGAATTTCTTAGATGAAGCTTTGGCAATTATTATTCATTTTTGACTAGTATTTCTTTCATCTTATTTCTCTTGCTTTTCCACCAAGTCTTAAGTTGTCTGATTTCTTAGATGAAGCCTTGGCAATTATTCATTTTTGACTAGTATTTCTTTCATCTTATTTCTCTTGCTTTTCCACCAAGTAGTAATAGTCTTAAGTTGTCTGAATTTCTTAGATGAAGCTTTGGCAATTATTATTCATTTTTGACTAGTATTTCTTTCATCTTATTTCTCTTGCTTTTCCACCAAGTCTTAAGTTGTCTGATTTCTTAGATGAAGCCTTGGCAATTATTCATTTTTGACTAGTATTTCTTTCATCTTATTTCTCTTGCTTTTCCACCAAGTAGTAATAGTCTTAAGTTGTCTGAATTTCTTAGATGAAGCTTTGGCAATTATTATTCATTTTTGACTAGTATTTCTTTCATCTTATTTCTCTTGCTTTTCCACCAAGTAGTAATAGTCTTAAGTTGTCTGAATTTCTTAGATGAAGCTTTGGCAATTATTATTCATTTTTGACTAGTATTTCTTTCATCTTATTTCTCTTGCTTTTCCACCAAGTCTTAAGTTGTCTGATTTCTTAGATGAAGCCTTGGCAATTATTCATTTTTGACTAGTATTTCTTTCATCTTATTTCACTTGCTTTTCCACCAAGTAGTAATAGTCTTAAGTTGTCTGAATTTCTTAGATAAAGCTTTGGCAATTATTATTCATTTTTGACTAGTATTTCTTTCATCTTATTTCTCTTGCTTTTCCACCAAGTCTTAAGTTGTCTGATTTCTTAGATGAAGCCTTGGCAATTATTCATTTTTGACTAGTATTTCTTTCATCTTATTTCTCTTGCTTTTCCACCAAGTGGTAATAGTCTTAAGTTGTCTGAATTTCTTAGATGAAGCTTTGGCAATTATTATTCATTTTTGACTAGTATTTCTTTCATCTTATTTCTCTTGCTTTTCCACCAAGTCTTAAGTTGTCTGATTTCTTAGATGAAGCCTTGGCAATTATTCATTTTTGACTAGTATTTCTTTCATCTTATTTCTCTTGCTTTTCCACCAAGTCTTAAGTTGTCTGATTTCTTAGATGAAGCCTTGGCAATTATTTATTTTTGACTAGTATTTCTTTCATCTTATTTCACTTGCTTTTCCACCAAGTAGTAATAGTCTTAAGTTATCTGAATTTCTTAGATGAAGCTTTGGCAATTATTATTCATTTTTGACTAGTATTTCTTTCATCTTATTTCTCTTGCTTTTCCACCAAGTCTTAAGTTGTCTGATTTCTTAGATGAAGCCTTGGCAATTATTCATTTTTGACTAGTATTTCTTTCATCTTATTTCTCTTGCTTTTCCACCAAGTAGTAATAGTCTTAAGTTGTCTGAATTTCTTAGATGAAGCTTTGGCAATTATTATTCATTTTTGACTAGTATTTCTTTCATCTTATTTCTCTTGCTTTTCCACCAAGTAGTAATAGTCTTAAGTTGTCTGAATTTCTTAGATGAAGCTTTGGCAATTATTATTCATTTTTGACTAGTATTTCTTTCATCTTATTTCTCTTGCTTTTCCACCAAGTCTTAAGTTGTCTGATTTCTTAGATGAAGCCTTGGCAATTATTCATTTTTGACTAGTATTTCTTTCATCTTATTTCACTTGCTTTTCCACCAAGTAGTAATAGTCTTAAGTTGTCTGAATTTCTTAGATAAAGCTTTGGCAATTATTATTCATTTTTGACTAGTATTTCTTTCATCTTATTTCTCTTGCTTTTCCACCAAGTCTTAAGTTGTCTGATTTCTTAGATGAAGCCTTGGCAATTATTCATTTTTGACTAGTATTTCTTTCATCTTATTTCTCTTGCTTTTCCACCAAGTAGTAATAGTCTTAAGTTGTCTGAATTTCTTAGATGAAGCTTTGGCAATTATTATTCATTTTTGACTAGTATTTCTTTCATCTTATTTCTCTTGCTTTTCCACCAAGTCTTAAGTTGTCTGATTTCTTAGATGAAGCCTTGGCAATTATTCATTTTTGACTAGTATTTCTTTCATCTTATTTCACTTGCTTTTCCACCAAGTCTTAAGTTGTCTGATTTCTTAGATGAAGCCTTGGCAATTATTCATTTTTGACTAGTATTTCTTTCATCTTATTTCTCTTGCTTTTCCACCAAGTCTTAAGTTGTCTGATTTCTTAGATGAAGCCTTGGCAATTATTCATTTTTGACTAGTATTTCTTTCATCTTATTTCACTTGCTTTTCCACCAAGTAGTAATAGTCTTAAGTTATCTGAATTTCTTAGATGAAGTTTTGGCAATTATTATTCATTTTTGACTAGTATTTCTTTCATCTTATTTCTCTTGCTTTTCCACCAAGTCTTAAGTTGTCTGATTTCTTAGATGAAGCCTTGGCAATTATTCATTTTTGACTAGTATTTCTTTCATCTTATTTCTCTTGCTTTTCCACCAAGTAGTAATAGTCTTAAGTTGTCTGAATTTCTTAGATGAAGCTTTGGCAATTATTATTCATTTTTGACTAGTATTTCTTTCATCTTATTTCTCTTGCTTTTCCACCAAGTCTTAAGTTGTCTGATTTCTTAGATGAAGCCTTGGCAATTATTCATTTTTGACTAGTATTTCTTTCATCTTATTTCTCTTGCTTTTCCACCAAGTAGTAATAGTCTTAAGTTGTCTGAATTTCTTAGATGAAGCTTTGGCAATTATTATTCATTTTTGACTAGTATTTCTTTCATCTTATTTCTCTTGCTTTTCCACCAAGTAGTAATAGTCTTAAGTTGTCTGAATTTCTTAGATGAAGCTTTGGCAATTATTATTCATTTTTGACTAGTATTTCTTTCATCTTATTTCTCTTGCTTTTCCACCAAGTCTTAAGTTGTCTGATTTCTTAGATGAAGCCTTGGCAATTATTCATTTTTGACTAGTATTTCTTTCATCTTATTTCACTTGCTTTTCCACCAAGTAGTAATAGTCTTAAGTTGTCTGAATTTCTTAGATAAAGCTTTGGCAATTATTATTCATTTTTGACTAGTATTTCTTTCATCTTATTTCTCTTGCTTTTCCACCAAGTCTTAAGTTGTCTGATTTCTTAGATGAAGCCTTGGCAATTATTCATTTTTGACTAGTATTTCTTTCATCTTATTTCTCTTGCTTTTCCACCAAGTAGTAATAGTCTTAAGTTGTCTGAATTTCTTAGATGAAGCTTTGGCAATTATTATTCATTTTTGACTAGTATTTCTTTCATCTTATTTCTCTTGCTTTTCCACCAAGTCTTAAGTTGTCTGATTTCTTAGATGAAGCCTTGGCAATTATTCATTTTTGACTAGTATTTCTTTCATCTTATTTCTCTTGCTTTTCTACCAAGCAGTAATAGTCTTAAATTGTCTGAATTTCTTGGATGAAGCCTTGGCAATTATTATTCATTTTTGACTAGTATTTCTTTCATCTAATTTCTCTTGCTTTTCCACCAAGTAGTAATAGTCTTAAGTTGTCAGAATTTCTTAAATGAAGCCTTGGTAATTATTATTCATTTTTGACTAGTATTTCTTTCTTCTTATTTCTCTTGCTTTTCCACCAAGTAGTAATAGTCTTAAGTTGTCTGAATTTCTTAGATGAAGCCTTGGCAATTATTATTCATTTTTCACTAGTATTTCTTTCATCTTATTTCTCTTGCTTTTCCACCAAATAGTAATAGTCTTAAGTTGTTTGAATTTCTTAGATGAAGCCTTGGCAATTTTTATTCATTTTTGACTTGCAGTTTTCTCTTATTTCCCTAGCTTCATAAGTCTCTCCCCACCTCTTGTTGACTTTTTTCCTTCCCGCCACCTCTTGCCTACCTTTCTCCTTCCCTCCACCTCCTGTCAACTGTTCTCCTTTATTTATGCACTAAGCCACAACTCATTCTGATCAGTGTACTGGCTTTGATAAAACTAGTGAGGTCAACACCAATTGGCAATAGTCTGCTTCATGCTTCAACAAAATCTTCAGGTCATGTGTTGTGTTTTGTCTTGGCGATGTATGTTGGTCAGTGGTATATTATGTGTAATATAGTCTGTTGTATTTTCCTGGCTGTTATTGGGCAGGCAGTAATTGTTATGTTTCAAATTATGAAATTTAAATTTATTTAAATTCATTGTTGACCTCAGTATCTACTTATATACACAGGAGGCACGGGGGAATAATGGATTGCGGCTCAGCTTGAGGAATCGAAGAACTGGGTTCCACTTGAGTCCGTTCCTTTCCTTTATGTGCTAATACCTTGGGAAAGATATGAATCTATCTCTTCTCCTCCCAGCTATGGGTAAAATAGCAGACTAAGTCCTATAGCCTGGTGTGGCAACCAGTCTCAAAGAAGGAAACTCTAAATTCAAACTTCCTGCTTCATTGTAGGTCCTGCCTCTTTTGGTGAGGGTTAGAAGAAGGTAACTTCAAAAAGAAATCCACCTTTGAGAGAAGGAACAGGGTGACCTCTATATCCCCAGTGCAAAAGGATTCAGCAGCCATTGCTCTATTCTTCCTTGAATATCACCATGAACCATAATTGTGAGATGGAGTTGTGTGGTGATCACAGCGGCACAAAATGCACAAACTGAATAAAATGAATGATACATATATATATATATATATATATATATATAAACTTGTCAGCTGTCAATACACCACATTACACCCTTGAGCACTTAGCCTTGGAGCGGGTAGAATGGAGATCAACATGTTTTAGTGGATTCAGCAGTTTTCAATCTGCTTGTCTGAATCATCTTCAAGAAGCAAGAGCAAGATCTAAAAGGTCAGCCAATCTAACAGTGATGTCATCTCACAATCTTTACTCTTGCTCCATATGTGGCCTCCTTTGTAAATCACTAGCGGGTTTTAAGTGCCAATTAAGATTATCACACAAAATTTCATAACTGAATCAATCAAGCTGTCAGATCCTCATACATCGAAACCAACGGGAGAGTCCATTATTATTATTATTATTATTATATATATATATATATATATTGCTATCCACAGACAGACTGTTTTGCTGTTTCACAGCTCATCAGTGTGGCTAGATATCTGATTGCCTCAAGCCGGAATCAAAACCCGACTGATTTGGTATCAGTTAGAGATTTTACCCCTAAGACATTGGCACATGGCAGGGATGAAGTTGAATTTAGACGTATTTATTTTTAGGCAAAAACACCGGTGACTGGAGAACTCGATTCAACTTAACAAAGAGTCTTGCATCAACAGCAGTAATAGTCACTGTTTACGAATTCACTTTTCTATACACATGCACTGACATATCTGAATATAATGAGCACAAATTAATTACAAATTGATGTGTTGTTTAAACAAAGGACGTAATTGTATTGTTGCCATTATCACATAATTGATTTGGTGCCAATGTCTGCAAAAACAATCAATTAACAAACGAGATTATAATAAATTGATAAGAGAAGTCAATATATGTGTTAAACGATCGCAATTTCATTTGATATGAATGATGATAATAAATCCGAAACAGATTCACTAAACATCAGCGGGTTTCATCTTTTGGCAATTAGAAGTGAATTCTCAAAATATTCGTCTCGGAAAATACATCATGTCACTTATTCATTTTTAACAATTTTTTTTACTCCTGTTGCTTTTCTGGTTCTCCTGTTGTACATCTCTGGATTCTTGATAAAATTCAAAGAAGGATCTGTAGTGTAAACAATCCTGACCTGGAATCTCGACTTTAGTCACTTTCTCACCAACATGACATGGCTTCCCTCTGTCTTTTCTACAAATATTTTCATGCCAACTGTTCTGATGTGCTTTTTTCCCCTGGTGCCCCAATATATATATATGTGTGTGTTTGGGTGTGTGTATGTGTATGTGTTGACACCTACCATATGTGAGCTTGTTTGTGTGTATGTGTAGGTATGTAAAGTTTGGTTTGTGTCTACTGCTGCATGTGTAAGTCTATGTGTGTATATATGTATGTGTATTTGTGTATGTGTGTATATATGTATGTGTATTTGTGTATGTATGTATATATATATATATATATATATATATATATGTATATGTGTATATGCGTGTATATATGTATATATATGTGTGTGTATTTATATGTATATGCGAGGATGGGAGTGTACTTATATATGTGTATATGTAGATGTGTCAATACGGGTATTTATACATGATGATATATTTGTATATGTGGATGTATATTCGTATGTCCTAGTATATGT
>OZ038509.1:26485521-26598021 GCA_964036315.1 Acanthosepion esculentum
AAGTGTTTAACGTCTCCTGCCAATACCTCGTAAATGATGGACTATTCTATTTTGATTGCATAGAAAAAAACAAAGCAAAAGACATACACTACTTGGTTTCAATGATAAAATGAATGAATGAAAGATGGCAAGATAGAAATGTTTAACAGTTGCCTCAATGAAACGAAAAAGTTTCAATTTCAAATCTTTTCATTTGTACCCACTTCTTAAAATAACAACCAGTGTTCATATTTATGAATGTTATTGCAATATTTTGTTAAAGTTGTTAAGCTCAAATATTTAACGACGTGATAGGGGAATTTCCCCAGATATTTTATTATCATAGAATTTGCCATGAATCATTAACTGAAGAATTAAGATTCACCAGAAAATTAAAATAGAAAAACTGAAATTTTCCCAGGTTTAAACTAGTGAATATAATTCTTTTAAGATCTGACCGATCAGTTGAAATTGTTCATTGTAGAACATAAATTTGGGATTTTTAGGTCATTTAAAAAAAAGGAATCATCAATGACATTCGACAAGTTAATGATAGGAATTATTTCAGTTTAACCAGAAGAAATCACTTCTTTCTTTCAATTTCTCTTGAGGAATTCCTCTCCCACCCTGATAAAGAAAAAAAATCGCCAAGGATTTCGGCTGTGATGACGAAATCTGAATAGTTTGCATTCCAGACATTCTCCATAAAAATTACTGAAAATCTCTGAACTGGATTTGCAGAGATTTGCACCGTTTTATCTTGAGATTATCTAATCTCTTTGCATATTTTGCATGTCCCCCCCCCCCTCCACAAATCTCTTACCGAAATCTATATGTAATCCTCTTGAGAAAGATTCTGAATCTCACCTACCTTGAAGAATGGACGAATTATCTTTGAAACGATGTGTCAACATTCTTCAAGGTAGGTCTGGTGCTTCTGCTATATATTTAGAGATTCTTGATAAAATCCAATGAAGAATCTATCTTAGATATTTATAAGTCTACCATTCATCCTTGCTTTGAATATTGCTGCCACATCTGGTCTGGTGCTTCTGCTATATATTTAGAGATTCTTGATAAAATCCAAAGAAGAATCTATCTTACATATTTATAAGTCTACCATTCATCCTTGCTTTGAATATTGCTGCCACATCTGGTCTGGTGCTTCTGCTATATATTTAGAGATTCTTGATAAAATCCAAAGAAGAATCTATCTTATATATTTATAAGTCTACCATTCATCCATGCTTTGAATATTGCTGACACATCTGGTCTGGTGCTGCTGCTATATATTTAGAGATTCTTGATAAAATCCAATGAAGAATCTATCTTAGATATTTATAAGTCTACCATTCATCCTTGCTTTGAATATTGCTGCCACATCTGGTCTGGTGCTTCTGCTATATATTTAGAGATTCTTAATAAAATCCAAAGAAAAATCTATCTTCCATATTTATAAGTCTACCATTCATCCTTGCTTTGAGTATTGCTGACACATCTGGTGTGGTACTCCTGCTATATATTTATAGATTCTAGATAAAATACAAAGAATAATCTGCAATGTTATCGGTCCTGACCTGGCATCTCAACTACAGTCACTTTCTCACTGTTACTTAGATATACTAGAAAGACGCATGAAAATTTACAGTTTTCCTATTTTAAATTTCTGATGAATGTTAATTCTTCAATTTACAGCAATAAAAATTCATAGAGATTCCCCTGTCATGTCGTTAAAATATTTGAGCTTAACAACTTTAACAAAATATTTCAATAACAATCATAAATATGAATGTGGTCGTTATTTTAAGAAGTGGATACAAATGGAAAGATTTGATATTGACAACTTTTTCCATTTCACTAAAACAGCTTTTAAACACTTCAATCCTCCCTTCTTTCTTTCTTTCATTTTCTCACTCAAACCAACTAGTGTCATTTCCCACAATCAAAATTTGAGATATTGGCAGGACACAACGGTCGTGCAAAGTAGCAAAGGGAGGGACAATCACAATAATTATATGATAGATGAGACAACTATTTACTCTTGTCTTAATAGTAAGCCTGATTGGTTCAATACGGTCAAATTGGCAGCAGATCTCAAGAATTACCTACAATCTGTTATTTGGAGCAAGGAATGGCTTGTTACTTTTAACGCCTCCAAAAAGAAACTTGAGAGAACCCTTTTTGCCTTTCATCTGCATGGCTGATGCTAACCCTCCAGGGGAGTGACTCATTGTGCCTTCTTGGACTAATGTTTTTCACTGACATTGAGTGAAGTGATTATATTGAATCAATTGCTAGGTCTGCTGCTAGGAAAGTTGGTTCACTGTATCCAGTTAGACAATTTTTCTCGCCAGAACTTACGCACATATAACTTTACCATTCGTCCATGCTTTGAATATTGCTGTCACATACGGTCTCGTGCTTCTGCTATATAATTAGAGATTCTTGATAAAATACAAAAAAAACTGTTATTGGTCCTGACCTGGTATCTTGGCTTCAGTCACTTCCCCACCACCATAACATAGCATCTCTGTACCTATTCTATAAATATTTTCATGGTAATTGTTCTGATGTGCATTACTCTATGGTACCTAGATTTTATGAATTTAAGTGCAGTACTAGATTGGCAGCTAGGTCTCATTTTACACTTGAAATGGGTAGATGTAACTGTAAGTTCTATGCAAATAGTTTCTTTTATCACACTTCTCATTTTCAGAACTCTCTTCTGGCTCCTTGCATTTCACTCAAGGTTGATCTTCAAAAATTGAAATGCAATGTCAATCGTTATCTTCTGTCTTCTTAATTCTTCTTCTTTTATTGTCTTCTCTCCTTAATTGTTGTTTTTCTCATATTCTCTAACACTCAGTAACCCCTTGCGTCCTAGTGGCTTTATTGCCTTTGATCTTCAAAAATTGAAATGCAATGTCTATCGTTATCTTCTGTCTTATGTTTTGCTCTTTTGCTTTCTCATTCCATTTGTATTCTATTGGTGAGATGTAAGTTCCACTTGAGCAGCTTCTTCCCATGAACCGACTCCCAAGAGGATGCTTCACTGATCACTACAATCTTAATCTGTTCAAATCTAGGGTCAACCATTATCTTCCCAACATATCTGCATAAACTGTGCCTCTTACTCTGTAATGCTCTACCTTGAGTGACACTTCAGCCTTGTACAGGATGAACATCATTGAAAAAAAAAAATTGTGAAAAGATGCATGTGATATGGTCTCTCCAGTATAAAATATAGTACATCTCTTCTAAGAGATCTTTTAAAAAATTTAATTGGTCAAATATTGAAAAGCTAAGCAACATAAACTTCCAGAATAAATTCATATTATTGCCCAATAATCTAAAAAGACTAACAGAAATGAGAAAAAAAAGCAAATGAGCTGTTATGTAATATCAGTCCTCCTATATGGCAGTGAATGCTGGACAATCTCCTCACAGATGAAGAAGAGACTTGAAGCAACAGAAAGAAAGAAAAGAGTACTGAACTGTTACGTAATATAAGTCCTCCTATATGGCAGTGAATACTAGACAATCTCCTTACAGATGAAGAAGAGACTTGAAGCAACAGAAAGAAAGAAAAGAGTACTGAACTGTTACGTAATATAAGTCCTCCTATATGGCAGTGAATACTGGACAATCTCCTCACAGATGAAGAAGAGACTTGAAGCAACAGAAAGAAAGAAAAGAGTACTCGACTGTTACGTAATATCAGTCCTCCTATATGGCAGTGAATACTGGACAATCTCCTCACAGATGAAGAAGAGACTTGAAGCAACAGAAAGAAAGAAAAGAGTACTGAACTGTTACGTAATATAAGTCCTCCTATATGGCAGTGAATACTGGACAATCTCCTCACAGATGAAGAAGAGACTTGAAGCAACAGAAAGAAAGAAAAGAGTACTGAACTGTTACGTAATATAAGTCCTCCTATATGGCAGTGAATACTAGACAATCTCCTCACAGATGAAGAAGAGACTTGAAGCAACAGAAAGAAAGAAAAGAGTACTGAACTGTTACGTAATATAAGTCCTCCTATATGGCAGTGAATACTGGACAATCTCCTCACAGATGAAGAAGAGACTTGAAGCAACAGAAAGAAAGAAAAGAGTACTCGACTGTTACGTAATATCAGTCCTCCTATATGGCAGTGAATACTGGACAATCTCCTCACAGATGAAGAAGAGACTTGAAGCAACAGAAAGAAAGAAAAGAGTACTGAACTGTTACGTAATATAAGTCCTCCTATATGGCAGTGAATACTAGACAATCTCCTTACAGATGAAGAAGAGACTTGAAGCAACAGAAAGAAAGAAAAGAGTACTGAACTGTTACGTAATATCAGTCATCCTATATGACAGTGAATGCTGGACAATCTCCTCACAGATGAAGAAGAGACTTGAAGCAACAGAAAGAAAGAAAAGAGTACTGAACTGTTACGTAATATAAGTCCTCCTATATGGCAGTGAATACTAGACAATCTCCTTACAGATGAAGAAGAGACTTGAAGCAACAGAAAGAAAGAAAAGAGTACTGAACTGTTACGTAATATAAGTCCTCCTATATGGCAGTGAATACTAGACAATCTCCTTACAGATGAAGAAGAGACTTGAAGCAACAGAAAGAAAGAAAAGAGTACTGAACTGTTACGTAATATCAGTCATCCTATATGGCAGTGAATGCTGGACAATCTCCTCACAGATGAAGAAGAGACTTGAAGCAACAGAAAGAAAGAAAAGAGTACTGAACTGTTACGTAATATAAGTCCTCCTATATGGCAGTGAATACTAGACAATCTCCTTACAGATGAAGAAGAGACTTGAAGCAACAGAAAGAAAGAAAAGAGTACTGAACTGTTACGTAATATAAGTCCTCCTATATGGCAGTGAATACTAGACAATCTCCTTACAGATGAAGAAGAGACTTGAAGCAACAGAAAGAAAGAAAAGAGTACTGAACTGTTACGTAATATCAGTCATCCTATATGGCAGTGAATGCTGGACAATCTCCTCACAGATGAAGAAGAGACTTGAAGCAACACAAAGAAAGAAAAGAGTACTGAACTGTTACGTAATATAAGTCCTCCTATATGGCAGTGAATACTGGACAATCTCCTCACAGATGAAGAAGAGACTTGAAGCAACAGAAAGAAAGAAAAGAGTACTCGACTGTTACGTAATATCAGTCCTCCTATATGGCAGTGAATACTGGACAATCTCCTCACAGATGAAGAAGAGACTTGAAGCAACAGAAAGAAAGAAAAGAGTACTGAACTGTTACGTAATATAAGTCCTCCTATATGGCAGTGAATACTGGACAATCTCCTCACAGATGAAGAAGAGACTTGAAGCAACACAAAGAAAGAAAAGAGTACTGAACTGTTACGTAATATCAGTCCTCCTATATGGCAGTGAATACTGGACAATCTCCTTACAGATGAAGAAGAGACTTGAAGCAACAGAAAGAAAGAAAAGAGTACTGAACTGTTACGTAATATAAGTCCTCCTATATGGCAGTGAATGCTGGACAATCTCCTCACAGATGAAGAAGAGACTTGAAGCAACAGAAAGAAAGAAAAGAGTACTCGACTGTTACGTAATATCAGTCCTCCTATATGGCAGTGAATGCTGAACAATCTCACCAAAGATGAAGAAGAGATTTGAAACAACAGAAATGTGAGCAACAACGAAGTTTTAGAGAAAATAGAAACAAAAAAGACACTTATACTTAGAATCAAAAAGAAACAATTGAAATTTCTAGCGCACATTATGAGGAAAGAGGGCTTAGAAAATTAGACACTCACAAGACATATTGAAAGCATCAGGGACAAAGTAAAACAACGCATCATCTGCCTAACGAGCTTGTGTAAATGGTTGGCAGAACAGGGATTAGGAGACAGAGCTGAAAGTTAAAATTTACTAAAAGCTGTAAAGAGAAGGAAATTGTGGAGAACCATGATCGGCAATATCCAGAATGGACAAGCACACAGAAGAGGAATATCATATCCAACAGAAATTTCCAACGAGTTTTGTTGCTTCGTATCAGGATTATAAAACGGGAGGTAACTTTGTTTGAAATGCGATTGAATTATCTCCCTTGGCATTAGTTTTGTCACTGGTAATATATTTTTAATTTTATATGTTTATTAGCCAAATCCCCGTCTTAGAATAATCATTTAAAAATAATTCAGCAGACGATGTTAATTTATTTGTGGTAACTGAATTCTTGACCATTGCCCTCCCCGGTTTCCGTCTGAAAAATGGCGATTTTATTGCTTCTCGCCCTTTTGGCTAAAATCAAAGTGTAGTATCTGATTCTCTCTCTCTTCACTTTTATCTTCCCTTCTCAACGAAACCAAGTAGTGTCTTTTCCCCTCTTTCCATGGGATCAAAATGAAATAGTCCATCATTTATGAGGTATTGGCAAGACATAGCGGTCTTGCAAACTAATGATGGGAAGAAGAAACACAAAATAGGTTTAGTTTTACTTTTAACCTGTAAAAATTTCATACTTTTTCTATTTGAATTTTCTGATAAATCTTAATTCTGAAGTTAATGATAGAGTAAGCTTATGGCGAGTTCTACGACAATAAAATAGCCGTAGAATAATCATAAATATAAATGCTGGTCGTTATTTTAAGAAGTGGGTACAAATGAAAAGACTTGAAATTGAAAACTTTTTCTATTTCACTGAAACACAGTTATAATAGGATATTATGAATGGTCCAATTATAATGACAATCTTTTACAAAACACACCCAAAGAAATTTAAGTTGAATAATTTGTTGGAGTAAGAAGAAAAATGTCCAAAAGGCACAAGAACTCAACTGCGGAACATCATGCAAGAAATGAACTCTATAAAAGGTAATGGTTTAAAAGACCGTTTTCCTGACCATAGCTGCACATCAGGGCACACCAGATATTTACTAAGTTTAACTTAGTCTGGTACAAGACCACTAGACTGAAGTACTCACTAGAGATCAAATTCACTTATAGATAGCCATTCCTCCAAAGCCAGATAACCTACCTTCAGAATGTTGTTTTTTTGGTGGGTTTCATAATCAGTTCTAATTATTCTACGATTAATAGGAGTAGATAGGTTTGTCTAGCATCCAGTTCACACTTCTCCCTGGTCTTGTTTCATGTTCAGGATTCCATTTCCAGTTCATCCTAAAGTCTACTTCCACTCTATATTTCTATCGTCTTCCCTCTAAAACTCTGTACATTTTTTTTACTATTTACATTTATTTTCTTAGATCTTGTCAACTTCAAGTTGCCCATTGCCTTATCCTGCATAGCCCCAGCAATTTCACTCACTCATCCAATTCCACACAGTAACCTTCTATCGCGTAATTTGATGGCTTTAAATAACCTTCAAAGGGTTGATAAGCCGTAGAAAACGAATCAATCAATCAATGAAATACTGATTATCTACACAGGCATGTCTTTTAGATTTATTTACATTCTCTGGAATAGAAATGTATAGAAACTACACTGGACACAAAGTGAGGGACCAGTTTACGTATTGAATGTAATATAGAATTGATCCCCCACTTTACATCCACATTATAATTTCTGGTTTTAATTAACCTGCAAAGGGTTGATAAGCCGTAGATACGAATTAATCAATCAATGACATGTCTTTTAGATTTATTTACATTCTCTCGAATATGAATATATAAAAACTACAATAACCACAAAGTGAGGGATCACTTTATATATCGATTTTAATATATTTACTATTTACATTTATTTTTTTCAATATAAGTAGTACGTTCGCTATCGCTCGGTTCACACGCCTCCCTGGTCTTTTGGACAGTAGTGGAGGTTTATCCTGGGTTTCCGGTTCCTTCTAAAGTCTGCTTCCACTCTATATTTCTATCGTCTCCAGCTGAACTCTGAAATGTTTTTCACTAATTAGATCTTGACCTCTTCGAGTCTAGAGTTAGCTCTTTCCTGCATAGCCCCCAAGAACTTCACTTCTTGATGTTTCTTACACTCGTATGACACCACACAGTAACCTTCTACCTTGAGTGGCTCTTAGGCCTTGTGTTAGGTGAACATTAGTAAAAAAAGAAAGGAAAAAGATTTAGGTTTTAGACATAAAATTCTTTAATCTTTTTTACAAATACTTTCATGGTAACTCTTTTTTACAAATACTTTCGTAGTAACTGCTTCGATGAGCTGCTTTCGCTGGTTCCCAGACTTCATGAATTTAAGTATTCAACTAGGCTGGCATCTCGCTCTCACCCTTTCACTGTCAAAACTATTAAATGTAACCGTCTCTTCTACTCCAATAGCTTCATGTCTCGCACCTCTCGCCTGTGAAACTCCCTCCCCTCTTCCTGTTTCCCTGATAGCTATAATCTCCAACTATTCAAATGTAATGTCAATCGATGTCTCCAGATGCCCTGATCCTATCCTTCTCTTCATCCTTTCCTCTATCACTCCTCTTTGCTCTCACTCCAACTCTCTGTAACCCCTTGCATGCTAGTGGCTTCCCACCTTGCTTGGGGTAAAACGCTTAAAAAAAAAAAAAAATTGAAGGAGTTTCTTAAAGTTATCAACCCACAAGAAGGCTTGTTGCATTGTTGTATATTTATACCATATTCCATCAGATCTTCTTATGTTAGTCAATATTTTCATATATTTACAATATTGAATATTAATGTTCCTACTGGTCATAAAGTGGGGGATCTTTTTGCTATTGTTATCCAGTCATAAAGTGAGCCCCCACTCTTTAGAATTGCTGTACAATGTCAGATTTTATGTGGGTCAAGGTTTTCATAATAAAACTGGCATTAGCAATTTTTCAGGATATACTCATGTTATATATTAATGTTTCTGCTGAACATAAAATGGGGGATCGGTTTTCTATTATTATCAAGTAATAAACTGATCCCCCTTTAATTACTACACAATGTTGGATTTTCTGATATACATCAGTGTTTTCCCAATAAAATTGCTATTAACCAACAAATGTTGGTAAAATTTTCAGTATATAGTTGTATTTATATAATCAAAATACAGTGCAAGTTTCTGTTCAGAATCAGTCAGTTATGTGCCGTGCATGATACACGCTTAGGCGATCATGTACCTTTTGATACACGACTGACGAGGCAGATTTTTTCTCACAGTGGTTGCCATTTCTTTCTGTGGTAGACCAGTTGCCATCCAAGGCTATAGAACCCAGTCTGTCTCACTATTTACCTATAGCTGGTGGGAGAAGAGGATTCATACCTTTCCCAAAGGTATTAGCACATAAGTGAATGTAATGGATTTGACTGGAATTCGAACTCGGCTCTCCGATTCCTTAATCTGAACTGTTATCCATTAATCCGCCATGCTTAATTATCCTAATCAAAAATATTGATGAGACTTGTTTTGAGGAGGTCACATATTTATTATCAAAATGAAATCTCTATCTATAAAAGGCTGTGTGTGTGTGTGTGTGTGTGTGTGTGTGTAACGAATGCATGGCCACAATTTTCGACAGATTTGCACCAAAATTTACATGCACATGCTCCAAGTTAGTAGGAAGACCAAGACCGACTTTCCATTTCCCAACTCCCATTGATAGTGGAAATAATCGATTTTTTCATGCTTCTACAGCAGTTTTCATCTAGTTTGCGGCCATTTTCTACTGGCCAGAGTGAGAGCCTATAGCTGGCTGCCACGAATAGGCAGGAAGATTCTATTGGCCAGCGTGAGAGCCAACAGCTGACTGACACGAATGTTAACTTAGCATGCTAGAATGCAAAAAAAAATCGATAGCTGCATTCGTCACAAGTGGGAAAAATTTAAATCTGCATGGCACTTTACTCTAATTGGCTCATTCACTTGCTTAAACTCAACATTAATTCTGATTCCGCAGAACTGGTTTGGGTGTGAAAAAGTATTTGTTGTTAACATTCTTTTTTCATTCGGTTTTTCCAGTTACGAGTTCTTTTTTAAAGCTGATCGCTTTGTGTTCATTTTGTTTAGTTCTTTTTTCATAACAGATTTAATGTTTAGTATAGAGCTTAGAAAAAATTTGCAGTGTGAGATAGGCAAGGAGTAAGACATGTAGCAACATCAGCATGGCAAAGGGCACTCCCTTAAAGGCAAGGAAGGGCAAAAATATTTGAAGTCAAGTGATAGCGATTGCTGTATGAGTTGTACGATTTTTGAATCAAGCACGGGCAACGCTGGGCCATGCTGCTAGTGTTTCATAAATGTTTATTTATAAATAAATATAAAGATATAAGCCAGAGAAACATTAGATTAACACCATATCCGATAGACCTGAATAAATTATCTTATTATTTTACATGTTTAATATGGGCTCCTTGAAATCCTATAACCTTCATCAGCCTTTCTATCGTTGATTTTGTTAATTTTTTTACTGTTTTGACTTTAACATTATTTACAGCAAGTTTTCTTGCTTCCCAGAGATCTTTTTTACTTCTTTGCTTAAATATTGTCTTCCATCCTCATTAACCTCTTTGTTTTCTAATGGATTAATATCTAGAGATGATAAGGTGTCATTCCAGTAATTTAGTGCCTTAGAAAGCATTTCTTGTTTTTTTGTGGAGATGGGCAACAGTTAGCATTGTATAATGTGAAAGGCCATTATTTTGCCTGAATATACACTTCAGCTTCTTGCTTGTCACCTGTGCTGTTAAAAAATAAACTTCAAAAACTTGGAATAATTCTTCACATTTATCTTGATACCATCATCAATTCTGAATGAACCTATAATTTTATTGCCTACAGTACTGGGCCAAAACATTACTATATCGTCTTCGAAATCATGACTATTTCTTTGAAGAACTCAAACTCTAGCCCAGCCATCAGATCTGTCCAATGGAGCTCTACCAAAATTTACTGTTAAATAGGTTTTCATGTACTACTTCACCTAGCTTGCATGTTTGTCTTTGTGATGTTTACTTAAATGTGGTAGTGTTCTTAATATTCTGCATGTTTTTAACACATTGACAATGCCATCTTCTTTAAATATTTACTCATTAATCAATCCACTTTTCCTTTTTAACGTTTACCAGATCTTCATTTGCCACTTTCTTAAAGCCATATTTTTCTTGTTCCTACTTTCTCAATGTTTTTATTTTCTTTTTTGACTGTTCTCTGATCTCTGACTCATTTGCAATTTCCAATGTTATGTTTCCATCACTCAAAAACTTTACAATACTTTACTTCTTTGATTATCTGGACACCTTGGAACAAGGGTTGAAAAAATGTGTTCAGATATTTCAAAGTTCCTGGTAATTGAATACCTAAATTATCAAATGAATTATTTTCTAAAATAAATTTAACATTTTTATTATCAAATAACATTTTCAATCTCTTTACTTAGGGCTTTGTCCAGTTTATTTGTGATAAAAAAAAAATGTGTCAATTACATAATTTATTAAAGTTTCATATGTCACATGCCAGCCATAATCTCTGGTGTGACCAAGCTGTGATAATTGACATGTATATTCTTTGAATGAAAACAATGCGGAAATTATCAAGAATTAATTGAACTACTTTTATCAGTGTTTTTATATTAGCATTGCTATTTTAGAGGGTGTGGTGGATGGACAGACTAACAGAAGTCACAGAATTTTATATATAGATAGATTATGTCTATAATTTTCTCAATGGTGAAATCATCTGAAGTTGCCATACAAACAATTATTTTTATTTCATAGATGACTTTCACTGGATTTCACAATGAATTTCAATGATTCCCAAATTTATTTCCAAGTTATAAAAATTGTTATCTTACAAAAAAATTTGTTGCCAAACCTCTGGTAACAAAATCGCTGAAAAACCAGGTATTGAACTCACACTCTTTAAGGCAGTGGAGAACTTTCAAAGGGGAATTAACAGGAGATAACTGACATCCATTAGACATGGCATGTGGAACTAGAACAGTCTTACCCCAGTGAGCGAAAAAAAAGGGTTCAGTTCAACATTCCAGCCACCTGAAGAAGGCTGGAGCATAAAACAGCTGAAACGTTGTGATAAACATGGCGACAAAGATGAGGACAATAGTCCGAATAATGTAAATAGTGTCATGGTGCTCTTTTTCTCACAGATAACCCTGGTATACTGTACAGTTGACAAAATCAAAAACAATGCGCATGCATGAAATTAAAAAATATATAATGGCGTTAATTTACCTATGGTACCCCATATATATAGGTAATAGAGAGAGGGGGGGGAGAGTCCCTGTATGCTTCTTAGAGAATGTATATAGGTCAATGAGAGAAATTCAGCAAGACAGAATAAAAACAATAATAATACCCATAATAATATTTATTTGATATTATTCAGTCATTAGACAAAATAGAAGCCTGAGAAAAATGTCAAGAATTGGAATTTTTGGACACACGTGTCCTTTCTCAACAAAAAATTGAAATGAATCCAGCATTTTGGGGGGCTGGGAAGGGTTGTTTATTTATTTATTTTTTTATTAAGGGTTTGTGAAAATTAGTGGACGATTGTCCCTAGGATAGCGAGTATGTGATTATTTCTGGTGGTCTCCATTTTAACCTAGCAGAGGGACATAGTTATTTTTCATAATTCTGCTGGCCACCTTCTCTGATAGGTGTGGGATTTTCATATTAAAATCATATGATATTATATGAAGGATTACATATCTAATATGACAGTATATATATATAGATATCATATTGCATTAAGTTATAATGGGTTTTCATATTAAAATCATATACTTTCCGACTTCTTGCTTCCCAGTCATCTTTGAGATTCAAAAATTTAAATGCAACGTCAATTGTTATCTTCTGTGTTCTTAATTCTTATTCTTTTATTGTCTTCTCTCCTTAATAGTAGATTTTCTCATATTCTCTAACACTCAGTAACCCCTTGCGTCCTAGTGGCTTTATTGCCTTTGATCTTCAAAGATTTAAATGCAATGTCAATCGTTATCTTCTGTCTTCTTAATTCTTGTTCTTTTATTGTCCTTTCTCCTTAATAGTAGTTTTTCTCATATTCTCTAACACTCAGTAACCCCCTGCATCCTAGTGGCTTTATTGCCTTTGATCTTCAAAATTTTAAATGCAATGTCAATCGTTATCTTCTGTCTTCTTCATTCTTGTTCTTGTTGTCTCTCCATAATAGTAGTTTTTCTTATATTCTCTAACACTTAGTAACCTCTTGCATCATTTTCTGGCTTTAAATAACCTGCAGTGTTGATAAGCATAAGAAAATGAATCAATGAATGAAATACTGATTAGCTATACAGGCATGTCTTTTAGACTTATTCTCTGGAATATAAATGTATAGAATCTACCGAGGCCACAAAATGTGGGACCCGTTTATGAATTGATTGTAATATAGAATTGATCCACCACTTTATATACACATGATGTTCGTTTATAAAATTCTGATTAGGTATGATTCCACCTCTTCTCCTGCCCAGCTATGGTGTTAATTACTAAGACTTGTATCAGTGAATCATTTTCTGAGAAAAAATAAAATTTCTTGCTATCTAACAATATTTTCTGTCTTTAAATAAACTGTAAAGGGTTGATAAGCTGTAAAATTATATTGATTGTAATATAGAATTGGTCCCCCATTTTATGTCCACATTGTAATTTCTGGCTTTAAATAACCTGCTATGGGTTAATAAGCCGTAGAAAACGAATCAATCCATCAATGAAATACTGATTAGCTACACAGGCATGTCTTTTAGAATTATTTACATTCTCTGGATTAGAAACGTATTGAAACTACCATGACCACAAAGTGAGTGGTCAGTTTATATATTGATTGCAATATAGAATTGATCCCCCATTTTATGTCCAAATTGTAATTTCTGGCTTTAAATAACCTGCTATGGGTTGATAAGCCGTAAAAAAAACAAATCAATCAAAAGACTAATTTATTCTCCATAAGCGATAGAACTCTGAAAAGACCTAGAAAGTAGGAAGCCTTTTCCTCCGCACGATTATATTGCTAGCTGCAAAAAAATATTTATGTCAAGTATTTGTATCTTTTAACAGAACATTCAGAGTTGATGCCCCCCCCACCACCACCACCATTTCTCTATCCAGAATGCAAACAAAAGCAAATTCTACAAGCGATAGATCCTCACTGCCATTTCTTTTGTTTGTTTTTTGTTTCTTTTTTTATGTTCAGGACATTTGAATAATTGCTACATCCCTCCCACCCAAGACTCCATCCTCTCCTTCCACCCATGATGATGAGTCATGAATAACTCGAAACCATTGCCGGTAAAACTTGCAAATGTCACTTGTATTTTATAATAGTTTCTCAAATCCTCTCCGGATTTCTATTCCGCCTTTGTTACCAATTCTATTCTACCTTTTCGTTACCAATTCTCTTCAATATTCTGCAAGAGATAAAGGCATTGCTATTGTATTTCTGTAATAGAATCTTACACGTTTCATTCTGGTCAGCTCTGGTGAAGAATAATTCCAAAGGTGGATGTGTCAGAATATTAGGTTTACTAGTTTCAAAACTAGTATACTAATAATGTTACTAAAATATCACAGACATTTACGTGTATGTGTGCGAGTGTGTATATGTATGTATGTATATCTCAATATATATATATATATATATGTATATCAGTATATGCATGTGTATATATCAATATATGTGTGTGTGTGTGTGTATATATATATATATATATATATATATTTATATATATATATATATATATATATATAAAGTGTATGTATATATAAATATATGTGTGTGTGTGTGTGTGCAATATATTATATATATATATATTATATGCATGGTACTTATTGGAAAGTGCTCAATATCAGTGATAGAGCTGACATATTTAGTGGGATTGATGTGTTTGTGATGTGTATATGTATGTATGTATATATCCGTGTGTATATATGTCAGTCTATGCATATATCTATGTATATGTCTGTATATGTGAGAGATTCTATATTCTCACTCCGAGATGAGACATTTATATAACCTCCTAATTGTCTTGTGTGTATATTTCCATTGGGTTGGCATCTTGTTTTATATCATTACAGCCACTGACATCTTTTTCTGAGGCCAGATTTGGTATTTAGGGGGTATTAGATCCTCTTCTAAATCCACCCTGTTATGCACCGAGTTTTTTTATGTTCTGATGTGACACTGAGTGCAAATCTTACTTTGGTTTCTCCTCGGGTGAACCCTGTACATCTTGAGGCCACCACAGATCAATTCTTCTTAGATCAATGGTATTTCCTGGCATAAATCACATAACGTATTTTCTTGTGTGTAATACAAAAAAATTTTAATGAAAATTAAAAGCAAAAGGACAGGGCATACTATACACAAGTACAATTTTCAGAAATGTTTACTCAGCTGAAATATCTCTTATTTGAAACAGCAAGATTGCAAATACGTTCTCCACACTCGGTAATAGAACATAAGGTAGGCAGGTGCTGATAACAATTGCTTGCAAAAGGTATTTGATATGTTGGCAATATTTGTTCGCTGGGAATCAGCATAATTGAAATTCTTTTGTCTCAAAGACAGGAAATTCATTAAAATTGTACACTACTTACATTATTCGGACTATTGTCCTCATCTTTGTTACCATATTTATTACGTTTCGGCTGTTGTACGCGCCGGCCTTCTTCAGGTGGTCGGAATGTCGAACTGAACCCTTTAGTTCGACATTCCAACCACCTGAAGAAGGCCGGAGCGTACAACAGCTAAACGTTGTAATAAATATGGCAACAATGATGAGGACAATAGTCCAAATAATGTAAATAGTGTACATAATACCT
The DNA here is from genome assembly GCA_964036315.1 of Acanthosepion esculentum. Lineage (NCBI taxonomy): Eukaryota > Metazoa > Mollusca > Cephalopoda > Sepiida > Sepiidae > Acanthosepion > Acanthosepion esculentum. The sequence continues at coordinate 26,501,279 of OZ038509.1, forward strand.
CATCTCAGAAATTAAAGTCATTAAATAGATTTAAAAAATAAAGAGAATACACGAGATCTGTCATGTTTTGATAAGATTAATGTTACAACGAAACACCTTTCCCTGAAAATTTAAAAATAAGTTTTGAAACAGAAATTAGAAGAAGAAATACACAATGGCTAAACGTCCGGTTCATTTCTATTCTTTAATATTTTGCAAAATTAAATATTTTAGTGAAATATATGTAAGACATGGCGATTCTAATGGATAATATGGCATAGTTTGGACACATTACAAGGAACGACAGCCTGCACAAGGCCATCATTCAAGGCACCATTGAAGGTGGACGTAGAAGAGGACACCAACACAAAAACTGCTTGAACAATAAGCGTTCAACTAGGTTGGCGTCTCGCTCTCACCCTTTCATTGTCGAAACTGTTAAATGTAGCCGTCTCTTCTACTCCAATAGCTTCATGGCTTGCACTTCTCGCCTGTGGAACTCCCTCCCCATTTCTTGTTTCCCTCATAGCTACAATCTCCAACTATTCCTTCATCCTTTCCTCTATCACTCCTCTTTGCTCTTGCCCCAATTCTCTGTAACCCCTTGCGTGCTAGTGGCTTCCCGCCTTGCTTGGGGTGAAACGCTTAAAAAAAAAAAAGAGAAAAAGGTATGACTATACCAGAATTGCTGATGGCTGCCATTGATAGACCGATGTGGAGGAGATTCAATATGGCTTCTGCATTTGAATCCCCCCTTACAAGGACAAAAGTCGGGTGGGGGGTGATAGTACAATTTTTTTTTTTTAAATTACATAGAAATGGCTGTACTACAGGGCTGTATTATACTCAAGAATGTAATTTATTAGCTGTTTTTAGCTTCAGAAGTAAGAGGTATTATACACAAGGAAATACAGTAAAATGAAAAACAATGAAATTTGTGATAGAAAAGGTTCGATGACGTAGTTATCAGACTTGTCTATTTCTGTAACATTGTGTGCATCTAAAATAAATTAGAATAAGTTAAGGATTAGAAGAGAAAAATGCATCATACAGAAAAGTATAATAGATTAATTAACACCTTAAAATGTGTTGCCAGGTATAGCTATATATTAATACATTTCCCTGAAAATTTGAAAATAAATGGAAATTAGGAAGAATAAAAACACGCAATGGCTAAACATCCAATTCATTTCTATTTTTTAATATCGTGAAAAATTAAATATTTTAGTGAAATATATAATAGACATTGAAATTTTAATGGATAATATGGTAGGACTTCTCAAAAAAAAGAGTTACATGCAGATGGCTAGACTACGTGTTCATATTATACTCAGACTCAAGGATGGCATTTATTCCCTGATTTTAGCTTTCAAAACACAGTCGTATTATAGACAAGAAAATACAGTACTACGAAATACTGACATTGATGGAACCTGTGTTATGAATTTTTTATTTTTTATCCTGAATTTAAACATTATTTTTGGATGACTACAGAATTTGACTGTCAGATGTAACTGATGAACAGTTCTCAGCCCAACCAGAAAGCTTTTCAAAGACAAAAATCTTATGTTTGCCATTGGATCTGATTTTGTGAAGTGAATGTATACTCTTGTATTATTACAAAACAAAATAATGTTAAAATATTAAAATTGCAACAATATAAATATAAATGAATCATTATTTGAATATTAAGTTTTCTTTATCCTAAATATTCCTAGCCATGTTGTAGAAGCATGTTTTTATTTTATTTTTTTTTGTCATTTCACATAAAGTAAGGCAATAAAACCACTAAGATGCAACAGTTTACTGAATATGAGAAAAAAAAAACATTATTGAGGAGAAGGAACAATACAAGAACAAGAATTAAGAAGACCATAGATAACAACTGACATTGCATTTAAATTTTTGGAGAGTAAAGTTGATTGGGAAGCAAGAAGCCAGAAGAGAGTTCCACAAGTAAGAAGTGCCAGAGAAGAAACTGTTAGCATAGAACTTACATCTGCCCATTTCAACTGTAAAATGATGAGACCTTGCCACCAATCTAGTACTGCATTTAAATTCATAAAGTCTAGGTACTGTAGAGGAATGTAATATCTATTTTGTTGTACTACAAAAATGTGGTACAAGGCCAAAAGGGGGGATAATGGAAAGTTTGTCTTCAATCTGTCTTATCTTGAACTTGGCTAGCCATGATTACTGACCCAAACATTCCAAAGTATTCCTTACACCAAAACAACACATTCTTACTTACCATTCATACTACAGCTACCATAATACCTCAAAGTCTCTATGAAGTCCTAACTAGATCTCATGTGTACAATTTCTCTGTAGCATAGAGGAAAGCAATATTTATTTTGATATAATACAAATATGTGGCCCAAGGCTAAAAAGAGGGATAAAAGAAGCCTGGTTTTTAATCTGTCTTATCTTAAACTTAGCCAGCCACAATTGCTGACCCAAACATACCAAAGTATTCCTTATACCAAAACAATACATTCTTACTTACCATTCATACTACAGCCACCATAATACCTCAAAGTCTCTATGTTGTCCTAACTAGTTCCCAGATGTACAATTTGTCTGTGAGGGTGGGATTTAAAAATAACATTTAAAAAAAAAAACACTGATTATATACAATGAATACAATTTATTTACAAGAAACAAAAAAAAATAGTGTTAGTAATAAGCCTCCTACACACACACACACACACACACACACACACACACACACACACACACACACACACAATCCTTAATTGTGGCAGAAACATCAGTTAATTGGATGAAATTAATGCAGGACTAGGTAATTAACACCAATCACTCACTCAAACAAACACTCATCCAGACACAAAAACAAATACAAAATACACACTCAGAAAACAAAAAAAGCACCCTGCATCAACCAAAGAACTGACATCTCTGTCACCTAATGAGGGAGGTGGGGAAAGTTCATCAGAACAAAAGTAAAATGAAAGTATTTATAAAAAAAAAAAGCACAGGGAAACTAAGTAAGTAGTAATACTAATAATAAAACATCCTTGAGTATATTACAACCGCATTATAAGTTATATTTTATGTTTTGAAATTAAGAATAATCTCTGAAGTTAAAAACAAAATTAGTCACTAAAAAATTTTGGTTAAATACAAAATGCTAAAGTAAATCTTATAAAATATACAAGTATCTTATATAAGTTTAAATCATAGGAAGTAGCATTTGTAAAATGGCTGAGCGCAAAAATAAGTTTAAAAAATATAAATTCAAAATTGGGTTAAAATTTGAAGAGATGTTTGCTGATAACGCAAATATTTTCAGACAAGAATGTCGGTACTGACAGAAATAATCCCAAAGTAGCTTTATTAATGTGTCTGGGGACATCATCAGCTCCACTTGTGATTCCTGTGCCCACAAAAAACCATATTTAGATGTGCAACACTCACATTCAACCTGTCAGCTTTTAAGAATGCTACTGCAACGATTATTTTGGAATGAAAATTTTCCTTTTTTTTCACATATGGCTTCCTTCACATGATTCAGACGAATGTGTTTGAAGTGCTGTTTGAAGAGTTTTCTCTTTTTAAATTGAAAAAATATTTGCAGTTTGACTCTTGAATTTGTAGTCTTTTAAGTTTATGCTCTCCTTTATATATATATATATATATATATAGTCAAACCTAATGAGCCAGACAAACCTACCAAGGTTTCACTTAGGCAGATCGTCAGGGTCAGCTGGCCCTGACGATCTGCCTAAGTGAAACCTTGGTAGGTTTGTCTGGCTCATTAGGTTTCACTAGGTTTGCTCTATGTTTGTATCGAGCTCTTTAGTTAGTTGTTTACTCAAAACGGGCTTTTTTCTTTGGCCCTTGAACCTGTATCTGTGCGATTATTTTCAACAGACTTTCATGTTCCTGGCTCTTTCTTTTTAAAACCTTTTTTTCCCTTCGTGATTGATTTGGCTATTGTTAAATCAAGAATTCAAAGGTTTTTCGACACGAGTATAGTTACCTATATATATATATATATATATATATATATAAATAAAAGTGAACATAGAAGTCAACACTTAGAGGCGACAGTCTGTTTCATGCTAGATGCAATCATCAGGCCACAAGTGCTGTTATTTTTCTCAGCTATTTATATATACGGGTCAGTGGTGCATTGTGGTTAGTCTATTTTGGCAGATATTTTACCAGAAGTCATTTATTTGTGTCAAATTATTTTGCTTGTTTTTATTTAATTTTATTTTTGTTTTTTATCCTTTATATTTACTTTATTTTTATTTTTTATTTTGATCGGTGTTTTTATTAATGTAGTAAAAATTTGTTTATATAGCTTATTGTGGGTAGTCTGTTATGGCGGTTATTTTACCGGAAGTCATTTTATATATATATATATATATATATATATTAATTAATTGGTAAATAAAAGTTCAAATTACTTATTTTCCAACTTCAAGTTTTACAGATATACTATTCTGCTTATAAGATAAACCAATTGAATTCATTAAACATTCGGTTGGAATATCAGGTGCTGTAAGCTTGGATGTGCAGGTGGTGTAATGGATAATAACTCAGAATTGTTAAGTTCCAATTCCAGTTGGATTCGTCATATTCACTTATGGACAGATATCCTTGGGAAAGGTATGAATCCATCTCTTCTACTCACCCAATTATGGGTTAAATAGTAAGACTTGTATCAGAAAATGATTATCATCTCACAAAATTAATACAATAAAAAAGCAAACTGATAACACCAAACATAAATTACTAGAATTTAACACGTTTAAAGGCAATTTTTGCAACAAAAGTGCTTGAGAGAAAAAGAACAGAACAATAGTCAAGATGAAACTTTAAAGTTTAAATCTGAAGAACAGATTTAGCTGACCCTGATGAGTTGTGTATCTGTGAAACTAAGTCGGTCAAAAGATAAGTCTTCTGAACTTTTCTTCCTCTTCACACACACACACACATATATAGGGTGTGATGGATAAATTGTCATCTAAATTACACAAAAATGAAAACACTGACATCTCATTTTAACAGATATATTTACCAAAATTACACAAACTCTAATTTGAAATACTAAAGAGTAAACTTATTCACTACAATTACCATTGGCTTCAATCACGGCCTCCAGATGACTTTGGAATCTCCTGCAACTCTTCTGGATGTTCTCCTTTAAGTTGTTGAATACTGACATAATCTTTGCTTTCAGTTCATCTTTGGTGCTACAAGCGATTTTGTTGGTCTCTCTCTCAACTGCACCCCACACATAAAAATCAAGGGGGTTGCATTCCTCACCAACAAATTTGGGTATTCTCTTATCAGAATGATCAGAGTGAGTTTTCCAATTTGCTGTACCTTCATAATCACCATTAAGCTCATCCAACTCTTTCCAAATATTCTGCACTGTCTTCAGATTGACACCCAAAGACACTCTCTCTCTTTCTCTCTCTCTCTCTCTCTATATTTATATATATATATATATATTATATATATATATATATATTATATATATATATATATATTATATATATATATATATATTATATATATATATATATTATATATATATATATATATTATATATATATATATATTATATATATATATATATATTATATATATATATATATTATATATATATATATATATATTATATATATATATATATATATTATATATATATATATATATTATATATATATATATATATTATATATATATATATATATTATATATATATATTATATTATATATATATATATATTATATATATATGTATATATATATTATATTATACATATATATATTATATTATATTATATATATATTATATATATATGTATATATATATTATATTATATATATATTATATTATATATATATGTATATATATATTATATTATATTATATATATATTATATTATATATATATATATATTATATATATATGTATATATATATTATATTATACATATATATATTATATTATATATATATTATATTATATATATATATATATTATATATATATATATATATATATATATTATATATATATATATATATATATATGGGAAATTGTATCAGGACTTCATCAGACTCAGACTAAATTTGTTATATAACATATTTAGTCTGATGGAATCCTGAAGGATAAAACGCAACAGTAATAAACTTTTTCCACATTGTCATACAATTAAAAATATATATCATTATGCCATATATATATATATATTATAATTATTATATATATATATATATAATTGTTGTAGAGTTATTTCCTCAGTGGAAACTGTATTTGGACTAAATTCATCCTAAATAGGTTCAATGTACAAAAACGTTAGGAACTTGTAAAAATCGGTATTAAGCAGAGTAATCGAGTTGTGGTCGCTGACTACTTTTTCGTATTCGACTCCTACTGGCAATAGATGGGAGAGTCTATTATCGATAGACTAGGTGTCTTTCACCATAACAATAATATATATATATATATATATATATATATATATATATATATATATACATTTTACATTATTTAAATACATACATGCAACAAACTATTTCTTATTTAACAGTTAAAATAATTAATCCTTGAAAATGGCTAAATGTATAGCCGAAAGCGTTCACATGAAAAGAACATTCAAACAGTTTTTATATAATTTATCATCTAAAAAGAAATAAATTATTAGATTGAATGAGAAATTGTATAAAAAACTAAATCCAAGCACCTTGTCTGTCATATCCAATGAAATGTGCATAAAAGAAGGATTGCTGCCTAAATACACAAATATATATATATATATATATATATATATATATATATATATATATATATATAATGTGTGGGTGGGAAGAAATGCTTCATTTTTACAACTGATTAAAATATACAAATTTCGAATATAGATGATGCAAAAAAAATTTGATATGGTATTGTCAAGCCGATCGCCTTGAGTACAAAGATCTGTTTGAACTGATAGTTCTTAGTGTTTCAAATCAAACCTTCAATCACATATAGTAATTCTCTAAGTGCGGCTTACTTGTGGCACAAGGCTGAAAGTATGGGGCACCCATTGAGGACCTTCAATCATATATATGTTTATATACCAACATTTCTTTTTTAATTTTAAATTAAAATTTTCAACACAATATTTCAACTATTTACATTGTTTGGACTATTGTCCTCATCTTTGTTGCCATATTTATTGATAAATATGGCAACAAAGATGAGGACAATAGTCTAAATAATGTAAATAGTGTACATAATACCTCATCTCAGAAATATAGACAAATACAATATTTCAAATTAAAAATTCTAAAAAAATTTCTTGGCATTTTTTTTTCTTTTTTAATCATTTCAACCCAACCAAGGTGATAAAGCCACTAAGACACACTGGGTTACTGAGACTGAAAGAAACAGAAAGAGCAATAAAGAACAGAATTTAAAGAGACAGAAGATGACAATGGACATGGCATCATATAAATTTTTAAAGATTATTTTGCCGGAAGCTAGGATAGTTCCACAAGTGAGATAGGCAAGAGAACGCATATTTATCTGAATCTTTGTGAAAAGATATAAAGATATATTTTTTAAAGATTTAACCACAGGATCTGTTTTATCCATAATGCTTAGTATGTCATTGTTAGCAAGGTGGCTGAAATACATTTTTAAATTCTGTAAACAATGATCCAATTGTAGATCCCAGATATACTGGGTAAGTCAGCTAGTGTTTTATATATCTAAAAAAATATATATAGTTTGAGCTCTGGAGAAAGAGAAAAAAAATAGAATTACTGATTGTATCAGATTTTCTTGGTTAACAAAGATGTATTTAAGCTTAACTAACTATCTCAGTCAATGGACATTTTGTCTTAACCATTTGAGAATGTAGATGGTGTTTAGACTCAACAAGTTGATTTTTGCTTTCATTTCTTCAAATCCTCTGCATATATTTTTTCCTCCTGCTTCTGGCTTTCACGTGAGTAAATTTTCCCTTTACTTCTGTCTAAAATATATATTTCTTCCCAGATTTTATTTCTCCCGTTTCAGTTTTCCATCTTTTATCTTTATATTTACTTTTCTCATCGCTAAATCTGTCCAACAGCAAAAAGGCAGGGCCTTTTAGAATGATAGTGATCACCTTACAGCAAAAATTTGGAACCATGTTTTAGAATCAGTTTAGATGTTAGGGAAAATGGCCTAATTGACAAAGTCGATCCCATATGGAAATTTTTAAACCAATGTCATGAAAAAGTACATACTTAAATGTTATAATGTCACTTGGCTATCAAGGGTGTTGGCTAAAACAGAGCAGGAAAATAATATTAGATAAAATTTCCAAATTCTTGGTTGTCAGGGCATCTTCACTGACCACCTAACGATCATGAGTTGTACTTTTCTTATTTTTGCTTTAATTTAGTTAAATGGTTGCTATAACAGTATAATTTACAAAATTGTTTTATATAAATATTTATCTCTTTGATGACCTGTGTCTTTTCCTTGAGCCTTTTTATTTTACAAGGCTCGAGAGCCACTCGAGGTAGAAGGTTACAGAATAGGAGGTAACGGGTGCAGTCTTAGGGAATATGAAGGATGATAATGGTTAACTATAAACTTGAATAGGTTAAGATTGTAGTGATCAGGAAAGCATCATCTTGGGAGATGACTCCACAAATTAGCGCTCATAGGAAGAAGTTGCTCAAGTCATCTAAGGCTCAGTTAACATTGTGTTTTAGCCAGGTTCTATTTTGTCACATAAGATGGCTTAGCTAAGATGTTTTTGTAAAAAAAACAAAGAATGTGTTCAATAATCTGAATAACTCTTGGGTTGAAAATTAATATTCTGCTATATATCAGCAACAGCTGTATAACTTGTGTCTTAGTTCGGTTCATTTGATTCTGCCAAAATTCTTGAACCCCGCATGGCTTGGGAGGCCAAGTGAAGAATGGAACAATCTCAGGCATTGGTCACATGGTAAGGTGGGTGAGGGTCTTGGCTGGAGCTGCCAGGCCCTGTGTTACCTTCTTTTTACTTCCTCTTCATTCTTTCTCCTCTAGAATCGGACAACCGAAGTGAATTGCACTTCACAAGGTTGGCTTCTGTTTCTCAGGTGTTAAGGCTGATTCCAGCTTGAAGAAAGGAATACTTCAGTTGGTCTTTGAATCTGCATTTTAGGGCACTGCAATGATTTTATATATATATATATATATATATATATATATATATAGTACAGGTAATCGATCCATTGGTATATAATCCAGGTGGATCCTAGTAATACTAGTTATTAAAACTGATCCACAAGGAGCTCGATGTATTTATTATAACAGAGCATATGTAATATTTACAGCAAAAAACCCAAATTATCTCAACATGGGGATGTTTCATGCTAAATGCAATCGTCAGGCTTGACGATTGTGTCTAGCATGAAACAGCCTGTCGCCTCGGAGTGTTGACTTCAATGTTCACTTTTATATTTATATTTACATACGCTCTATCTCTGATATTGAGCACTTTATCCTGTAAATAGAGCACACCTTAAAACTATATTTCTTCATATATATATATATATAAAGAAATATATATAGTAGGGACAAGTACTGTCTATCAGGTTTTTTTAATTTAATTTTTCATATTTCTGAATAAAGTATTTTGTGCTATCAGTTAATTTGCCAAAGTTTATATTTAGTTTTTATTTTATATATTATTTTCTTCCTGAGTACTTTCGGAAGTTACTCCATTCATTTTCAAGGATTGTTCTCTGGATTTTCATGCAACTGCTTTTTTATTTTCGGCATTCATATCTTTGATGGAATCTATTTCCTGTCACTCAAGGTGACATCATATAAACGGTCAATCTAATTTTTTTTAACACAATTCAGTAGTTACCTAGGGAGAAAGATTTTTTTTTTAATTAAATAAAACATTTGATAGGCAGAACGTGTCCATATTATTTAAGCAAACAAATTTGTGAGTTATTGCTGCTGAAATACGCCTTATTTAATACATACATACATACATACATATATAATATATATGTATATATATATATATAATATATATGTATATATACTTTAAAAATCAGGAGGTCAGTTTAATCCGTTACCTTAGTTTCAACCTTACGCTATCCTCAGGCGATTTTTTATCAAATGACCACATAACGCATTTTTTTATTTTTAAAAAAAAAAACTAGAGTTGAAACCCAGTAGCAGATTCAACTGACCTCCTGATTTTTAAAGTTAAAGCTCTACATGTTATTTGTACTCTTATTTTTTTTACACGTGTATTGAGCCCTTTTTAATACCACTGTTTCCTGGCCTGATTCAACTCTGACCATTGACCTTTTTATATTATATACATATATATGTGTGTGTATGTATACATATGTGTTTGTGTATATATGTGTGTGTATGTATACATATGTGTTTGTGTATATATGTGTGTGTATGTATACATATGTGTTTATGTATATATATGTGTGTGTGTATACATATGTGTGTATGTATACATATGTGTTTGTGTATATATGTGTGTGTATGTATACATATGTGTTTGTGTATATATGTGTGTGTGTATACATATGTGTGTATGTATATATGTGTGTGTATGTATACATATGTGTTTGTGTATATATGTGTGTGTGTATACATATGTGTGTATGTATATATGTGTGTGTGTATACATATGTGTGTATGTATATATGTGGGTGTGTATATATATGAGTGTGTGTATATATGTGCATATATATGTTATCCATTGTGCCAAGGACACACATGGCACAGTGGAGAAAGGCATTAGTTAGATCCAGTGACAGGACCCAAAAAGTGTGAGTTCAATACTTGGTTAAGGCAGTGGAGAACTTGAAGAGGGGAATTAACAGGAGATAACTGATAACTGGCATCCATTAGACATGGCCCGTGGAACTAGAACAGTCTACCCCAGTGAGTGAAATAAAGGGTTCAGTTCGACATTCCAACCACCTGAAGAAGGCCGGAGCATACAACGGTAGAAACATTGTAATAAATATGGCGGCAAAGATGAGGACAATAGTCCAAATAATGTAAATAATGTAAGTAATTTTAGTACTTTAAAATTTATCCATTGTCAATATGAGATTTTTTTACAATAAGGGAGCTGACCAGGAATTGGTAGAAATGTAAAATGGCATTAGCGTATAAATGTTATATGCACTTTAATATGTTGTTATTATATTCCTAACAAATTTTGTTGAGTGTTGATTGGTTGATTTTGATAAGGAGAGCCTTGAAAATTTGAAGTTTTGGTTTATTATTTTCATGGTGTAGTATGTTGGTGTTGTCACCAAGTATTTTCCTGTATTATGAAGGTGGACTGGAATGTCTTTAAATGCTGTGCGATAGAACTTGTATCCGATAAATGGAGTGTAAGACATCTTGATAATGTTGTGGTTGTCAAACCGACACATGTACTTCCTTTTTTTGTCAGTAATACAATCTCCCAAAGGACATTTAAACTGATATACAATGTAAGAAAAAGTCAAAAGTATTTGGGTTAAAAAAAACTACACTGCTTTCCTTGATGGAGATTCATCTTGCTTAGAGTTAGAAGCATTATAATGAAATATACAACTCTGGTCAACAAAAACAAAAAAATTAAATTAATTATCTACCAAAAAAAAAAATTCGAAAATTGTCAAAAATAATAACTCACCTACAAGATCCAAATTACAGAGAACCAATATTATTTATGAATTTACATGTCCCGTAAGGAACTGTGTTCTTGATTAATCCAAATTTGTAAATAAATATATTGAATATACAACAACATGCCTATAAAGACTCATGTTACATTTCTCTGACCATAGCTCAATTAGGTCTCATTTAAAGCACATGGAGACCTACTAAACTCCATCCGCAATATACTCATTGATAATACAAATATAATAGCCTCATCCACATGTGAAAAAAAGCTAAAAATAATGGAAGCATGTTTAATAAAAAAGGAAAAGCCAACACTCGATATTATCAACTGTGAACACGGCCACAATGTGCTGACCATGTTTGGAAAATAAAACATTTCTATAACTCTAGATACATGTATAAAAGAATCCATAAATTCAGCTAAAAGTAAAAAAATAAATAAAATTCATCCTTCATAATGGCTAAAAGTTATAGTCAAATATGCTTGGCAAAACAAAATATCTGGAAAATTTCTATATAATTTACATCCAGAAATGAAAAAAATTATAAGAACACATGAAAAATTAAATAAAAACTTAACCACAGTACCTTGTCAGTCATTTTTAATGGATCTTGCATATATATATATATTACAAAGAGTTAATCATACCTTGAATCAATTATCAATATTAATGCAATTATTGGCGAAATCCCTTCGCTAGTAGACATAATTATAAGCATTATACTACTAATAATCCACTGAATGATGAGATCCTTATGTATAAAATGGATATGGTGTATTTTTTAATTCAGCTAGTACTTTCAAATGCTTCATGCATTCATCTTCCGGCTGTATTTTTCCTTTAGAATCGAAACTGGAAGACAAAATAAATGTGTTTTTCCGACCGAAAGATGTTTTTAAGAATGAGCTATTTATTAACGGCTCTGTAGTGTTGGAGCGTGCAAATCGCAACGCTAAAGTTCAAATATTACAAGTGGGAATTTTTTGAATTTTGTAATTTGGTAAATCCACGAATGTTTTTATTATAAGTGTTTTTCGGTTAACATGACATGAACTAAGTAGATCGTTCAATTAACAGAGTGATATGTCTTAGTTGTTTTTTCCTCAGGAATTCTTTACTGCAGATCAATTGTTTTTCATGGACATAATAAAATAGGCAGCATATGATTTTATATTACAAAGAGTTAATCATATATATATATATATATATATATATATATATATATATATATATAAAAGGTTAGTGGTCAGAGTTGAATCAGACCAGTAAACAGTGGTATTAAAAAGTGCTCAATACATGTGTGAAAAAATAAAAGTAAAAATAACATGTCGAGCTTTTAACTTTAAAAATGAGGAGATCAGTTGGATCTGCTACCTTGGTTTCAAACTTACGATATCCTCAGGTGATTTTTATAAAAGGACCTCATAACATTTTATTCTAAAATAAAAACAAAAAAAAACTAATGAACGCTTTATTATTTTCAAAAATAAATAAACGCACGCCATTGGGTGTAATGAAAAGGGAGGAGGAGAATGTGAAGAAGAAAAAGAAGAAGAAAAGCAAGTGTATTGTAACTGTATCAGTGGGGGGGGCCTTCTCTTCCACCTTCTTCACATCCTCCTGCTCCCTTTCTATTACACCCAACGTCGTGCGTTTATTTATTTTTGAAAATAATAATGTAGTGTTCATTAGGTTTTTTTATGAAAATAAAGCATTAAGAAGAGGTCATTTGCTAAAAATCACCTGAGGATACCATAAGGTTGAAACCAAGGTAGCAGATTCAACTGACATCTTGATTTTTAAAGTGCATATATATATATATATATATATATATATATATATATACAAAAGAGAACAAATATATATATACAAAAGAGAACAAATATATATATATATATATATACAAAAGAGAACAAATATATATATATATATATACAAAAGAGAACAAATATATATATATATATACACAAAAGAGAACAAATATATATATATATATATATATACAAAAGAGAACAAATATATATATATATATATACAAAAAAGAACAAATATATATATATATATATATATACAAAAAAGAACAAATATATATATATATATATATATATATATACAAAAAAGAACAAATATATATATATATATATATATATATACAAAAAAGAACAAATATATATATATATATATATATATATATATATATATATATATACATACAAAAAAGAACAAATATATATATATATATATATATATATATATATATATATATATACATACAAAAAAGAACAAATATATATATATATATATATATATATATATACATACAAAAAAGAACAAATATATATAGTCTTAAAGTGTGGTATATTTATGGGATAAAGTGCTCAATATCAGAGATAGTGTGTGTAAATATATATGTTCACTTATATATATATATATATATATATATATATATATATATATATACACACACAAAAAAGAACGAATATATATTCCTTCTTTTTTGTTCCTTAATTTGGTTGGCAAATAAATGTGCTCTGTCCATAGAACTACTTACTCATTAAGTAAGAAAGCTTTTTTCATCTCCTTCTTAATTAGGGTTGTTTTATGTTCAGGTTTGCTCTTTCCTTTGATTCACATTCATTATGTTGATTTCTTTTTCTTCCTGGATTCCATTTTTGTTCTACACTTACCCTCCTGTACCTCTTCACCCATAATGTTGTTGGGTCTGGACTCACTAAAGGGGAAACATAAAAAAATTTTTTAAAAATAAACCAAAAAAGTTGGCTTGTCTAATCTAAAGATATATCCCTCCATCCTCAGTACTTCAGTTGGCAGTTAGTAAAAAAAAAAAATGCTCCTTTCTGATACCAAGGGGTGCTGAAAGTTTTTCATCCCAACCAAGAAGCCCTGCCAAAAAATAAAACTGTTCTGATGGACTTTGCTCTATGGTAGTTCCAATTTATGAATTGAAGTGCAGTACTAGATTGGCAGTATGGTCTCATCATTTTATAGTTGAATTGGCTAGATGTAACCATAAGTTCTTTGCTAATAGTTTCTTCTATCACACTTCTTGCCTGTGGAACTCTTTTCTGGCTTCTTGCTTTGCAGCCAACTTTGATCTTCAAAAATTTAAATGCAATGTCCATCATTGTTTACTGCCTACTTGATTCCTATTCTTTTATTGTTCTTGCTCGTTAAAAATGTTTCCTTTTTCTTATTCTTTCACACTCAGTAACTCCTCACATCTTAGTGGCTTTATTGCCTAGATTATAATGAAATGATTAAAAAAACAATAAATTCAATGTGTTTGTCTTTGACCAGATTTTGGCAAGTACCTCGGATCAAGAACATTTCCACACCTCATTGTAAATAAAGTGTATTTTTGTGAGAAGTGGGTCATATTTGTTTTTGCCCTCTATGTCTGTCGGGTAATTTTTAGAGAATTATGAAGTATTCCTGGAAGTTCCTTTTGGAGTAAGAATGTAAATTCTTTTTATTTTAAGTAAGACGCATGGCACTACTTTAATAGGCTTCCATTTAAAAAGTTCAGAAAATTTTAAAAAGAAAACCAGAAAACAATGATATAAGCAGTTTCCAACTTGACACTTATAATTAAAAAAAAACTAAGTCCAGATATAACTGTTTAAAAGGCCAGGGATTGTATTGATACTACTCCTTCTAAAATGTTAAAAAAAAAAAATCAGTATTTTTCAATCTTGACAAATATCGCACCTTGAGGAAGATCAAAAAAAAATAATATGCAAAAATTATCCCCCCCCCCACCAAAAAAAAGAAATTTTTTTTTTTTTTTAATTTTTAATTTTTTTACAAGTAGACCACTGAACTTAAGTAGTACCAGATTCATTCTAAACTATTTTGGTTAACATATTTTAGTTTTTTTATTCTTAATTTTTTTTTTTTTACAGATATACATTCTAGCATTTCAATCTAGTCCACACTCATAAGATAGTCTACAAAGTCGAGTGCTAGCATGAGGCGGTCTACAAAGTCGAGTGCTAGCATGAGGCGGTCTACAAAGTCGAGTGCTAGCATGAGGCGGTCTACAAAGTCGAGTGCTAGCATGAGGCGGTCTACAAAGTTGAGTGCTAGCATGAGGCGGTCTACAAAGTCGAGTGCTAGCATAAGTTCTGACTGATGAACTCTACTGTTTTCTGGTATAAAAACGATTAGGTCATTTTCTTTTTAATAGAAAAACGGGACAAAGAGAAATGATAGCTCATATTTCAACCAGTTTGGCTCATTCCCAGCAACTTGAAGCACCATATTTATACATTGGGATTCTCTCAAATTCTCCGTGCTGAGTAGGAAAAAAAACACACTTGCCAGATTTAGACATCTGTCCATCAATTTCATATGTGCCAATTTTCTCAATCTCCAAGTGTTCTTTATCTATTAATTGAACCTTATCCAACAAACGATAGGAAATATTATTAACCATACGTACGTTGTTTGTCACTTTAAGAAGTCATTAACCCTGCATTAGTCATATTGTATTTCTGAAAATGGATAGTCCCCTGGTATCTGCCTCTCATTACAACTGTGCAACACAGTGTGCTACACACTCTCATTGAGCCAGGGGAGTAGTGAGAGGTAGCAAAAGAAACAAGTTACCAACTATGAATTATGAGTACTTTAAAAAATTTGGGGGTAACAAAACACCCCATGTGACTAACACAGTGTTAACATTCCAAATTTTATTTGGACAATGAAACTCCTCCATTATGTTCTTCATAGTTGAACTTTTTTTCTGTTGCTCACCCTGTTTCCACTGTGTCTTTCACACTAACTAGATTCAGTGGGAACAGGGTGAGCAATAACTGAGCAGTACTAAACTGAACAATCAAGAATGTGAGATTCACCTTCGCAAGGAGGTTTTCAACTAGCATCCAGTTGGCTGACAAAGATAAACTTGGTCAGTGAGACTCAACTTCTATTACAGTCGAGTACTGTCTGTTGCTATTACCAAATTCTACATGTCGGTGTAGACAGGATCCGAACCTGAACAGGAATAACCCATTGGATTTCGAATACAATGCCTTAACTACTTGGCAATCACAGAAGATTTAAAATCAACACCAATTACAACTTTTAGCATTTTCTCAGTTTCTTTTCCTCTCAGTAATCTCCTTGTGTCTTAGTGGCCTTATCACCTTACTTTGAGCAAAATGATTTAAAAAAAAATGAGATATCCCTAGATATGGTCAGCAGAATAATAGCAACCTATCGTCCGGTTCAAAATCTTCCCTGGTCATTTGAACAGGAGTAGAGGTTTATCTCAGGTTTTCAGTTTCTTCTAAAATGTTTTCATTCTCTTTCACTTCCAGTAGCCCCTTGCGTCTTAGTGGTATTGTTGCCTTGTTTGGGGCAAATTGATTTAAATGTTCAGTCAGTGAATATCTTAAAAACAGCTACATTGGCTCTTACGAGATTTTCACCAGACACCAGAGTGTCAGGTAGAGTTTTCAGGGGACTTAAACTATGCAATAATTTGTTGATTTTTTAATAAATGTTCACCCAATACAAGGCCTAAGGGCCTCTCAAGGTAGATGCTAAGTAAATGAAGTTGTTGCTTGAATGTAAGACTAGGAGGGGGTAAGAGGTGCATATTATGAGTATATGTAGAAGAAATAATGGTTGACCCTAGACTTGAAGAGGTTAAGTTTGTAGTAATCAGGAAAGCATCATCTCAGGAGTCTGAAGTTGTTGTATGAATGAAAGAGGAGGAGGAGGTAAGAAATGCAGATTATAAGGATATGTAGGAAAGATAACAGTTGACCGTAGACTTAAAAAGGTGAAGATTGTAGTGATAGGGAAAGCATCCTTGCGGGAGTTTGCTATATAATTAGGTACCAGAATTCTGCCAATAAATGTTGGGCTACAGATTTATTTTACATCTGTATGTGTGTATAAGCTGTGAACATAGAAATCAACACTGCATGGTGACTGGCAGTTTCACATCTTAAGTGATCATCAGATCATACAAAGTTCATTTTTACGTTTATACTGTTTATATCTACAAACGATCAGTCCCCAGTATTGAGAACTTCTTCCCTATAAATATAGCAAATTATTTATAAAATGGCTGGATACTCATTTTCCGACCACACCCATCTGCTAGGACAGCTAGCTAGCTAATCCTTGTTGTAGACACCTGCTCAGGCATATTTGCATTTGTTCAAATGTCCACAGAGCCACATATGGATTATACTGCAACTATACTGAGTGGACCTTACTTACAGTTTCTGGGAAAGAATGCATAGTCTGTCATGATTAGCAGTTTGAACAAGGCCAGTATATTGAAATCCTCGGTCATGATTACTTGGGGCTTCATGCTAACATGATCATTAATGGCTTCTGAATAGTTCTGTCTACACAATTTCACTCATGAGGCATGGGTCAACCCATGATGTGGGTTTCAGGCACTTTTCAAAGGTGCTGCACACTGAGATGGCCTCGTCAGGCTGATAACATCAAGAAGTTACCTTCCTGACAAATCGACCCTGGTGCGATTCATGGTTTGAGAGTGAACATACTAACCACTTAGCCATACACACACACACACACACACACACACGTATAAATAATTAAAAGATTTTATTTTTTAATCCGACTTCTTTATTAATCCAAACACTATTTTTAATAGATACTCTTATCCGAATTGACACTCTATTTTTTTGTTTTTTTCATTTAGCAGTCTGTGCACTCAAGAAAACTTAAAGAAAATGTTCCCTCAGGTTGGATTCGAACCTGCATCTTCCCTCTGCAGGAGGAAACACTGTCTGATTTGCCATGCTTTAACCACTTGGCTTTGTTTTTTTTATGGCTTATCAACCCATTCCTGATTATTTAAAGCCGGAAAATATTTTAAGATTGTAAGAATTTTGTTTTTTTTAGATAATAATGTTTTAGTAAAACAATACCTACTAATTAACCCATAGCTGGGTGGGGGAAGGTGAATTCATACCTTTCCCAAAGGTATTTGCCCATAAGTGAATATAACGAACTCCACAGAAATTAGAACTTGGCTCTCCAATTAACAACTGAGCCATTATTCATTACACCACCACACATCCAACCATACAGCACATGATATTCCCAAGTGGTCACCCATCTAAGTAGTGACCAGGCTCAACATTGATTAACTTCGCTGATCATAAGGAGACTGGTGTTTCAACGTGATACGACAGTAAACCTGTAGATGACTCAGATTAAATTCAGTTGAGTTAGCAGAGAGTAATAAGTAAGATATCTTTATTATTATTGAATAATGGGATGACCATTACCAATGTTACAGCAAAGGTAATGAGGCATATTTCTTAGTAATGTTATTAGCAAATGATATTATTATATTAAAACAGGAATCCTTGATATATGTGTGTTTAAACATTGTCTGTTAGTCAACCAAACTTCTGCATGTAAGATGAAAAATCTTTATCATTTATCAGGCTGCATATAACTTAGCAAAAGCTGGATTTAATATTAAAATAAATATTCCCACTGGCTGATTCATCATGCTATCAGTCGACATCTGAAGTGGCATCTGACTTTCTTTTTTTTTTAATTTGACCAACTTAAGTGTTATAATATTGGCTGGAAATAGTGATTGTTACTCAAAGTAGATCAATGGTCATTAGCCAAATTTAGATTAAAAATAGCATTTGTTTGATCAGTGTTTATCTGGTTGTAATTTTCTATTAATATTTCTGGCTTTGAATGCTTAAAACTATTCTAAATCAAATGAATGTTCAGTGTTCAGAAGCCACATTATCTCACAGCCAAATTTGAATCAAATACTTTAATGTTAGATATTAATCTTTGTATTTCTTTCATATTATTTCTCTTGCTTTTCCACCAAGTAGTAATAGTCTTAAGTTGTCTGAATTTCTTAAATGAAGCCTTGGCAATTATTATTCATTTTTCACTAGTATTTCTTTCATCTTATTTCTCTTGCTTCTCCACCAAGTAGCAATAGTCTTAAGTTGTCTGAATTTCTTAGATGAAGCCTTGGCAATTATTATTCATTTTTCACTAGTATTTCTTCCATCTTATTTCTCTTGCTTTTCCACCAAGCAGTAATAGTCTTAAGTTGTCCGAATTTCTTAGATGAAGCCTTGGCAATTCTTATTCATTTTTCACTAGTATTTCTTTCATCTTATTTCTCTTGCTTTTCCACCAAGTAGCAATAGTCTTAAGTTGTTTGAATTTCTTAGATGAAGCCTTGGCAATTATTATTCATTTTTGACTAGTATTTCTTTCATCTTATTTCTCTTGCTTTTTACATCAACAAGTAATTGCTTTAGGTTATCATGATAGGGCTTAGAAAACCCAACCCTCACAGGGCATATTGAAGGCAAAAGAGATAGGGGAAGGCAGTGAGCCACTTACCTGGTGAGCTTGATGCATGGATAGCAGATTCAGGAAATGATAGCTGAAATACCTTTGACATACAATTAGGAAGGAAGGCTTGGAAAACTTAACCCTCACAGTGTATATTGAGGGTAAGAGGGATAGGAGAAGGCAGTGAGTCAGTTACCTGAAGAGCTTGATGCATGGATAGCAGATTCAGGAAATGATAGCTGAAATACCTTTGACATACAATTAGGAAGGAAGGCTTGGAAAACTTAACCCTCACAGTGTATATTGAGGGTAAGAGGGATAGGAGAAGGCAGTGAGTCAGTTACCTGAAGAGCTTGATGCATGGATAGCAGATTCAGGAAATGATAGTTAAAATACTTTTGACATATAATGAGGAAGGAAGGCTTGGAAAACTTAACCCTCACAGGGTATATTGAGGGTAAGACGAATAGGGTAAGGCAGTGAGCCACTTACCCGTTGAACTTAATGAATGGATAGCAGAATCAGAAAATGATAGCTGAAATTTCTTGGACACCTAATGAGGAAGGAGGGCTTGGAAAACTTAACCCTCACAGGGCATATTGAGAGCAAGAGAGATAGTAGAAGTCAGTGAGTCACTTACCTGATGAACTTCTTTGAATAGATCGCAGAACAGAGGGTGTGGGAGCCTTACCAAAAAGAGAAAAACTGCTAAGTACTACAACGAATAGGAAGTTGCGGAGAGCCATGATTGCTCATGCTCTGAAGAAGTAGTAGTAATCATCTTACATTGTCAGAATTTCTTAGATTAATTATTGTCAATTATTATTCATTTTTTATTTCTTATTTTTCTTGATTTTTTTTTTTCGTCAGAATTCTCAGAGTTGTAAAAACTGACTAAATCCCATTTTTCTTAATCATGGATAAATCAGATGTCAGATAAATTCCTAAGTCTTTGACAAATCTTGCAACAATTAATTTGCAAATAGTCCTCGGTAGAAAGTATTTCTTTTTTGTTTTTTATAAATGCAGTCTTTTAGTTACTTAGTTGTATTAATCGAAAGTGTGTCCCTCTCCCAAAAGAATCTCTGTGAGAAGAGAAGCAAAACAAGTGAACAAGTGGTCAGTTGGGTATTGTAATTAACTTTTCTGACCTGTCCAGTTAACAATGAGCTTTTTGACTTGTGAAGAGTCCATCAGCATAGGATTATATTGGGGGAAAAGTTAATAATTAATCCTCCCTACCCTCTGCAATTTTGTGATTTTTTTGTTTTGTTTTGTTTTGTTTTTCTAACACTCTGTCTAATCATTGGTCGATTCTAATAGGTGTGGCTCAGCTAATTGTGTGTTCTACGTTCATTTAATCACAGTGTTGAGTTTTAAGCATTGACATTTTCTGAAATACGAGAAACAGCTGGTGTTTGTTTCTTTCTCCAGGATCACTAATGTAGATATTATCTCCTCAGCAATGTCCAAGAAGGTTTGTACTTGACTTTTATGGAAAAATATATATATATATACATACATACATACATACATACATACACATATATATATATATATATATATATATATATATATATAATTCTCTGTTCATATTTTAAGTACTGAGATTTTTATTTTCAAGTTATTGTTGTATAAATCTCACATATTCTTTGTTTTTGTTTTGTTTTGTTTTTTACACTGAAAATTCTTTCCTGTCTCCAGTTGTGGATTAGTAGGTATAAACTAACATTGTTATCTAATATTCAGTAGTGGATCTACGATGAAACCAATGAAGCTTCAGGGACCCTAATACCAGAGGTGCCCCTGAAGCAACTTTTTTTAATGAGTGAATTTTTCAACAAATCAATTTTTTTTATGTTTGTTATTAAAATAAGTCTATTTTAGTGAAAGGACCAATAAGTTTATGTTGTTCCTAGAATATGCTCTTAATATCTATTTTATACGGCTTCCAAATTCCTCTGGGACTAGTCAAATTTCAAAATGTTGCCTGAACTTCCAGCTGTCTGGGCTCATTGAGTTCACCGAAATCTATTTATATCCTACATTTTGGCAGTTAGATCCTTGAATCTATTGTTAATGGTTGCAAAAACCCTCCCCCCCCCAATGCTCCCCACCCACTAAATCTGTTCAAGCTTCTGAGCTCCCAAAAATGTAAATCTGTCATTGTTAATATTGTAGAACAATCAAAATACTGAATCGAGCTTTTTATACTGTTTCAAATTGTAAATATTGTTTCTTTTTTCTGTTAACTTTCATGTCATTAATTGAAGTGAAACCTGAAAAAATGTTAGATTATTTTTTCCTTTGATTATTAGTTCTTGGGAGGGTGGGGGGTTCTTTGTGTTTTAAAAAAAAATTACTTATATTATTTCATTTTATTTTCCCAGAAAAGATTATTGCTGCAGTCAAAATTAGTTCAAAGTTTATTTTCCAAGTCGGGATGAAATTTAAATTTCTACTTATTTATCGATCAGTTATGAAAAAATTCCCACATATAGTTAATTGATTCATTTTTTATGGTTTATTGACCCTTTGCAGGTTATTTAAGACCAAAAAATAATTTTAGATAGTAAATTTTTTTTTTTTAACATAATAGTGGTTTAGTGGTAGAAGTCTTACTGACTGATTAACTCATAGCTGGGGAGAGGAGAGGTGGATTCACACCGAATCAGAATTTGATAAACAAAAAAGAAATTCTATATTACAATCTATATATAAACTGATCCCTCACTTTGTGGCCACTATAGTTTCTATACATTTCTATTCCAGAGAATGTAAATAAATCTTAGACATGCCTGTGTAGCTAATCAGTATTTGATTGATTGATTGATTCGTTTTCTATAACTTATCAACAAACCAGAAATTATAATGTGGATATAAAATGGGGGATCAATTCTATATTACAATCAATACATAAACTGAGCCCTCAATTTGTGGCCACGGTAGATTCTATACATTTCTATTTCAGAGAATGTAAATAAATCTAAAAGACATGCCTGTGTAGCTAATCAGTATTTCATTGATTGAGTGATTTGTTTTCTATGGTTTATCAACCCTTTGCAAGTTATTTAAAGCCAGAAATTATAATATGGGTATAAAGTGGGGGGGGGTCAATTCTATATTACAGTCAATACATAAACTGAGCCCTCAATTTGTGGCCACAGTAGTTTCTATACATTTATATTTCAGAGATTGTAAATAAATCCAAAAGACATGCCTATGTAGCTAATTAGTATTTCATTGATCGATTGATTCATTCTCTATGGCTTATCAACCCTTTGCAAGTAATTTAAAGCCAGAAAATATTTTTAGATTGTAGGAATTTTTTTTTTTAAGATAATAATGTTTTAGAGATACAAATTTTACTGATTAACCTATAGCTGGAGAGAGAAGAGGTGGATTCATACCTTTCCCAAAGTATTTGCATGTAAGGAAACCTAACGAACCCAACAGGAATTAGAACTCAGCCCTCCAATTAGCAATTCCGAGCCATTACCTATTACATCACCACATATCCAAGCTTACAGCACCTGATATTCCCAAGTGATCACCAATCTAGGTACTGACTGGATTTGGCATTGCTTAACTTCGGAGATTGTATAGGAACTAGTGTTTCAGCATGATATGACTGTAAGCCGACATATACTTAAATTTCTATGAGTTGATATTGTTTCAAATAATTGACAGATGTTGTTTTTGCAGAATTTTTAAATTGCATTTTTAATCTTTTTTCTTTTCTTTTTTTAAACTTTTGGACTGAAACAGGAATATTTGAAATTTTAAAAAAATAAATTTATTGATATCGCTGCTTTGCTAAAATAAAATTTCAAATAATTTACAAATGTTAAAAAATAGAATTTATAAAAAAGCAAAAAAAAAAACCCAAAAAACAAAGCCATTATTCCAAAGGTCATTTTACCCAAAATTTCAACAGCAATAGGCTTCTGCGTTGGTGTGTCAAGGTTCAAATCAAGGAAAGGTTCAATTAATTGTATGTTTGATTCTGTATAGCAAAACCAGCTAATATTATAATATAATGCCATTGGGTATTAAATATAACATTTATTTGTTTTTATCTTCAATGTTTGATTTTCTCCTGAAAAATCTGAAATTATTAGAAGTGTTATCAATATTGATAACTGAGACTAATATCCTCATCTTTATTATTTTAATCACAGTTTGAACCAGTACGCTTACCAAGCATTTTCAAGTGAATCTTTTAGATAAAGCCTTGGCAATTATTATTCATTTTTCACTAGTATTTCTTTCATCTTATTTCTCTTGCTTTTTCACCAAGTAGTAATAATCTTAAGTTGTCTGAATTTAATAGATGAAGCCTTGGCAATTATTATTCATTTTTCACTAGTATTTCTTTCTTATTTCTCTTGCTTTTTCACCAAGTAGTAATAGTCTTAAATTGTCTGAATTTAATAGATGAAGCCTTGGCAATTATTATTCATTTTTCACTAGTATTTCTTTCATCTTATTTCTCTTGCTTTTTCACCAAGTAGTAATAGTCTTAAGTTGTCTGAATTTAATAGATGAAGCCTTGGCAATTATTATTCATTTTTCACTAGTATTTCTTTCATCTTATTTCTCTTGCTTTTTCACCAAGTAGTAATAGTCTTAAATTGTCTGAATTTAATAGATGAAGCCTTGGCAATTATTATTCATTTTTGATTGGTATTTCTTTCATCTTATTTCTCTTGCTTTATATTTATAGAATAGGCACAGGGCAACTACATTATACCTCTGGGAAAGTGACTGAAGCCAGGATGCCAGGTCACAATTGATAACATTACAGATTCTTATTTTGATTTTATCAAGCATCTCTAAACATATTGCAGAAACACCAGACTAGATGTGGCAGCAATATTCAGTGCATGGAGGAACAGTAGATATATAAATGCATAATGTAGATTCTGATGAATCAATATTAATTGTGTGTGTGTGTGTGCGTGATTATAATTGTATGAATATTAATTACTTAAATATGGCTGTCATTTTTTCAATGAGATGTGGCTTTTCAGGAAGACCCTCACCTCTCCCCATACATTGCTTAGGGGCAGTGCACTGGTATGATCTTGTGCCCCATAAGGAGCTCTGCTGATGACTGGCCAGCTGAACATCCTCCACATCATCGCTCAGCAACATGTTCACTGGCTTGGTCACAACCTGCAATGACCTGATGACCACCCCACCAGAGTCATCTATCAGTTTGACCTACCATCTGTGACAGCTGCATAGTCTGCCACAAGGTTGTCACCAGGAGCACCAACATATTAATCTAGTGCTAGAGGATGTTCAACTGCTCTGCCATGAGAACTGGAGGGATAAGGTGGCTCTTGCAGGCTCAACACTTTCATTGCAGAAGAAGTAGCAGTGTTTTTTTTGGGTTTTTTTTAATAGTACAACTCATATTAGTCTTCTTGAGATATTTTTATTTTTAAGGATTTAAAAAGTAGACTTTCTTAGAGCAAAAATAAAATTAATTTTACAAATAAAAGTCCTTGATGATTCTTACATTTTTTTTTCATAGTACAACTAAACTAGTATAAATATATGCATATGAACCATTCATTAAATTGTTTTTCCTGTTTCAATGGGCTTTACCATCTCTTGTAAATAATTCAGAAGTAAACGTTTTATTAATTGCTCTATTATGGATAATTATCTTGAGCCAATATTTTAAAAGAATATTTCATCCAGTAGAGTGTTGAAAAAAAAGAATTTGTACAAATTAAATTTGTATTATCTCCTCTTGCTAAGGAACTATAAAAAGCAGACAAATTGTAAATAAAATATACAACATATTTAAGAATGGAAAAAATTATGAACTGGCTGCCCAAACAAAAAGTTATATAACATCAAACCTACCGTAGAAGAATAGCATCAAACACTAAAAACAAGGAAAGGTGAAGTAATCATGTCCAGACTTCATATCGGACTCTCAATTCTAACACATTTCTTATATTCTAAAACATAGCCACCTCCTATCTGTATGGAATACCAAGAACTATACACAATAAAACACATGCTAACAAATTGTAGCGACTTCTGCTAAATTTGTTTAAAATACTACCAAACAACAAACATGAAAGAACTCTTTCATGGCATTAGTCCCTATAATATCCTACAATTTCTTCAAGAAATCAAACTGTATTCCAAAATATAACTTCAACAAAACTACAACATAAAACACATATATCACTGCCTCTAATAATTAAATTTCAGCATTAAATGACCCATGAAGGAATTGATGTGTCATTAAACATTCATATAATATCCTACAATTTCTTAAAGAAATCAAACTGTATTCCAAAATATAACTTCAACAAAATTACAATATAAAACACAAATATCACTGCCGCTAGTAATCATGTCAAACAAACATGTATATGCACAAAAGCTGAGTATCATCTACCATGTATTCAATTGTGAAAGCAGAATAACATAAAGAAAATTAAATTTCAACATTAAATGACCCATACGGTGTTGACATGCCATTAAACATAAAAATCAAATCATACAACATATTTTAGCTTTTAACCTTTCCAACGCCATCTAAAAGACGAAAGATTTTATTCAAAGATGTATCCAAAGAGTTAAACTGCCATCCTGGCCACCCGTTTCGAGAGATTAACCCCCATCAGATTTAATTCTCTCAAAAATCATTGTATAAAGATTTATAAGATAAAGCTTTAGTTTTTTTATACTTATTTGTTGTTAGAATTTCCTTTCATTAAACGAAAATAATAATTTTCTTATAACTCAAGTGGAATTCCTGAATATTTTTAGCAAACTTCTAGTTTAGCATTATCTCTCTCTTCATTTATATATATATATATATATATATATATATATATATATATATATATATATATATATATATATATATATAATTTTCATTGGTTAATCAAACAACACAAAAGTAAAAATAGCAGAATTTCTTTTTGTTTTCTCCAGATCTCATTCTCTGATGAAGCTTTAATCAAAGTGATAAACATTTTGTATTCTGCCCCACATTTGATGTGAACTTTATATATATATATATATATATATATATATATGTATATATATATATATATATATATATATATATATATATATATATATATAGTCATCCACGAAAGACTGTTTTGTTGTATCACAGCTCTTCAGTGTGGCTAGACATTAGATTGCATTCAAGCCAGGATCAAAACTCAACTGATTTGGCATCAGTCAGAGATCTTAGCTCTAAGCTGTCGATGCACGACAGAGAGAAAAGGGAAGTTTAATGTTTTCTATACAAAATACACCAGTAGCCAGGAGAGCTCAATTCATAATTGAAGAGCAATATATTATTAATTATTAGTATAAATTTTATTTCTCTTATTAAACATTGGGCACTGTTTTATTAATATCAATATTCAATATCTGATACTCTCTCTCTCTCTCATATATATATATATATATATATATATATATATATAATGTTTAAAATAGGATATAAAATATCGACAAAGTTTTTAAGAAATTTAACAAATGTTAAACATTTCATTGAAACTAGATTTGATTACGTGTTTCGGCATTCTAGGCTTCATCAGATTGATATACCGTAAAACAAACCAAACCAAACCAAACCACAAGTGGAACTCATACATACAATACATCACTAAAGATAGTGGAAAAATGGTTGGTTCCCAGTACCAATCCAGTAAGTACCTGACTCCTCCTGCTATCTTCTACCCTTACAAGAGCAAGATCAGCTCAAAAATGGCGTACTGTTGCAGGAGCTGCTGTCTTCAATTTCTATTCTTGACAGTCCAAAAGTGTCTCCACGTCCTTGTGGGTGATGAATTATTTTCCGGCCTACAACCCCTTTCCCATAGATAAAAATGTTGCAAGCCTCTTGCTATTTCCATGAAAAATGTTCAGTCAAACTACATTCCTTAGCTCCAGCAGTTCGAATCTTGAAGGCCAAAGACCTGCCATGCCACACACATTGTAATGAACCACCCGCATTCCATTTCTATTGGTGAGATGTAAGTTTCACTTGAGCAGCTTCTTCCCATGAACCACTGCTTTGTGGGACCAACTCCCAAGAGGATGCTTCCCCAATCACTACAATCTTAACCTGTTCAAGTATAGGGTTAACCATGATGTTCCCTACATATCCCTATAAACTGAGCCTTTTACTTTGTAACCCTCTACATCGAGTGGCTCTTGGGCCTTGTACATTATAAAAATTATTACACTATTTACATTATTCAGACTATTGTCCTCATCTTTGTCGCCATATTTATTACGACTAGTTCCATGTGCAATGTGTCTCCTGTTAATTCCCCTCTGAAAGTTCTCCACTGCTTTAACTGGGTATTGAACTCATACTCTTTGGATCCTGTCACTGGATCTAACTAATGCCTTTATCCACTGTGCCATGTGTCCTCAAGGAGTGTGAGTTCAATACCCAGTTATTCAGTGGAGGACTTGGAGAGGGGAATTAACAGGAGATAACTGACATCCATTAGACATGGCATGTGGAACTAGAACAGTCTACACCAGTGAGCAAAATAAAGGATTCAGTTTGACATTCCAACCACCTGAAGAAGGCCGGAGCGTACAATGGCCGAAACATTGTAATAAATATGGCAACAAAGATGAGGACAATAGTCCGAATAATGTAAATAGTTTACATAATACCTCATCTCAAAAATATAGATAGACATAAACATTATTAGGTAAAAAAAAAAAAAAAAATACTTTTCAGCACCCAACCTTTTAATATAGATTATTTCCATCAACTTTGACCCTTTCATCTTACTAAAAATATAGAGATCTGAAAAGCTGTTAACATCTCCTACCAATGGTGGACTGCACATTTGCCAATTGTCTCGTAATACAGATGATAATGAGTACCTATTGATAGAAAGTGTGATTGTAGAATGTTCAGAAGATGCTGACTTGAGTATCTCTTGTCTTCATCTGTTCTATAACTATTTGAGAAAATTCCTGCTTATCAACAGGTGTGCAAATATTGTAAGCATTCAACACTGGTTTCTTTTCAGTATCACTTGCCAACATTCAATGTCTTTATGCCCTTTGTTGTCACCACAGTGTTTCATACTAATGCTGTCTTTATTCATTGTTCTGCATATTATTTGGACTCTTATCATCTTTGTTGTTTTTAGCTCACCATTTCAGCCAATATATTTCTTGGCCTTCCTCTATGATCTGATATTCTTAAATTAAGCATTTTCATTATTCCATATATTATTTGGACTATTTTCTTCATCTTTGTTGTTTTTAGCTCACCATTTCAGCCAATATATTTCTTGGCCTTCCTCTATGACCTGATATTCTTAAATGAAGCATTTTCATAATCCCATATATTATTTGGACTATTATCATCATCTTTGTTGTTTTTAGCTCACCATTTCAGCCAATATATTCCTTATCCTTCCTCCATGATCTGATATTCTTAAATGAAGCATTTTCATAATCCCATATATTATTTGGACTATTATCATCATCTTTGTTGTTTTTAGCTCACCATTTCAGCCAATATATTCCTTATCCTTCCTCCATGATCTGATATTCTCAAATGAAGCATTTTCATTATTCCATATATTATTTGGACTATTTTCTTCATCTTTGTTGTTTTTAGCTCACCATTTCAGCCAATATATTTCTTGGCCTTCCTCTATGACCTGATATTCTTAAATGAAGCATTTTCATAATCCCATATATTATTTGGACTATTATCATCATCTTTGTTGTTTTTAGCTCACCATTTCAGCCAATATATTCCTTATCCTTCCTCCATGATCTGATATTCTCAAATGAAGCATTTTCATTATTCCATATATTATTTGGACTATTTTCTTCATCTTTGTTGTTTTTAGCTCACAGTTTCAACCAATGCATTCTTTGGCCTTCCTATACAATTTGAAGTTCCCATATGAAGTATTTTCTTTATTCCAGATATTATTTGACCTAATATCTTGATCTCTGGAGTTCTGAAATTAAATATTTTCCTTTTGCACAGATTTTTCAAATTGTTTTCATTTTTGTCTTTATTCATAGGACTTTATAGGTAAATAGGTTCTCTGGCCTTCCTGTAAAAATAAATAAATTCCAGTGCATGGACCTGAGGGATTCCATTCTCCAAGCAACAGAGAAGAGGCAGTGTTATGTAACTGGACACCTCTCTCCCCCTTGATATCATATTCTGTAACTAAACTTCCTGGCACTTCCCGGTGGATGTCAGTGACTAAAAGCAAACTCAGAACAGATGTATAATCTCTTCCCAAAACTTTGTCTACACATTCTGATGTGATGTCTCTTCTTGAAAATTTTTGGACTGTTTTCTCCATTTTCTTTTTTTATCTAATACAGCGCTTCTTAAACTTTTTTCACTCATCACCCCAGTTTTCATCACAGGATTTTTCACGACCCCTGGTGTTAATCAACTACACTGAAAATACACATGTTGTCACTGTAATAATCGCAACAGCGCTACATGTGTGTTTTATTACTGCAGTTCTTGCATGGCACATCATGTTAAATATTGTGCATTTGTGACATAACATAGTAACTGAAATTCAAGAGTTTGAATTTTATTTTCACGACCCTAGCATTTCGCTTCACAACACCATTTGGTATCACTACCCATATTTTAAAAAGCGCTGATCTAACACAATGTTCCGAAGAAAGTCAATGAATAAATAGATGCATGTATAGTAATGGATAGTGGCTCGGATTAAGGAATCAGAGAGCTGAGTTCAAATTCCAATCAAAATCCATTATGTTATGTGCTAAAGCCCTTGCAAATGGTATGAATGCCCTTCTTCTCCCTCCAGCTTTGGGTAAATAGCAGAACAAACTGGGTTCTATAGCCTTAGATGGCAACTGGTCTACCGCAGAAAGAAATGACAACCTACTGCGAGAAAAAATCTGCCTCGTCAGTCATGTATTGAAAGATACATGATCACCTAAGCATGTATCACGCATGGCACATAACTGACTGACTGACATGCTAATACCCTTGGGAAAGGTATCAATACTCTTCTTCTCCCCCCAGCTATGGGTAAATAGCAGGACATACTATGTTCTATAGCCTTGGATGGCAACTGGTCTACCGCAGAAATAAATGACAAAAATCTGCCTCGTCAGTCATATATCAAAAGATACATGTATCATGCATGGCCCATAACTGACTGACTGGTGTATAGGAGATTCAGTTTTCCAGGTTTTGTTACATTAAAAATTTGATCGTTTGAATTCCAAACAATAATAAAGTAAATATAAAGAAAACATGGTTTCATGCCTGTTAAATAAACCGTTTGCATTTACAAGCCTATGGACATGAATTTAAAAGAGTCAAAAATAGTCTTTAGTTGAGTTAGTCTTTGAGTTGATGGTCCACGGAAATTGCTGTGGTTTTAGACGAAAACTTTTAAAGAGAATAAATTTCTCAGCTTTATTAATACATTTTATTTCCTTCCACTCCCTGAATTCTGTGAACAACTTCAGAAGCCTTGCAGCCCAGTTTAAAATAATAATACCACAAAATTACAGCAAACTCAAGGCTTATATTTATCTTCATAATGTAATAAAAGGTCAAGCTAAGTAGTATTTATAATGATATCT
This sequence comes from Acanthosepion esculentum, assembly GCA_964036315.1. Lineage (NCBI taxonomy): Eukaryota > Metazoa > Mollusca > Cephalopoda > Sepiida > Sepiidae > Acanthosepion > Acanthosepion esculentum. The sequence continues at coordinate 26,532,922 of OZ038509.1, forward strand.
ATCTATCTATCTATCTATCTGTCTATCTATATGTATATATATATATATATATATATATATATATATATATATATATATATATGTATGTATGTATGTATGTATGTAAATAAAATATGTCACTTATCACTTTTCCCTATAAATATACTCTACCTTAAATACTATATTTTTATCATATATATAACTTTAAAAATTAGGATATTCAACTGATCTCCTAATTTTTAAAGTTAAAATCTCTATACATTATTTTTTTTTTTTTACATGTTGTTTTTTTTTTTTTTTTGCACACGTTTATTGAGCACTTTTTAATACTACTGTTTCCTGGTCTGATTCAACTCTGACCATCAACCTTTTATGTATTTAATATATATATATATATATATATATATATATAATATCTGGATAAAATAAATGAAACAAAATTGGGTGTTTTTTTTATGAAAGTATTTATTTCTGTGTTTTTGTATATATTTACTTATTTAATATTTCAGACCACCTAGGTCTTTCCTCAGTTGATTTCTGAGGAAAGACCTAGGTGGTCTGAAATATTAAATAAGTAAATATATACAAAAACACAGAAATAAATACTTTCATAAAAAAAACACCCAATTTTGTTTCATTTATTTTATCCAGATATTATATACATATCAAGAAAGTATACATGGCCTCTCATTATGCTATATATATATATATATATATATAAGGACAATATGAATATTGATAAAAGGAAAACTTGTCTGGGTATTGAAATCACACTTTTTGGACCCTGTCACTGGGTCTAACTAATGCCTTTATCCACTGTGCCATGTGAGTTCAATACCCGGTTAAGGCAGTGGAGAAATTTCAGAGAGAAAAATTAACAAGAGATAACTGATAACTGACATTCATTAAACATGGCACATGGAACTAGAACAGTGAGCGAAATAAAGGGTTCAGTTCGACATTCCAACCACCTGAAGGCCATAGTGTATAACAGCCAAAACGTTGTAATAAATATGGCGACAAAGATGAGGACAATAGTCCGAATAATGTAAATAGTGTACATAATACCTCATCTCAGAAATATAGACAGATATTAAAAATTGTTCATAACTTTAATTGTCCCAAGTGCTTTCAACCACTTTTATAGCCATTTCAAGGGTGTTTTGTCTCTGGTGTAGTTATTTTTGCCTCATGTTTTGATTGTTATATTAAGATGCTGGAAAAACTTAATAAAAAATCAATTAAATCTTCTTTGTCAACCATCAATGCCAAATTGGTCGAGTTTTGATCATGGCTTGAAGTATCTTATTTTTAAAAATGCAGTCTGATTTTTAAAAATTAAAAAGTTTTTGTTTTTGCTCAAAAAAAAAATGTTAACAAAATAACATTGTTAAAAACAAAAACAATTTTTCATTAATTTAATTAATTACAACATTGGGCTTAATAGTAACTTTGTAATTTTACTGTCCCCTGTAAGCTAATTGGACACTCCCCGTCACCCCTGTAAACTTGTTTCAGCCAACCCCTTTCTCAAATATATTATATATTATTTGTAGCAATGTCTGCCTGGACATCAGGTATCCCTTCATCTGCAAACCAGGGTTGCAAATTTTAAAAGTTGGTCTGTATGTCTCCTTACCAATCCTCCTCGTGCCTCCATTTCAAAATTCACCACTCTCAACTGCCTAGTTATGGTGTCTTCCATCCACTGTCGATCAGATCCAAAATTCCATACCAGAACCAGATCGTCAACTTTGAATTCTCAAAGTCATGACTTTAATTCCACATTCCATTTTGTATTTGTAAGTATCAGACTTCATGATAAGTATCAGACTTCATTAAATAAAAGGCAGTTCTTAATCGCTGCTTGAACATCAGTTCAGCTGGAGGAACCCTATTTGCTGAATGGAGAGTTATTCTAAGAGTAAACAAGAGTCTCTACCTTGATTTCAAATGTTGTCTTCCTGTCTACCTGCATCTTTTTCAGTGCTTCCTTTAATGTGTGCACACTGCACGCTGCCTGCCGATTTGAGGATGCATGATTGGGAGCTGTGAAAATGTCAAATTCTGTTGACTTTCATGAACATTTTAAAGTCTTGGTTGGTAAAACATGGACCATTATCACTCACCACCAACACAGGCAGCCCATGTATTGCAAAAATTCCTATTATCTTCTCATTTGTAGCTGCAGCAGTAAATGTTTTCATTACACATACCTCCAACCATTTTCACAACAATCAAAAACATATACACTATTTACATTATTCAGACTATTGTCCTCATCTTTGTCGACATATTTATTACAACGTTTCGGCCGTTGTATGCTCCGGCCTTCTTCAGGTGGTTGGAATGTCAAACTGAACCCTTTATTTTGCTCACTGGTGTAGACTGTTCTAGTTCCACGGGCCATGTTAAATGGATGTCAGTTATCAGTTATCTCCTGTTAATCCCCTCTCCAAGTTCTCCACTGCTTTAACCGGGTACTGAACTGACACTCTTTTGGGTCCTGTCACTGGATCTAACTAACGCCTTTATCCACTGTGCCATGTGTCCTTGATTCTAACCACCTGAAGAAAGCTGGAGCCTACAACAGTCAAAACATTGTAATAAGTATGGCGACAAAAATGAGGACAATAGTCCGAATAATGTAAATAGTGTACATAATACCTCATCTCAGAAATATAGACAGAATCAAAAACATATGTCTCAAATATGGACCAGCATAATCTATGTGGATTGTCTCCTGATGTAATGGAATAACCTGTCACCCCCATGAGTAACTACACTATAGGTATCGTTAAGTCAATGGACTACAAAGCCTAACTGGGATCTGTTGAGTACAACTCAAACTTATGCGAGAACTACCAACCTTCCAATAGTATCTTACTACTGGATTGACTTGCGACAATTGTGCGCATAACTGTTACCTTATTTCTTATTGTACTGGTTTTTACAATAAACCTTTACTTATTTTATCCACCGTGTTTGACAAGTATATATTCCTATTAGCACGGAATATTACATCTCCCAAGGCTGACTCAGATATTCCCAGCAATGAATGGGAGTTTTACTAGGGTTGTTTTGATTGAGCATGCAGGTCCCACAAGCCCTGCAGATCCTCTCAATGTCCATGTCTAAATTTGACCACCATATATCATTTCAAGCAAGGGCCTTCATGTGCACAACCACCATGTGTGTGTGTCTGGTAGAGCTGCTGCAGCACCTTCAATCTTAATTCAGGCAGGATGACAACCCTGCTTCCGCATCGCATTGCACCCTCCTCACAAATCAACTCCTTTCGTTTGTTGAAATAGGAATTCAATATTTCAATCAAAGTGTAACTACTCCAGCCCTTCATTGTATACTCGTAAACCAGGCTCAAAATGGGGTCCCACCTCGTTTCTGATCTCGCTGCTGACACAGTCACCAGGGCATCAAACAGTTCATCAGGTGTACTCAATTTGTAGATGGAGAAAAATCCTGTTCTTGTGCACTTAGTGAGACGGTCCATGTTTCCATTAAGAGATCCAGCACGGTACTTCAACCTATAGTTGTCTGCTGCTAAGAAGATTACCCACTGTTATACCCTGACAGCATCAAGAGAGGGAATGGGTTTGCATTCTGTGAATAGTTCCAACGGCTTGTGGTCAGTGAATATTGTGAAGCAATTCCCATACAAATATTGGTGTAGCTTTTTCATGACAAAAACCAGAGCCAACCCTTCCTTTTCAATATGAGCATAATTTTGTTCAACATCAGAAAGTGTTTGTGAAATGTAGTCTATCAGCTTCTGACTCCCATCTTCCATTGCATGAGCCATTACAGCTCCAAGTCCATAGGGAGAAGCGTCTGCTTGTACCAGAATGGGACTGGACAGGTCGAAATGAGTTAGGAGTGCAGAACACGGCACTCTGACTGGCACCCCCATCTCCAAGCAGTGCCCTTCCTCATTAAACTCATCAAGTAAGCTTGAAAAATTTGGTAAATGACTGTGATAGTACTTCACTGCCCCAAAATAAGCTTTCAACTCTGTGACATTCTTGGGTGTGAGATCCCCTATCACAACAGCCACCATCTCTGGAAGAGTGCTGTGCCTTCCTTGTTGATTTTGAAACCGAGATATGTTACTTCCAGGAGAAGGAATTGCACTTACTCTTCAATTTTAGTGCTGCTTTATCCAGTGCAGCAAATGCACTTTGTGGGTTCTTTAGATGACTAGCATCATCACCTGAAAGCAGGATATCATCCATGCGTACCTTACAGACGGGAATATCCTTCGTCCTTTTATCTATCTCTTGTTGAAAAATTCTGGTTGCACCGTCCAACCCAAATTGTAATCTGGTGGGCTGATATAATCTCTGATATATGTTTACCGTCAACAATTCCTGTTTCCTCATCCAGCTGTAATTACTGATAGACATGGCTTAAGTCTGGCTAGCTAAACTTCTGGCCACCTCTTAGTGATTGCCTCTTAGGTTTTCCTGCGTGAGTTCAAATCTCATCCTCATCCCCAAATGTTGTGTACTATTCAAACATGCTAAAACTGATAAGACGACAAAAGACAGAATTTACTTAAGAGAGCATAAATGAGCATCTGTCCAACAGGGTGGCCGTTCATCACTTTCTGTTTATTATTAGGTACCATGAAAAGATGCCCGCTAGGGGTGAAGGACAGTAGCTCAACATATTGGGTCACTCAAAACAAGCGAACACAACCCTACATGTCGGTTCAATATATAACAGCAGCCATATCTATTTCACGTGGGCTAATTTCTCTTTTTCTCTGGCAACAATCTCTGAGTAACAGGAAAAGCATATAAACAAAAATGTGCAGCCATTTGAAGACGTTTTTATAACTCCTTCTTTAGTTAAACTGAATATATTTTTTAATAAATATATTATTCTAAATGGAAAAACAATTTAGATTTTAAATTTGATCTTCTTGCCATCAGCAAAGTGACAGGTTTAATTGTTAAGAATGACTTTAATTTGAAACTGACACATTAGATTTGGCGATTTGTCTCCTGGAAGTCAAATGAGATCGCGACGAGATCAAGTTAACTGCCCGGTTAATTGTACTCAATTAATGTAGACACAGTAATGAGAAGTTTATCTCTTTTGCTCATAATGCTATCAAGGTTAAAGTTCAGTAATTCATTGACTTTATTTCATTATCAGCCACTCACTGTCTTACAGTTTGTTTTCATTTTCTTTTTTTTGTCAGCCATTTTGTTCTGCCATTTTAACTATTTTTGGTTTCGCAATTCTTTTTCGTTTTTTCTTCTTTCAAAAGCAAAATGAACAGACTGAAGCTTAGAAAAAAAATGTAATTGTCAGAATTCAATGTACCTCTGAGGTTGTTTTCTTTCTTTAATGTTTGTCTGTGGATTTAATTTTTCTTACAGAACTGCTGACTTGTGTCATTCTTGAAGAATGACTGATAATCATAAAAATATCTTGATTTTGACTTAAACTTTGTTATTTACTGACTCACAAATATTATTAACGGGGATGATGAAAAGAATTTGTTCTCAGAGATTTTTTATCACTTACATCTATTTTCAGAAATTTTGGCATTATTCAATGAACTATTCTGATGAGCATCTACATCTTAAGTTGCTTCTTTCAGAATCTTTAAGCCAATGGAATCTCTAACCATCCTTGAGTGAAACTAATATCTCGGAATCTTTTAGTTACTTTGAATCCTCCTTTAAAACATTAAAATATCTTTGGGCAAGTAACAAAGATTACCAAATGCAAGATACAACAGGCAGACGTGAAAATCTATTTATTGAAAAAACCTAAATATAAAGTCTTATATTACCAAGAATTCATCTGAAAGTCTTTGAAAAAGACAACAATGAAAATGAGGATAGTCCAAAACATTCATTGAATATTAACAAAAATTCATCTGAAAGTCTTTGATAAAAACAACAATGAAGATGAGGATAGTCCAAAACATTCATTGAATATTAACAACAATTCATCTGAAAGACTTTGATAAAAACAACAATGAAGATGAGGATAGCCCAAAACATTCATTGAATATTAACAACAATTCATTTGAAAGTCTCTGACAAAAACAACAATGAAGATGAGGATAGTCCAAAACATTCATTGAATATTAACAACAATTCATCTGAAAGTCTCTGACAAAAACAACAATGAAGATGAGGATAGCCCAAAACATTCATTGAATATTAACAACAATTCATCTGAAAGTCTCTGACAAAAACAACAATGAAGATGAGGATAGTCCAAAACATTCATTGAATATTAATAAAAATCATATGAAAGTCTCTGATAAAATCAACAATGAAAATTAGGATTGCTTAAGAATTAGTTGAATATTAACAAATTGTCATTATGACAAAAAAAATGTAACTTGATTTTGGAATATGGAGGCTGTTTGAATCTGGAATTAAATCACGAGTGTTTGAAAATGGATGCTGTTTACATCCGTGTTCAGTTGTCATGAAGACAGTTGTCTAGGATTTCAATATGAGAAGACTGCCATAGAAATAGCATCTTGTTTATGAGAAATACTGTTAAGTCTGTGTTTCAAAGTATTTTTAAGTTTTCTCCATCATATTTAAAGGTCTATTCAACGTAAATTTGTCTTGATTAATAACTGTATGCTGTTTAGTGTTACACTTTTCTTTTCCAATAAAAGTCTACAGTTGATTTTCAGTAATTGATATTTTTAGAAATTTTAATGCTATCCTGTTTTGTTAATAATAATAATAATAATAATCTTATAGCTTACATAGACTTCTCTCCATACAATCTCAGCAATTACATTTTTTTCTCTCTCTTATTACATGGCATTTCAACTGTTTGAATCTTCTGATACAAAAAAAACTTGATGTCTCTTGAAGTCTCTCGGTGAGACTTGTGGTCAACTGATACTGCACAAAGCAAAACACAATAATAATAATAATAATAATAACAATCATCTGTTCTATGACCATTAAAATTTTCTGTGTTTGTAGAAAATGTAACAATAAAATAATTGTGGCTTTTGAAAGGATATCAAAAAGAGTGAACAAATGTGGAACAAGCTCCTGGTCGCTCTAAAAAATATATGAATTACAAGAAATCGTACTCTTGGGTATATCTCACATCTTGCATAGATTTCTCTCCATTTAATGACTCGTCCTGGGTATGATGATAAACTACATCCAGCAGTAAGATTCAGAGATTTGAGTAGCGTGAAACCACCTTTTAATTACTGTTATCCCCAAATCCACCCTGACCCTGGGTGGTAGCACCTGTTAGGGTCCTTGCTATGGGCAAATAGTGAACTCCCAAACAAAAAACTATGAAAGTATAAAAATATATTTTTACAGTAAAATTACCAGCAATTCATTTTTATATATAAAAAAAATTACCAAAAATACATATTTATAGTAAAATAACCAACGATACATTTTATCTGGAGTTGTAGGCATACAATTGCATTCAAAATATATTTAGTTGAAGCTATAAAATTGTGTTCAAAATATATTTAGTTGAAGCCATAAAATTGTGTTCAAAATATTTAGATTTCGGCATTAAATAACCCATGGAGGTGTTGATATGCTTATAAACAAAATCAACCAATCATGTAGTGACCACAATTACATATCTTTTTCCTCTCAGATTGGATCACACCTCATCTGTTTGCATTTTCTAATACAAAAAAAATTTGTTATCTCTTGAAATCTCTGGGTGAGACTTGGTGGGGAGGTAACCCATACTACAGAAAGCAACAAGAACAAAAAAAAATAAAGAAAGTTGTTATTCTTGTCATATATTGTTTGATCTACATTATCCCCTTCCTGTCCTAGGTATGACGATAAACTACGTCCAGCAGCAAGGCCTCTGATCAGGAGGTTTTGAGGAGTGTGGAACCACCTCTTAATTGCTGGTGTTCCCAGGTCCACCCTGACCAGGGGTGGTAGTACCTGTTAGGGTCCCAGCTATGGCCAAATAGTTAACCCCCAAACTAGTGTTATAACACTATGAAAGTGTAAAAATAGATTTTATTACCAGAAATACTTTTTTGTTTTTAAATTATCACCAGCAATACATTTTTTAAGAAAAAAATATTACCAAAAATAGATTTTTGAAGGAAAAAAATATTACCAGTAACAAAAATTTTGTTGGCATTAAATAACCAATTGAGGTTGATATGCTGTAAAACAAACCAAACCAAACTATCGCTATGAATCTATTTCAAAATTTTGTTGGTATTAAATGACCCACTGAGGTTGATATGGCATAAAACAAAACAATAAACCAACCAGAAATAGATTTTGTAAAAAAAATATTACTAACAATGAAAATTTTGTCAGTATTAAATAACCCATTGAGGTTGATATGCCATAAAACAAAATAAACCAAATAAACCAAACCAAACATTATCCCCTTCCTGGTCTTGATTACAAATGATCTCAAGCAGTTTTATACAGAAATTAGCTTTTTCTCTTATTTATTTATTTTTTATGCATAAACAAATTTTTCCTTGGTTAAAAGTAGTTTACCATCCTAATGTTGGTAATGGATTATGCATAATTTATGTCAGAATTTCTTAAATGAAAAACTATGCTTTACTATTTGGACCAGCATATTCGTCTTGGTTGCTAAGCACACATTATTTGAGTAACTTCACCTTTTCAAATGCCTGTCTTTATACTTGTTGGACCAAATCCTTTATTCAATCCACAAGGGTAGACTGTTCTCATTCTGATTTATATGTTTAGGGAATATTTCCTATCAACCAGTCTTATTTACCTTTGTGTCACTTGTCCATTTCATTTCACTGAAACTGGCTATGTGACTTTCTTCAGCACTACCAGAAATAGGGATTGAACTCGCAACTGACAAGGAACTAGATATATTTTAACCAACACTTTAATCCACTAGGCCATGTGTCTCTTAGAATAAGAATTCACTATTTACATTATTCGGACTATTGTCCTCATCTTTGTCGCCATATTTATTACAATGTTTTGGCCATTGTATGCTCCAACTTTCTTCAGGTGGTTGGAATGTCGAACTGCACATAGCACGTGGAATTAGAACAGTCTACCCCAGTGAGCGAAATAAAGGGTTCAGTTCGACATTCCAACCACCTGAAGAAGGCCGAAGCATACAACGGCCAAAACGTTGTAATAAATATGGCGACAAAGATGAGGACAATAGTCCGAATAATGTAAATAGTATACATAATACCTCATCTCAGAAATATAGACAGAATAAGAATTCAGTTCAATATTCTAAAAATGTTAGTATGGCGACAGACACCTGATGAAGACCTACGGATACAATGGCTGAAACGTTGTGAGCATACTGGTAGATAAAAGTGAATATAATAAAATAAATTAAACATTTCTTAATTTTGGGGAGACCTTTTTTCTTAACATTCTATTGATGTTTGAATCATATAAACCATATGTGTTTGTTTTTTTTAATATACATCATTTTTAACTGTATTATTTTTTGCTATTTTAAAATCCAACATCAACTAGTTGCTTCCCGCCACCCCCAATAAAAATACCCAACTATTAGTAGTTTGTGTAACACATTGTTCTGTGTTGAAGGAGGCAAAAGAGGAGGGCAGTGATGAAGAAAAACCTTACTGCTGCTGCTGCTGCCGCCGCCGTCGTCGTCGTCGTCGTCAACGGTACTGCTACTACAACTACTAGCACTCTACCGGCTGCTGCTAACTCAGTGGCACTTAAGCAAGAAGAAAAATAAATAGCTTCTTTCTGTACGTCTCCATTCATCTTGTAGTAGCACTTTTTCTGTAGTAGATATCTACCCCAACAGACTGCCTTACCTTCTACCCTACTACCGAAAAGCAACTGACTGACTGACTGTCTGTTTCAGCTATGCTTAATTAGAGAGAAAATTTGGTGTCATTAAAATTTTTACGCAGAAAAAGGATCTCTGGAATAGGGACCCGGACCCACCTACATGCCCTGTAGCTGCTGGGAACTACCGCCGGAATTTTCGTGTTGGTGGAGTACACAGTCCAATGGAGGGTCTACCGGCCACAACAACCACCAAAAACAGATGGGGGCTCGTTACGGTTAGATATATTTACATATTTTACTTATAAAAACACATCCACTCTCCCACCGGGTTGGATGACACTCGTTATGTGACAATAAATTCTGAAAATCGAGATTGTGTGTGTGTGTGTGTGTGTGTGTGTGTGTGTGTGTGTGTGTGTGTGTGTGTGTGGCGCGGCGCGGCGCCATCACTTTGTAAGTGATTTATTTACTTACCTTTTTTAGTGACGATAAAGAAAATATTATTTATTAATAAATGTTAATTTCCATTCTAGTGTCGAGTTAAGGTCAGAATTTTATTGTCCAGTTATTTTATTTTTGTTTTTTTAATTACAGTCTCTTTTTTCTTTTTTTAATGATTTCAATCGCACGACCTTTTTTGTCACACGTTTTTTCATGTAAAATATTTCTAATGGACTTATGTAATTATTACGCGTCGCTTCTTCTTTCTCTCTAAGACTCGAAACCGAACCGTTTTTATGAGTTGAAGAGAACTCAGGAATCTCTGTGACAATCTGAAGAAATGTTCTTTACACATCACATGATTTCTTTCTTCCGTTTTCAATCCAAAGGGATCCTCCCATTGATCTGTTCGACACAATTAAATTAAAAATTATCTATACATGGAAAAAGTAATTGTCTTCAGCTGACAATCGTATGCTTGTCTAGATTTCGATTCACCAAAAATGATTTTTTTTAAATAAATCTTTATAATATCAGGCTTTAAAATTAGTTTGGCAAAAGGAGACAAGCGTGGTGGAACACCTTGTGAGGATCGAACCTACTATACAGTAGTAATGGTCTATTGAATTAGCTCACGAACCATGGTCTTACAACTAGATGCCCATCTTCTGTGTTTTCCGATGTTGAAAATTTTTCGTTTTTTATTTTTTAAATGTCTTCCTCGTTCTCTTTGTTTTAATTTCTCTCAAATTATAGGATCGGGTGTGAATGTGTTTAGTTTTATGGTTGATTTAAGTGCAGATTTTCGGTTTAAAATTCTCAACTTCAGCTACTTCAGGTTGTTATTTTTGGCTAATGTCAATTTCAACGCTCAACAAGTATTTTTTTCTATAACTTCACACTGACTCTTCTTAAAAAAAAATATAGCTGCTTCTTTTCTTTCTTTTTTTTTAACTATTATTATTCCTTAGCACGTACGTTACGCCTTGACAATACACCATAAATAATGGTCTATTCCGTTTCGATAGAGAGAAAAGACGGAAAAGACATATCAGAGACGCTGTCTGGTTTCAGTGAAAGAAAAAACAGAAGAAAGAAACAAACAAACAACAAACTCGTGTTTAACGTCTGCTTCATTAAATTACCAAAAAAATGATCATTTTTTAATATCTTTTCACTTGCACCTTCTCACTTCTTTAAATAATGACCAGCGTTCATATTTATGACTGTTATTAAAATGTTTTTTTTAATGTTTTTACATTCAAAAAAATAATATTGTAATAAGGGGCGGGGGCACTGTCATTTTATAGACGTTGAACTAGCAGAGAGACTTCAATCGTTAATTTAAGAATTACGATTCATCAGAAAACCGTGACATTTTCACAGGTATTTTTCTGTTGTATACCCATTTCCTTCCGGGTACCAACAAGAAACCTTAGGTCAGAAATGTCTTCATGATAGCTTCCACTAAACATTTTTTTTGTAAAAAAAAAAAAAAATTAACCTCACACACATTTTACATAGATAAAGCTCTTCGTAATGTGTGAGCTGTATTTGTGAGTACAATTTTTTTATATTTCTTTAAGGCACGGGCTACCAGAAATCCCTTCAGTGAGTCTATCGGAACGTTTTCCAATCAACCTGAGGGATCCAACTACAACAGGAATTATAAATGTTCTCATGGGCCACATTTCTTTTTAGATTCCACTTCAAGATCTTTGTATTTTAATAGTTTTTTTGAAGATCTTCAAAGATACATTACAATTTGCAGGGAGTGTCATGTCAATAAGAAAGCACATTCTGTTTTTGTGGTCTTTCATCACGATGTCTGGGCGATTAGATTTGATTGTTCTGTCTGTGTGTATTGTAAAGTTCCATAAAATTGTTACAGGTCCTATCTTCTCTGTAACCGGGTCTGGGTGATGTTCATATCAGTTTCTTGCAGTTTCCTTTCCATGAAAGTTGCAGATTTCCCAGTGCGGATATTGACCCATTCTATCATGCCGAGTTTTATATTCAGTGCGTGCTAACACTGTGAAACCTGATACAAGATGGTCAAATGTTTCTGCATATTTATCACAGAAACTACATTTGGGATCAACACAATTTTTCAGTGTGTGTGCTTGGTAATTTCTAGTTAGCAAGCATTGGTCCTGTGCAGCAAGAATAAAACCTTCGGTTTCAGCTTTTAACTCTGCACTACATATTGTTATTGTTGTTATTATTTGTCCTGTTAAGGTCTTTTTTTCTACCCTTTTCTCATAAAGATTGTCACGTGATAGTCAAATGATGCCCATTCGAATATTGCTCAATAAGTGATGAATTTACTTAAAATCTGACCACAGCCATGCTTTTCATTAGGATGTTCCTTTCTTAAAGACATTTCTATATACTATTGTTAACCCAATACAAAGCCTAAGTGCCACTCAAGGTAGAGGTTAATGAATGAGGTTTTAAGGGGGTAGAAGGACAGAGTGAAAAGTGCATATTAGGAGGATATGTGGGATAGATAACGGTTGACACTCGGTACCGATTGTGGTGATTGGGGAATCATCCTTTCAGGAATCTGTTCCATAATGTAACAATTTTGGAGAAGAAGCTATCTGAATTGAACTTCCTCCTTACCAATGGAATACAAAGGGAATGAGGATGAGCCGCCACTGTGTATGGTCGGTCTTAGCTGTAGACGTTTGGCCCTGGTGGAGATAAGAAATATAGCTCGTTTGAACATCTGCCATGGAAATAGTAACAGAGTAGTGAAAGGCTAGCAACGTTTCATCTTTGGGGAAAGTGGTTGTAGGGTGGAAAATAATTCATCATCCACAAGGCCACGTAAACACTTTTGCACTCTGACAAGGCTGGAAAGTGGAGACTTGAACAGCTCCTGTCCATATATGACAGCAGTACTCCGTTTTTGGTCGGATTTGGCTCTTGTAAATATAGAGCCTGGCAGGAGGGGTCAGGTACTTCCTGGAGCGGTACAAGGAACTGACCATTTTTCCAGCATCTTTAACAATGAATCGTATATATGAGTTCCAGTTGAGGCTTGGAGTTAACTTCAGTCCCAGTAGCCATAGCAGTATTATTATTTTGCAGTTAAAAGAAAGAATTCACAATAAAAAAAACTATTGATTATTGGACAAAACTTCCATGAATCTCGGTGTCTTCTTCTTTTTGTGCCACATCCCTTCAGGACATGGACGATCATGGATCTCCATAACTTCCTATCGTTTGTAGGTTTTAGTAATGTGTGTCTGTTATCCGTCCCACTCCCTTTCTTTCGCCATTTACACAAACTTGTTAGGTAGGTTACTCGCTGATTCCCTCTGTCCTTCTTGTATTCAGTATGTATTGCGAGTGTCAGATTCTCCAAGCCCTCTTTCCTTATTATGTGACATCAAGAGTTCAACTGTCTCTATTTGATTTTAACATTTTTTTCTTAAAACATCCTTATTGCTCACATGTTCCGTCCGTGGCATTCTCAGTATCCTTCTGTAGACCACATCTCTGTGCTTCACGTCTCTTCTTCATCTGTGAAGATATTGTCCAGCATTCATTGTCATGTACATTAATTGATTGATTTGTTTTTTTACGGCTTATCAACCTTTTACAGGTTATTTAAAGCCAGAAAATATTTTTAGGTTATAAGAATTTTTGGAGATATTAATGATTTACTGATGCAAATCCTACTAATTAACCTATAGCTGGGGGGAAGAGGTGGATTCATACCTTTTCCAAGGGTATCAACCGACTCCCAAGAGGATGTTTCCCCGATCAATACAATGTTAACCTGTTCAAATGTAGGGTTAACCATTATCTTCCCTTCCTATGCGTATAAACTGCCTATTAGCTTAAGCCTCTACTTCGAGTGGCCTCCGAGCCTTGTACAGGGTGAACCTTACTGTAAAAAATAACAAACCCCATGGGAATTGGAACTTGGCTATCTGATTTCCAATTCTCTTGCGTTATCAATTACACCACACCCATACATCCAAGCTTACAGCACCTTGTATTCCCAATCGATCATCCATCTAGATACTGACCAGACTCGACATTGCTTAACTTCGATGATACACTGCCATATAGAAGGATTAATATTACATAACAGTTTAACGCTCTTTTCTTTGTTTCTGATTAAATGTTCCTGTTTCTTAATACAGGGTGTGGCAGAAATGCCTCCCACATAATGGTAAGACATTAGCTAGATGAAGACACCATTGTGGTAGATATTTTTCTGCCACACCTTGTACTTTGTTTAGCTTTTGGAAGGCATCTTTTGCTATTCCAATATACCTTCGAATTTCAGTGTTGCACTTTCCGTTGAAACAATATAAGTAAACAGCTTTATTTTAAATTAGCTTTCTATTTCAATGATTTATGAGGAAGGTACTGTAAAGTTATCAATGTGTCTAAGAAACTGTCCAGCAAAAAAAAAAAATGCTGCTTAGTTATTTAGACAGATATTGTAAAGTCAATTGAACAAAAAATTTGTAGCACCACCTTGTACATTGATATGTTTTCACGTTGTTTAATTCATAATCGTACTTTCACTTTCCTTTTCGTTTCTCCAGAATGGTCGCTACATCTGACACTTCTATTCTAGACTAATTGCCGAGAGAATGTATGTACCAATTACCAACAGAATTTTTATTCAGGGTCACTAATTAAAATCACATGTTGTTTAACCCTCCGTTAGTATCATGGGGTGTTTCAACACCTCACAAAATGTTTTTCTTTAGTTTAAATATTTTATTTAGCAAATGGCAGGTCAAATTATTCATCATTAGTCAAGCTTCTGAATACTTTCGTCAAATATCCACAAGTAGTTTCCGGTTTCAGTGATAATATTTGTGTGAATTACAGTTTATTTGTTTACTGAAAATAAAATTAAATTTATTTTTGAGTATTTAAACTGTTGAAACTTTAAAAAGTCATTTTTTTAATATTGGGCTTTTAATTTCACTTTTCAAAATAAAACATTTTTTAATTTTTATTTATATCCTAAAAAACCAGGGATCTTCTGTTAATTCACCACGAAATAAAAAGAATTTATATTTATTAAAATTTACACCAAATTTTCCCAGAGCGAAGCACTTCAATAGAACTCCGGTTGGGTTGACCTTTGCGATGGCCCCCAAATGTGCGCGATTTCTAAGTGTGGGGTCTACATTCGCACACACCCCGATAAACAAGACAAAAACAGATTTTTTTATTTTTTTTTTAATTGTAAAAAAATTCCTTGTAAGTACCTCGAATATCATCCGTACTTTCGAAATGTAAATAACTTCCTGATTTTTGGTCATTTTTCATTCTGAGGTTTTGGAGTCGTTGCAAGGCAAGTTAAACACATTTTGATTTAAAATTTACTGTAAGAGTGCCAAAAATTTATTAAAAAACCAAACTTTGATTTTTGAAATAATTTCTTAGGATGAATTGACATTCGCGATAACTAACTTTACGTTATTTGGCGTGAACTAACAGAAAAGATCCAACCAAAAGAAAGCAGAAATAATAACACTTAAACAAAACAAATAGCAAGAAAATTAATAAGGTGTTAGAAAAACGTACAGTCTTCTTTTTAGACATTTTGTGGTGGGCGTGGTTCTTTAAGAGTTTTTTTTTTTTACATCTGATGAATTTTCTATCAAGTTTTTTTTTTTTTTTTTTTTTTTTTTCATATAAAACGTCTTAGAATACTTCAAACTTCATAAGTAGATGGGAATGTTTGATTAGTGGGTTACGTTAAAACACTAACAACAACACTGTTAGTGTTAACTGTTAGTGTACTACTGTTAGTGTTAACTTAATAAAACTCCATGAGATCGCTAAAAAGAAAGAGCATATCGTCTAAATGTTTGTTATTATGAAGAGGAAAGACCAAAGTTTTTTTTTTTTAATTATCTTTTAAAATTTTTCCTTCTTTTTAGAACATTCTAAATTTTGATTTAAAAAAAAACCTTGTTTCTCTTTGTATCACCGGAACTAGTAAAATAACATATACAGTTTTTAGCATGCTTTTTTTTTTTGCCTTTTTTTTTTTTTTTTTTTTTTTTTTTTTTGTAGGACACACATTAATTTGGAAAATCTTGCAAAAATAATAATAATAATTAAGTCTTTAACTAGCAGTGACCCAATAAAGTGCTAATGGAAGTTAGTATTCGGATTTTCGTCACTTTCGATAAGTTTTTAAATTGCCGGGGAGGGGAAATAGATAAAATAGTTTAGATGAATATATACGTCATTATTAGTCCAACGGGCCCAAAATAACCTAATTATGAACCCCAAATAAAACTTACGTCAGCACATATCTTCATTCGGCCTATCTCGACATTTCACTTCACATCAGTATTCTTCCATATTTTATTTTTTCTTTATAAAAAGATTCACAGTATTTGTAATTTTTGCTTCTTATTGCATCATAGTTGAAGATGATTGTCACCTTATTTAGTTTTCACCTCCTCAATTTCTTGTTCTTTCTTTTTAGCGGAACAACAACAAAAAAAAAGAGAGAGAGAGAGAGAGTGAGCCACCCCGGGGCTGTCAGGAACAGCTGTTTGCCTTGTAATTCGCTTTTAAAAACATCCCGAAAAAAAAATTGTTTCCACACACCCCAAAACCCTAATTCCTTTTACATTTTTTTACGTTTTTAAATGTTTTCTCTCTTTCCCGTTTGAATTTACTTTTTAATTTAATCAAATTAGAATTGCTGAGAAATTTTCAAATCTTTTTCTTTCATTATTTTTTTCCGACGGAATTTTTTATTTAATTTTCCACTTCAATTTGTATAATAATTGGAATTTCGATGAGAGAGTTGTTTTTATTTCACGTCTCCAAAATGTTAACGTCTATTTAAAATAAATTTAAATTTAAATTTAAAAAATCAAATTTAAAATCGTTTTTTCTCTATTTCACTGCTTTCCCGCCTTTTTTTTTTTTTTTCTCTCTCTGGTTTTAAATGAAGTAAAAAGTAAAGATTTTTTAGAGAACAATCTCTAATTCTGTCTAGCTTCGTCTCTAGCTAATTTCAAAATAATAAAAAGCTCAAACCCCAGGGGGGCATCTCTCCAGGCCCATGACCCCAGCCCCCTCTCCTTCGAGAGGGGGCTGGGGGTCATAACCCGGTGCCTGAGGCGTCTCCAAAAGTGGAAGTGCCGAAGGGGCTTCTTGAGCAATTTTTCCACGATATTGCTGTTTTTAACCCACTGTAAATCTTGACCTTGTGTCACATTCGGTAGTGTTGTGGACACACTAAGAAATCTACTTTCTTGTGTGAACATTAAAAAATAGGTAAATTTTCATTTTAACACACGAGCGCTAAATTCACTGCTGAATGGGCCTATTTACTTCCTTTCCTTACAGAAATTAGTACGCGTTTCCGTTAAGCGATTTTTTTTCATTTTTTTTATGTACTTAATTTAAGAAGAAAGTTAACTTTCATTCAAATATATGTAAACATCGACAAATAAAAGAAATTACAAAGTAATTTTTTTTTTATGAAGAATGAAAAGAAAAATTAATCGTTCTCTCTAACCCCAAAAAGATTAGGGCAATTGAAGCAATTATTTAATTTAATGTTTTTTATTTTTTAATTTGTTCCCTTCTTCTTTAGGGTTAGGTGTTAAGGTTAGGGGAGGGGGTTTATTTCTATGTAGAACAAGGGGACAAATGAAAAAACTAATGAAAAAATAGAATCAACCCATCTACTTGTTTGTGCATTAATTTTTAGCGCGTATTAATTTCTGCAAGGAAAGGAAGTAAATAGGCCCATTCAACAGTGAATTTAGCGCTCGGGTGTTAAAATGAAAATAAAAAAATTAAAAAACAAAAACAGATGTACATTATGAAAGTTAACAGTAACACTGATGCTTCTTGTTTATTTTATTTTTATTAAAGTTCTTCAAATTACTTAAGTACCTCTTGTATAGTTATCTTCACTTAAAAAAGAGCATACCCTGATGAAAAAAGTACCCAAACTTGATAAATCATTTTTTTATCGTCTAAAAATGTTTGTTTAAGAGGAAAGACCAAAGTATTTTTTTAATTATTTTTTTTTAATTTTTAACCCATAACACGTCGGAAATTTTAGTATTAACTTGGTTTTTTAGTAAAAAAAAAAAAGGCCATAAAATTGATCATGTCAGCCATTTTTGACAATTTGTAATGAATGTAAACAAACGTGAAATTCTCCGTTTAAAACTCTTGTAAAATTCAATTATAATTTTTTTTTAAGTTATTTTAGGAAAATTAGAAAATTTAAAGTTTACTTAATGTAACTGGAAACAAACATTACTTAAGTTTTTAGCAGAAAAAATTTAGTTGAAAATAAGACCGTGGTGATTTTTTTTTTTTTTAGGTGTGAATTGACGTTTTTTATGTCACTTGTTCTGCAAGAGCCTTGCAGAACAATGGTCTATGCTTATCTTACAAGTCATTACAGTAATTAATAATACTGACAGAGTTCTGTTGTTGTTATCTTGTGCTGGCTTGAGAAAATATCCCGGCTATTATAAGATGGATTGTAAGAGCATTTCACAAACCATTTTTTAATGCCATGTACCTTCAAGACATAGCTCTCCACAGCTTTCTTTTCTTTATTATCTGTGAATTTCCATGACTTCTTGGGAATAATAGTGGAGTGGTTCCCTGTTGCATTCTACATGGTTTTTAATTAGTTGTTCTTCTCTTAGACTGGCTGCCACTCAAGGCTTGAAAGCATCCAGTCTACTCTGCTATTTAACCAGTTTACCTTTACTAGATGCCATGTTCCTTCTAGATGTAGGTGATCATGGCTCTCCATAATTTCCTTTTGGTTTCTTGTTGCTTTCTGTATGGTTTAGAATTCAGAATTGCTTAACTGACAGCTACCTCAATCTACTCTGCTATTTAACCCATAGCTGGTGGCTAGAGAAACAAATGGATTCATGCCTTTCCCAAGGGTATAAGTGCAAAAATGAACATAAAAAATTAGGATGGGACTTGAACTCTTTTCTATGATTCCACTTTTCATGCTGTTAACTGTTATGCGATCTACACATCCTGCTCCAGTTCATTAGTTGTGAGAAACTTAGATTGTTTTCGTTTGTTTTATAGAGTTCACTCCAAGTGAGGCAGTAAAGCCACTAAGACACAAGGGTTAATTAGAAAACAGAAACATTACTAAGGAGCAAGAACAAAAGAGTAATCAGGACGACAGTAGATAGCAATTGACATTGCATTTAAATTTTTTAACATTAAAGTTAGTTGGAAAGCATGGAGCTGGAAGGGAGTTCCACAAGTGAGAAGTGCAAGAGAAGAAACTGTTAGCATAGAGCTTCTGATTACATCTATCCAACTCAACTGCATATCAGTGAGGCCTTGTCGCCAGTCTAGTATTTTTTTTTAATCAGTTTCACTCAATGCAAGGCAGTAAAGCCACTAAGACAAAGGGGGTTATTGGGGGTGGAAGAATTAGGAACAGAAACATTAATATGGCGCAGGAAGAGGAAAGAGTAATCAGGAGGACAGTAGATAGCGATTGACCTTGCATTTAAATATTTGCAGATTAAAGTTGGCTGGAAAGTATGGAACTGGAAGGGAGTTCCACAAGAAAGGCAGTAAAGCCACTAAGACACAAAGGGGTTACTGGGTGTGGAAGAATTAGGGACAGAAACATTAATAATTTAATTTAAAATCTATTTTTACCTCTAGATTTAAATTGAATATTTGTTATTTTGTTTGATATTTTTTAATGTTCCTTATGATGATGATGATGATGATGTTTTTTTTTTGTTTTTTTGGGGTTTTTTTTGCTTTCTGTTTAACTAGTGTCATTACTCAAGACCCTGGGTAAGGCAGGATCATATCTATCCCTACTCTCTTCATTCAATTTGAAATCAAGTTCCTCTACTTTTATTGTTCCCTCTCTTAATAATTTTTTTTTCTCTCTCAGATTCTTTAACACTCAATAACCCTTGCATCTTAGTGACTTTACTGTCTTGCTTGGGGTGAAATGATTAAAGAAACAAAAATCTACACCTTCCATTTACACAAATTCTGATATTAAGTGCTACTTAACACGTACACTGTTTATATTTGCTTTCCATTTCTAATACTTTCTTGATTAGACGAGCAGTTCCACACAATGCAGTTTTTTAATTTCTTGTAAACAAGGGGTTACCTGGGATCTTTCTCATGTTCTTGTCTTTACCTTTTTTTGATCGTACCCAGAGTTACATTTATTATAGTTGTAGCAGCAGTTTTGAGGTCCCTTATTTTTTTTTAAATTTTAATCCCAAGATCCTTATTGCTAGAGAGTGCTAACTTACTTCCCTCTATAAAGGACAATGACTCAAAATACAATTGAGTTATGGCCATTGTCAGCTAGTTGAACCGCTGCACTTCTGAATTCAACATGATGTTAAGCTGACATACACATGGAAGTCATGATTTAAATCCAAAGAAATCCTTGCTGTTCTCAGGTAGCAAATGAATAAACATTATTTTATTATGTGTTAAAATATACTTGTCTTTTATTTTCATTCATTTTTGTTCATTCCAACAACCTGGGATATGACACTTACGTTTACTTATTTTATAATATTCTTTAACTGATATATTTTTATCTGAAGGCACTGCCAAATGTATCAGAAATAATTTTTTTTTTAGTTATTTAGTCACTGTCTGGTGTATTTGCTTTTATATGGTTTTCAGTATAAATTATTATTGTTATTTATTATCATTTTATTATTATCTTGTTTCTATTTAGTACAATCTTTGACTATGTCTCTATCCTAGATCTGGGGTAAGGTGAGGTAGTATATGCCTCCATTTTGGTTTCAAAAATTCTGATGTTAAGTGATACTTAACATGTACAGTATTTTTTTTTCTTTTACACTGATTATTTTAATAATTTCAGAACAAACTTTGTCACTTTTAATCTATTTTAATACTTATTTGGCGAGGTCATACATACATATATATATATATACATATATATATATATATATATATATATATATATATATATATATATATATATTATAGTAAAAAAAGAAAGAACAGTAAGATAAATGATCTGGTGTTCTTATTAATATTTTTATTTTTACAAAACAATGCTCAATGTAAATTTACAGAGCATAAATATTGTAAATTAACTGATTTAAAAATATGGTTCCTTTGCTACACAGGAATTACCATGTTTCAAAAACCAAAGCTGAAAACTTCAAATTTAATTATATAATTAAATTAAAAGCATTAGTTCTCTTTCATCTTCAAGCGAATTTTGGAATAACTTATTTTTAAAATTACTGAGTTTTAAAAGCACATACATTCATGATTATGAATGTATGTGCGTATATATGTGTACGTCTCTATGTGTGTACTTCTTGTCCTGGCGGGGCTTGCATGGTCCAACGACTCTGAGAGTGGTGCCATTGGAAGTTCTACTCTCCTGGTAGGGCCACCCTTGGCAGCAAGATTGAAGACAAAGACCCCAGACTAAGCCCAAACAACCCAAAAGACCACAACAGTGGAACAAGTGAATTATGATTACAACAGCTCTCAGCGGTTGAACCAGTGGATGAAGAGGAGGGCTACACATGATGAACATGCTACAGAAGGCGCCACTCGAATTATAAGAGTCAGCGGCAGTCTGTTGCAGTTCCATAACTGGATTCTGCATGCCTCATTCCATATGTGCCACAGAGGAAGGTCAAGAAATGAAGTGTGTGGGTCACAACTTAATATCTTGGGCCAAACTACCCCTACGTCAGTCTATGTTCAATTTCCTTATCTCTGACACTAAATTTGTTATAAGTGATCCAGACATTGAGGTATTTGAAGTTCTTGCCTACTGCTGAGCAGTTAGCATACCAAACGGTGATGTTAGCATGCACTCTCTATCTATATATCTATCGGTGGCATCCTACCAGTTTACATGAACTGATTCTTAAAATTATAAAAGCTTAGTAAATTAGTTGTTGGATTATCGAAAAAACAATTTTATATACTAATAGCCGATATACAATAGCTAAAAATATAATTAATACCATTGTTTTTAAGTTCTGCAGAAGATGAAAGATGGTTTTCTGTGATGGACATAATTTACTCTGACAAAAGAAATTGTCTTGAAGTTAAAAATGTGTCAAATCTCCTGGTCTTAAATTTGATAGGTCGTCCATTAGATCTTTGGGATGGCAGTAATTCAGTTCGAATGTGACTAAGAAACCACAACACAGCTGATGGCACTAGAGTTAAAAAGCATCAGACTTCTGAACAAAAATATGATGAGAAAAGAATTTCAGTCTGGAAATATCTTAATAAATGTTTTCTATTAAATTATCAAAATGGTTTAATTCTTTTTGATACTATAAAGTGATTTGTTTCCATTCTCAAATTGAAAAAAATACGCAGAATAGATTCCTAATGATTAACTGCCTTTATAGAACCAATTCCTGGAAATTTGGGATATTATTATTATTATATATATATATATATATATATATATATATATATATATATATATATATATATAATATAATATATTATATTATATATATTATTATTTATATATAATATGTGCGGTACTTATTAGAAAGCACTCAATATCAGAGATAGAGCTAACATATATATATATCATTAGTGTGGCTAGACGTCCGGTTGCCTCTAGCTAGGATCAAAACCCGACTGAATTGGCATCAGTCGGAAATTCTACCACTAAGCCGTCAGCGCACAGCAGGGATGAAAGTGAATTTTAGCATATTTATTTTAAACACACAGTGACTGACAGTGACTCAATTCTGCTGAAGAGTCGTGCTATATTAGCTTTAATAGTCACTGTTTACAAACCCACGCTTCATTCCCACAGAGCTCAACCAAAATTAATTTTCAGGAGCCAATATTATTGTCATCCACAGACAGACTGTTTCGCTGTATCACAGCTCATCAGTGTGGCTAGATGTCCGGTTGCCTCTAGCTAGGATCGAAACCCGACTGAATTGGCGTCAGTCGGAAATTCTATCACTAAGCCGTCGGCGCACGGCAGGGGTGAAGGTGAATTTTAGCGCATTTATCTATTAGCGTATATATATATATATATATATATATATATATATATATATATATATATATATATATATATAATATTTATTCAAATTTATAACATACGTGATAACTTAATAAAACACCAAAAGTGTTGAAACAAAATTGCAACTTTTGTAGTGATCTTATAACATGCATATGTTATAAATTTGAATAAATATTATAAGCTCTACTCGGTACTGAGCACTCTTAAGAATGTTGTTTTTGGTTATTGGAATTTTATTCCATGTGTATCAACTTTGTACTTGTGTGAATATATATATATATATATATATATATATATATATATATATATATATATAATAAGGGATACAATTTGCCCCTTTTCTCTTTGACAATCTCTGGATTCGTACAGAATCCCTAAAGCAATGATAGCAAATCAGGTGTGCTGAAATATTAGCCAGATGATTTGCACCTGAAGATTCACAGATCTCAAGAGTCATTATTTGCATTCCAATGTTGTCATAGCAACCCTGACGTCATTCCGACTTGACATTTCAGAATTGGATCTCAAACCGTTTCCAGAACAATATTGAGCTTAACATTCTTTATGGAGTCCGCATTTCAAATAATGGTGGAGTAAATATATATATATTTTTATTACCATTTTTGCAGAGAAAAGCAAAACAATTCAATTATGAATAGACCATAACAAAAATAGTTGTGTAATTTGATTTTGTGCCAGCATTGGCATTTTTTCCCAGCTTTCTCTCCAGAGGGTAATTACTAATCATAAAATTTGATTTGATCAATCTAAACTCTTGTGTTCTAATGTATTCGACCTATCCCATGGTGTCTGTTGGTCTCTTTGGTAAAGCCGGAGTCTTTCTTTGTTGTTTTATAGAATTGAGCGCTGCGTAATCTTTTGTGAAATTCCTGAACGGTGTTTTTTTTTTTTTTTTTTTTTTTCAAATATTTATTTATTATTTGCATGTTGCAAACACATAACATAAATAACACTAAAATATATATATATATATATATATATATATATATATATATATATATATATATATATATATATGGGGAAAAGGTTATAGTTGTTCCAATGAAAGAAAAATGTATATTTTAAAAAAGAGAGAAACTGAAAATGTTTTTGGTTATAATGCGGATTTGTTTTAGTACACATATTATATTATATTCTTCACCCGAGATATATGAAGAATAAAATGTAATTTATATATACTAAGACAAATCCACTTATAACCAAAAACATTTGCAGTTTCTCTCTTTTTTAATATATATATATATATATATATATATATATATATATATATATTATGAATTAATTGATTTAAAAAAAAATTTTCGCTACACAGTGATAACCATGTTTCAAAATATCTATAAAAATATCTATAAGAACACAGGATTTTATATCTTACTGTTCTTTCTTTTTATTTTTATATATATATATATATATATATATATATATATATATATATATATAAACTGGAATTTATAAACAAGGATCATACCATTCATTAACGGATTCGAAGTTGATTGTATTTTATTATTAAATATTGTTTGTGAGAGTGATTCTTGCCATATAATTAGCTTCAGTATTTGTTTTTGTATGAATGATTTACGTTACATAAATTGAATACGCACTACATAATTGATATATATATATATATATATATAATGCACAGTGAGTGCTAATGGTAATAAAAAGGGCTTGTGTTTATACTAATTATATATATATATATATATATATATATATATATAGTTTAAAATTGGTTACATTTATAGGGAAAGAATTATCAATATCAGAAAGTGTGGACATATGGATTAACACCGCATCTTTCAAATATCACATTGAAAGATCCTTAATCTTTCACATTGAAAGATTTCTGTTGATTCCTACCTCTACAGCCCTCTCATTATCTCTCTCTCTTTCTTTACACTTATATATATATATATATATATATATATATATATATATTATGAAATGGACAAAGTCCGACAATTATTTTAAGACATTTTTATGTTTATACATTCTTTTTATAGATACAAATATTTAAGTAAATGCTCTGTTTTATAATAAACAGTATTAACAACATTTACTGGCCTGAATGTCTGAGAAATTTTCATAGAAAATATTCGTCCTCCAACAGGAATCAAACCTGTATCCTATACGAAACCATCATATAGCCTGACGTGCCTTAACCGATTGAGCCACAGAGGAGCATTCAGTTAGCAAGGTCGATTTTACTGCTTTTAAATGTGTGACATCATTTGTTTACATTTGGATACACATCAAGCAGATATGAATGTATGTGAGAGATTCATAGAAGATTGTAGTTTAAAAGCAGTAAAATCGACCTTGCTAATCAAATGATCCCTTGTGGCTGAATCAGCTAAGGCACGTCAGGCTATATGACGTTTCTGTATAGGATACAGGTTCGATTCCTTTCGGAGGACGAATATTTTCTATGAAAATTTCTCAGACATTCAGGCCAGTAAATGTTGTTAATACTGTTTATTATAAACAGAGCATTTACTTAAATATTTGTATCTATAAAAAGAATGTATAAACATAAAAATATCTTAAATATATATATATATATATATATATATATATATATATATATATATATATATATCGTCAAACCTAATGAGCCAGACAAACCTACCAAGGTTTCACTTAGGCAGATTGTCAGGGCTGACTCTGACGATCTGCCTAAGTGAAAGCTTGGTAGGTTTGTCTGGCTCATTAGGTTTGACTAGGTTTGCTCTACGTTTGTATTGAGCTCTTTAGTTAGTTGTTTACTCGTATCGGGGTTTTTTCTTTGGGCCTTGAACCTGTATCTGTGCGATTATTTTTGACAGACTTTCATGTTCCAAGCTCTTTCTTTTTTAAAACCTTTTTTTCCCTTCGAGATTGATTTGGCTATTGTTAAATCAAGAATTCGAAGGTTTTTCGACACGAGTATAGTCACCTATATATATATATATATATATATATATATATATATATATATGCATTTTGCAAAAAAGCTTATTTCCTGTTTGACTTCCTCAGGTTAAAATGAAATAAAGACAAAACTGTGTGTGAGGAAAATGCCTTGGGATCTCTGGGGATAAGTGGGAATTATAAATCAGATTAATTACCTTAACTTCTCACCTCCAAGATTTAGAGTGTATCTGTCCACTTTGTGTTTGTTTTATCTATATCTGTATTAGAGCTGTTGCAATGTTTGTTTTTTTTATATATACATATACACACACGCGCACATACTTGCACATATATAGACACTCACCCAGGCACATGAGCATGTTTGGTAAACCAGCTAAAGTCGCATGGGCCAAGAAGGAATCCAGCATCTGAAGAGAAATCTTTGCCAATATGTCAACCACAACATACATCCTACATATGACTTAGTAAGTCAGCTGGTGATTTGACCAGACATTCCAAACCATGCTGAAATGTGTTTCAGCTGGTGGCCTCGAAAGATGATCAGTTCAAGGATCACATCTGCAAATAATCATGTACGAGTGATGCTGTGCTGGAGAGCCATATACACTACAGTTCAAAAGTTTGAAGTCACCCCCAGAATTAGCATGGAATAAACTTGACAGAAGAGTAAAAAAAAAAAAAACAATATGAAAATGACCTAAGAGTCATTGAAAAAAAGAATGGAATCAATTATCAAACTTATACTTGGCAGTTAAGAGTAGACCTGGGGAACCAATTGAATATCCCGGTGCAGATAACAACATCGTCCCTGCACCCGGATTTATTAGTCTGGTCGACTGTCTCCAGACAGGTCATAATGCTCGAACTTACGGTACCTTGGGAGGAGAATTTGGAAGAAGCTTTTGAAAGAAAGCTGGAGAAATACCAGGAGCTAGTTGAGAGATGCAGAGCTAACAAATGGCGGACAACCTGCCTCCCTGTTGAAATCTGATGCCGAGGTTTTGCAGGGAGATCTGTATGCAGTGCTCTAAGTCGGCTTGGAGTCAGGGGAATAAAAAAGAGAAAGGCCATCAGGGCCATATCAGAAGCTGCAGAAAAAGCCTCGAAATGGCTATGGACAAAAAGATCTGTTCCATGGAGCTCTACGACAGGGATTGGTGGGCATTGAGGGGCAGTTGGGAAGAAAGAAGAGATATTTTTTGGCATTTATTTGAGGAGTCCATTTGTTGCGTGCTTCACGTATTTTTTATTTTTTTTTGTTTCAGGATCGCCTGCCGGAATAGTACTGTTTCGGTAGGGTCTCTTGGGCGAGCAAGTATGATGTTGGAAGACCCAAAACTTGCCATGACCCCAAGTCATAACATCACTGATGAGGCAATCCTGAGCACTCATGAGTGTGTTTTCATAACATTCTTTGGGAAACTTTTACAGCAAAAGCCAAAAATTTGTGCTGGAATAATGTTGTGGCCTTGTTAGGGCCAGAAATAAAGACACAAAAGAAGAATTGAGTTAAACAAATATATTAACAGAAACAGTAATACAAACATATACAAACGAGAGTGTTACAGTAAGAATGTTCAGTCCAACTGTCAAAGCTGACTGCTGGAAACTTCTATCTTCAAAAGGTAGTACCTGCTCCTATTTATAGCTGGGAGAGGCCATGCATGCATGGGTAAATTACCATAACATATTTACATCTCAGTTTTCAGATATATTACATCATTTGTGACTCTAGGAACAGGAAAATAATAATGATAAATTATAACCAACCAAGACTGACTGCAATCAGGTTCTGTTTCTCTTATCTTGTTGTGGCCTTGTTAGGGCCAGAAATAAAGACACAAAGAGAGGAATTGAGTTAAAGAAATATATTAATAGAAACAGTAATACAAACATATACAAACGAGAGTGTTACAGTAAGAATGTTTGGTCCGACTGTCAGAGCTGACTGCTGGAAACTACTATCTTCAAAAAGCAGTACCTGCTCCTATTTATAGCTGTAGAGTTCATGAGAGTGTGGGTAAATTACCATAACAAGTAATCAGAGTTTAATGAGGATATTTTGATGAGAGCAAAATTTAATCATAAAATGCTTTTTTCTTTTTGTCATAATAAAATTGCTAATAAAAAATCATGTTTCTCTTTTTTTTTTTAACCATATATAATAATTTTCTCTTAATTAAAGTAAAAAACAACTACTTTTTGGTCCAATTTAAAAAAATTACCAGGGGTGACCTCAAACTTTTGAACTGTAGTGTATGTGCACAGTTTTGTGCGGTGATCAATGAAGAGCTGCCATTCTTCTGACAAGAGGATGCAGTCATTATAATAATGAGGATCATTAAAGCATAACCAACATATAGTGCAGTAAATTACTGGAATTTAACACATTTAACTTTTAAAGGCAGACATATTTTTGTAAAGAAAGTGCTCAATATTAAAAAACAGAGCAATGATGAGCACATTAAATTTGCAAAATTGAAAATGGAAAGATAAGTTTTTGAATTTTTAAAATTTTATTTGTTTACTCGATCTCTTCATTATACTATTGAAATTGCTATGTACTAAGTTTTATTCTAATAGTTTTCCATTCACACTTCTTGCCTGTGGAACACTCTTCCGGCTTCTTGCCTTCTTGTCAACTACGATCCTCAATATCTGTCTATATTTCTGAGATGAGGTATTATATACACTATTTACATTATTCAGACTATTGTCCTCATCTTTGTCGCCATATTTATTACAACATTTCGGCCCTTCAGTATCTCTCTATATTTTTGAGATGAGGTATTATGTACACTATTTACATTATTCAGACTATTGTCCTCATCTTTGTCGCCATATTTATTACAACGTTTCTGCCCTTCAGTATCTGTCTATATTTCTGAGATGAGGTATTATATACACTATTTACATTATTCAGACTATTGTCCTCATCTTTCTCACCATATTTATTACAACATTTCGGCCCTTCAGTATCTCTCTATATTTTTTAGATGAGGTATTATGTACACTATTTACATTATTCAGACTATTGTCCTCATCTTTGTCGACATATTTATTACAACGTTTCGGCCCTTCAGTATCTCTCTATATTTCTGAGATGAGGTATTATGTACACTATTTACATTATTAGGACTATTGTCCTCATCTTTGTTGCCATCTTTGTTCGGCCGTTGTATACTCCGGCCTTCTTCAGGTGGTAAGACTGTCAAACTGAATCCTTGATTTTGCTCACTGGGGTAGACTATTCTAGTTCCATGTGTCATGTCTAATGGATGTCAGTTATCAGTTATCTACTGTTACTTACCCTTTCAAAGTTCTCCACCGCCTTAACTGACACCTTTATCCACTGTGCCATGTGTCCTCTAGGTTGGATAAAGGCATTAGTTAGATCCAGTGACAGGACCCAAAGAGTGTGAGTTCAATACCTGGTTAATATGGTGGAGAACTTGGAGAGGGGTATTAACAGGAGATAACTGATAACTGACATCCATTAGACATGGCATGTGGAACTAGAACAGTCTACCCCAGCGAGCTAAATAAAGGGTTCAATTCGACATTCCAACCACCTGAAGAACACTGGAGCATATAATGGCTGAAACGAAATAGGGAGACAAAGATGAGGACAACAGTTCAAATAATGTAAATAGTGTACGATCCTCAAATTCAACATCAACTGTCAGGTTCTGTGTCCTTGAATCCTGCTCATCGTCCTTTCTTCTCAATAAAATTTTTTCAATTTCTTTAACTCTCAGTAACACCTTACATGTTAGTGGCTTTATAGCCTTCATTAAAGTAAAATGATTTTTAAAAAAAAAGGTGATTTTTTTTTAATGAAAAAATTTAGATAAAAAAATGTTCGCATTAATTTATGCGTATGTTCTCATAAGTGTTAAGATAATTTATTTTCTTTATATTGCAAGAGTGCAATAACTGTACAATTGAACATGTACTGCCAGCTCCATTTGACTATATTGTTTCGCTTAAAGCATTCAGTGAATCACTATAGGTTTTCAGGTAAAGCAGGAATTGAAATCGCGCATTCAATTAATTCCACGTATCTGTCATTTAGGGGGGGGGTAGTATTAGATAATAATAATAATAATGATGATGAGGAGAAGAATAGATAACAAAAATTCCTTATAATAATATAAGAACTTCCACCTGGTTGAGTTTTGAGTGGAAAGAAGTCGCAAAGACTTGTTATTGATAAACATATCCGTGAAACTGTGATGATGCCAGATTGAGGAGTGGGGGGTTGTTAAAAGCAATTAACAGATTAGATGAACAAGACTAGGGGATTAACATTAGAGTCACTGCTAATAACACACACACACATACATACATTTACGTCGCATTCTTTC
Organism: Acanthosepion esculentum; assembly: GCA_964036315.1. Lineage (NCBI taxonomy): Eukaryota > Metazoa > Mollusca > Cephalopoda > Sepiida > Sepiidae > Acanthosepion > Acanthosepion esculentum. Next base: position 26,563,503 of record OZ038509.1, read on the forward strand.
TTTTATACAGGTTTCATTAAATGTGATGAGATAAGGAAAATTTCTGTTATATTCCGTACTAATAGGAATATATACTTGACAAACATGGTAGATAAAGTAATTAAAGGTTTATTGTAAAAACCAGTACAATAAGAACAGTTATGCACAAGATCGTTGCAAGTCAATCCAGTAGTGAGTGCTACTATTCGAAGGTCAGTAGTACTCACATAAGTCTGAGTCGTACTCAACAGATCCCAGCAAGTCTCCGTAGTCCCTTGACTTACAGATACTTATAGGTAGTTACTACCTATACTGTAGTTACTCATGGGGGTGACAGGTTATTCCATTACATCAATTTCACAAGTTTCTTTTCTCGTGCTCTTACAGGACTAAGAGAGTGCAAAACCTTCCTCCAGGGAGAAGGACAGTTTCAACATTCTCTTAGTCCTTTTGAAAGAAAAACTGAATAAAAAACAAATTTCCTTGTCCATCACATTCAATGAAGTCCTACTGGTTTTCAGGTAAAGCATAAATTGAGTACGCACCTTCAATTAATTCCAGGTACCTGTTATTTATTCATGAGGGGAACAATGGATGGAGGAAGAAATCTATTATATAATAATGATGAGGAGAACAGTTGACAAAAATTCCATGTGGGAACTTCCACATCAGATGATAAACTACATCCGGCAGCAAGGCCTCCAATCGGGAGATTGGAGGTTTTAAGAAGCGTGCAGCCACCTCTCAACTGCTGTTGTTCCCTGGTCCACCTTGACCCCGGGTAGTAGCACCTGTTAGGGTCCCAGCTATAGGCAAATAGTGAACCCTCAAACACTATGAAAGTATAAAAATACATGTTTATAATAAAAATACCAGCAACACATTATTATATTAAAAAAAATTACTAATGATACCTATTTATAGTAGAATTACCAACAATACATTTTATCTGTAGTTGAAGCCATAAAACTGTTGAAAATATTTAGATACCAGTATTAAATAACCCATAGAGGTGTTGATATGCCACTAAACAAAATCAAACCACCAATATGAAAGAACCCTTTCATGACATTAATCCATATAATATCCTACAATTTCTTAAAAGAATCAAACTGTATTGCAAAATATAACTTCAACAAAACTATAACATAAAACACACATATTGCCGCCTCTAGTAATTATGTCCGCACAAACATGTATATGCATAAAATCTGAGTATCATCTACCATGTATTGAACTGTGAAAGCAGAATAACCTATTTCATATTTTTATTAAATCTAAGCCCCCCAAGAAAAATAAATTTCAGCATTAAATGACCCATGAAGGAGTTGATGTACCATTAAACAAATCAATCAATCAATCTTCCACATGATTGTGATTTCATACTAAAAATCACTGGCCAATGCATTTTCATAGTAAAAATCATTGGCCAATGCATTTTCATAATAAAAACATTGGCCAATGCATTTTCATAGTAAAAATCATTTCCAATGCATTTTCATAATAAAAACATTGGCCAATGCATTTTCATAGTAAAAATCATTTCCAATGCATTTTCATAGTAAAAATCATTCGCCAATGCCTTTTCATAGTAAAAATCATTTCCAATGCATTTTCATAGTAAAAATCATTTCCAATGCATTTTCATAGTAAAATCATTTCCAATGCATTTTCATAATAAAAATCACTGGCCAATGCATTTTCATAGTAAAAATCATTGGCCAATGCATTTTCATAGTAAAAATCATTTGCCAATGCATTTTCATAGTAAAAATCATTTCCAATGCATTTTCATAATAAAAACATTGGCCAATGCATTTTCATAGTAAAAATCATTTCCAACGCATTTTCATAGTAAAAATCATTCGCCAATGCCTTTTCATAGTAAAAATCATTCGCCAATGCCTTTTCATAGTAAAAATCATTTCCAATGCCTTTTCATAGTAAAAATCATTTCCAATGCATTTTCATAGTAAAAATCATTTCCAATGCATTTTCATAGTAAAATCATTTCCAATGCATTTTCATAGTAAAAATCATTTCCAATGCCTTTTCATAATAAAAATCATTTCCAATGCATTTTCATAGTAAAAATCATTTCCAATGCATTTTCATAGTAAAAATCATTTGCCAATGCATTTTCATAGTAAAAATCATTTCCAATGCATTTTCATAATAAAAATCATTTCCAATGCATTTTCATAGTAAAAATCATTCGCCAATGCCTTTTCATAGTAAAACTAATTTAGCATTAAATAACTCAACAAGGTTAACATGTTATAAATTCAACCAACTCAACCCCTAATGAATCTTGTATTGAATAATTTACTTGAGTTATATTTCTTAGCTTTGACTGTCACAATGAGACCACACCTATCAATTGGGTTGCCTTTCCCGCTCTATAGTTTCATTCCTGTAAATGTTAATAAGAGCAAAAGAATCATATTGATCTTTGAATTCTGCTTGATGATTCATTAACAGCTTCATTTCTCTCTCCCTCTTTGTGTGTGTCTGTATCTATAATACACACACACACACACACACACACACATATATATAATGTGTGTGTATGTATCTGTATTTATCTCTGTCTGCCCTCTGTCTCTCACACTATATATATATATATATATATATATATATATATCTGCAGAAATTTAAATTCATTATCAATCACTATCTACTGTCATCCTGATTACTCTTTCCTCTTCCTGGTCTTTATTAATGTTTCTGTTCCTAATTCTTCCCCACCCAGTAACCCCTCGTGTCTTAGTGGCTTTGCTGCCTTGCAAGGGTATGATACCGATTTAATATATATATATATATATATATATATAGGATTGGTGTATACGGAGTAAATTCCAATAACCAAAAAATATTATTCCTTAAAAAGTGCTCGATTCAGAGTAGAGCAAATATAATTTATTTGAAAATTATTATAACATAAAAATGTTATAAAATCACTACAGAAATAGCCATTTTGTTTCAACACTTCTGGTGTCTTATCAAGTGATGGTTTTGAATGTAGAAGGGATCTACATTCAATGCCATCACTTGAAAAAACACCAGAAGTGTTGAAACAATATGGCTATTTTTGTAGTGATTTTATTACATATTTATGTTATAATTTTCTAATAAATTATATATATATATATATATAAAAGTGAACATTGAAGTCAACACTTAGAGGTGACTGTCTGTTTCATGCTGGACACAATCGTCAGGCCTAACGATTGCATCCAGCATGAAACAGACTGTCACCTCTAAGTGTTGACTTCAATGTTCACTTTTATACTTACACACGCTCTATCTCTGATATTGAGCACTTTATCCCATAAATATAGCACACCTTAAGACTATATTTCTTCAAATATATATATATATATATATATATATATATATATATATATATATATATAATCTGTATTTTTCTTTCTTTTTCTGTCCCTTCTTTCTCTCATTTTCTTTCCTCTTTGTTAATCATATCAGATCATCCTCCGGTTTTTCTCCCCCAAGTGAGTCTGTTTCTTAAACCCTTTTATACTGAGATTTTAGGATGAATAAACAAACCAAGCTGTTAGTTACTATGTCTCGGTCTTTTCAAGGAATTTCAGTGAGGTTTTAATATTCTTGACAAAGACTTGCTCAGCATTATATATTCTCTATTTTTATTGTTGTCATAATCATGGAAGGCAACTGCAAACACATTGCTCAGCAAAGAAGAGTAAAGGGAAATTTGAGTTCATGCCAATGTTGGAAATGATCTTGATAACTAGCAGCCATACTAAAAGTAATTTCATTAGGTCTGCACAGCAATATTTCATTGATTAGTGCACAGCATCCTTCCATTGTCACCGAGGACAAAGCAAATTGATTTGAGAGAAGGCAAAGTGGCTTTTCTACTTGAAAACAGCATTGCATTGGCCTGAACGTTTATTTAGGTATTAAGTAAGTTTTCTATTTCATAAAATGAATAATCTTCTTTCAATCTTTCAAACTTCATTCAATCCAATACTTCCAAACACCATAATAATCACACACGCATATATATATATATATATATATATATATATATATATATATATATATATATATATAAGGCTCAGATACTAATATTCCATGGTTATAATTTATTACATTGTAATTGTAATCATGATCCAATTCATCAGACCTACAAATTCAAAAAGAAATCCGGGTGTATATATATATATGTATGTATGTATGTATGTATGTATGTATGTATGTATGTGTGTTTGTGTTTATATGCATATGTGTGTGTGTGTTTATATATATATATATGTGTGTGCGTGTGTGTTTATATATATATATATGTGTGTGCGTGTATGTTTATATATATATATATATGTGTGTGTGTTTTTATATATATATATATATTGCACTTATTTAGTCCTGTGAGAACACTAGAAAATTAAATACAAAACTTGTAATCTAAAATTGTCTGTCAAATTTAATGAAACTTGCATAAAAGAAAGAATACTACCTAAATGTGTGTGTGTTATTGGCAGTGAAACTTATGCTAATCTCCTTGTCTTGTTCATCTAATCTGTTAACTGCTTTTAATACCCCCCTCAATCTGGCATCATCACAGTTTCACGAATGTGTTTATCAATAAGACTTTGTGACTTCTTTCCACTCCAAACTCAACCAGGTGGAAGTTCTCATTTTATTACACAGAATTTTTGTTATCTATTCTACTCCTCCTCCTCGTTATTATTATTATTATTTAATAGATCCCCCCCTTCGCCAATAAATGACAGATACCTAGAATTAATTGAAAGTGGGACAATCACAATTTAGATCTATGGTAAAGGTTTGGAAATACAGTATCTCAGGACTTCAGAAAACAAATGATTCAACATCAAGTTCTGATGTGCCAAAAAACATAGTTTGGGTTTTTTGATTGCAGTCAACCCTAAATGGGGATCTTCATTTTCCACTGGTAGATCTGACCTTGGATAATGGCAGTTGTGCTAAAGGGTAAACATTATCCATAACAGGGAATCTATATGATAAATGCAAATGTCAGTTTGTCACTGTGTCACGCTTTTTCAACTTTACTCCTAGAGGGCATCGCCCAACATATCAGACCGTTCTGGAATAAGGCCAACTTCATAAACAACTTAAAAACATTTGAGCCCAGATCTGACCTGCAATCCTGAAATTTTGGATTTACAAGTTTTCATTACTGCGACTGTTTTCAGTGAATTTTATTTTTTTAACATGATTTTTTGCAACAAATTATTTTGTATGATGAAATTTTTATAACTTGAAAATAAATTTGGGAATAATCAAAATTAATTGTGAAATCCAGCAAAAGTCGTCCATGAAATAAAAACATTTATTTGTATGTGAATTAATGCCCTACGTACATGAAATTGTTTGTAAGTGGTGGCAGAAGAATTATCGTTGAACTTTTAAAAGGTAAGCTTAAATATTAATGCAATACTTAAATGCAGTGATCAATTTTGAGTTCTTCTGTGGTTTCTTACCTATCATATCTACTCTTCTCTACCGATTGTGTTGAAGGCCCAATCAAGAGCCCTCCAAAGGAGCTAGCTTAAATGCTGCCCAACAGGGGAGCTTTTAAGCTAGTAAAGAAGTAAATTTGTTAATTCACATACTGCTGGGGAGGAGTAAAGCAGTAGGAGGAAAGTGCATACTAAAAAGAAATGACCTCCAATGCAAACCTCAGGCATAACCATATAGCTGTTTATTATACGAGGCTGGGGGAAGAAATGAGGGAGTGAGTATTGAGGATTCCTGATGCAAACAATCAGTTGAAGGTTATGGGATAGAGGCAAGCTAGAATTCTGTAATCAGTGGATCTTGCTTAATTAGAATAGAGTAACGGCTAGCAATAATTGATAAACAGGTTTGTCAAAGAGAGCCATATATAATTATAAATAACTGGGTGAGACTCAATAAATTTGGATAGCTTTATTTATATAGATATAGATATTCACATTATCCATATATATATATATCCATATATATCCATATAGATATTCACATTATCCATATCCATATATATATATCCATATATATCCATATAGATATTCACATTATCCATATATATATATATCCATATAGATATTCACATTATCCATATATATATATATCCATATAGATATTCACATTATCCATATATATATGTATATCCATATATATCCATATAGATATTCACATTATCCATATATATATATATATCCATATATATCCATATAGATATTCACATTATCCATATATATATATATATCCATATAGATACCCATATAGATATTCACATTATCCATATATATATATCCATATAGATATATATCTATATATATCCATATAGATATTCACATTATCCATATATATATGTATATATCCATATAGATATATATCCATATATATATTCACATTATCCATGTATATATATCCATATATATCCATATAGATATTCACATTATCCATATATATATATATCCATATATATATCCATATAGATATTCACATTATCCATATAAATATATCTATATGTATCCATATAGATATTCACATTATCCATATAAATATATCTATATATATCCATATAGATATTCACATTATCCATATATATATATCCATATAGATATTCACATTATCTATATATATATATCCATATAGATATATATATCCATATAGATATTCACATTATCCATATATATATATCCATATAGATATTCACATTATCCATATATATATCCATATAGATATATATCCATATAGATATTCACATTATCCATATATATATCCATATAGATATATATCCATATAGATATTCACATTATCCATATATATATCCATATAGATATATATCCATATAGATATTCACATTATCCATATATATATCCATATAGATATATATCCATATAGATATTCACATTATCCATATATATATCCATATAGATATATATCCATATAGATATTCACATTATCCATATATATATATTATATGAGTTAAAGATCAAATGTGGATTGGAATGCTACAGGATGAGAAAAAGAACAAATTGAAAACCTTTATCAATCTAACATGTTTCACTTTCATTAAAACTTTGTCAGAAAACGGACAAAAAAACAGGATTTTAGTATTTTGTTTGGTTTAATTCTATTTGGTAAGTCTCGTATCACATGCATTAAAATGAAACAAAATTGAAAATAACAAAGTCCAGGTTTAATGCTTTCTCTCAATCTCTGATGAAGCTTTAATAAAAGTGAAACATGTTAGATTGATAAACGTTTCCAATTTGTTCTTTATCGTCGGCCCACGAGTGCTGTTATTTTTCTCGGATGAGAAAAATAACAGCACTCGTGCCCCAACGATTGCATCTAGCATGAAACAGACTGTCGCCTCTAAGTGTTGACTTCTATGTTCACTTTTTCATATATATATATATATATATATATATATATATATATAAGGTTGTCACACATGAAATGACTCACTTTATAACAAATGAATAAAACACTTCTGAAATGTTAAATAACTAATTTATTTAGTTGAAATAGGCATTATGTTGATGAATGACTGTTCTCCCATGTACCTGTAAATTCTTGATCCCATCTTTAAAAAAAACTTTACCATCCTTTCATGTGATAAACAATTTAAATTACCTCTTCCTTATTGGAAAATGTTTTATTGCATATGAAAAGCACAAAATGCTTAAATAAGTGATAATCAGTAGGAGAGATATCAGGTGAATATAGAGGATGAGGCAAAATTTCAGAATTCAAATGCTTCGATTACCTCTTCCTTATTGGAGAATGTTTTATTGTGTATGAAAAGCTCAAAATGCTTAAATAAGTGATAATCAGTAGGAGAGATATCAAGTGAATATGGAGGATGAGGTAAAATTTCAGAATTCAGTCTATGCAGCTTTTGAATACTTTATTGAGAATTGTTTTGCCGTGTGTTGTCGTGCAGCAAAATTGGGCCATCCCTATTCACAAGTCTAGAATGTTTCTTTTTCAATTTTTTGTGCATATGCTCAATTTCTCTACAATACAAGGTTAATGTTATTGTTTTCCCTTGAGCCAAGAATGAATAATGAATAACAAATTTGAAAGACAGTAACCATTAACTTTTTAGGGTGCAGTGAAAGTTTTAGGTATTCTTTTGGTGATTCACTTGTATCTAACCACTGGCCTAGCCTCTTAAAGAGTATCCATTTCTCATCACATGTAATGATTCAATGTAAAAATGGTTCTTTTTCCCCCGGTTTATACTCATACAGTAAGATGACTCAACATTGTTTCATTGTAATCATTTTCATTGGGCTTATGACTAACAATATATTAAAAGAAATATTATCTAAAAAGTAAGTGCTGTAACCTAGGGAAGGTTACTGAATAGAATAATCAAACGAAGGTTGGTAATGAGTGATAATACTTAGGACAAGAACAACACATATAAGATTCACCAGTGGCACGTAAAAGAAGTTGTACAAACCAACTTATGCACAAACATATACATACAAACACAAAATCACATGTGCAATGCCAAACAATCTTTGGCTAATAAATCACTAATACATTTTCTACAGGCAATTTACAAATCGCAGTAATGCGACAATTTTGGAATCGCTTTATTTTTAAGTCGTCAAATTTGTGTACTTTTGGAAGAAGTGGTTCACAGAGCTTCCTTAAGTCTCCCCAAAGCTCGCTCGCTCGCTGATTGGTTGATGCCAACCAATCAAATCGTTTGCACATGACGAATAATTCGTCCCATGCAATGAATCAGAGCCTATAGTCACTTATTTAAGCCAAGATTTTTCTCATCTCAATTAGTGAGACCTCAACTGCTAAATGAATCTACGACAGTTGGAACTCCAGTTCTAACCATGCGCCAACCTTCTCACTCCCACACACACCGACAGGCTGACGATAATTTGTACACCTTCACTAAAAACTTCTTTTGACACAACAATACTTTTCAACAGTAATATCACAAGAACAATATCACGAAACTCTCATGAACATTTATCCAGTGAACTTTAAACCAAATAATTATCTTTCACTGAACGCTTAAATTTTAATCAAAGGGAGGGAACTCTTGATTAATTCAACCTTTCTTACTTAAATGCATGTTTTCTTTCACATCGTTGTTTGATATTGTACATCTTGTTAATATACATATATTTTATGTACAACAATGTCTTGTGGCTATTCTTCTTGCATAAGTCCTGTTTTCTTATCAAAGTTAAATTAATGTGGTGAAGTCCACCACAAAGTATTCAACTGCTAGAAGTGAGTTAAGTGAATTTCAAAATAAATCTCCAACTGCAGACCAACATACAGTATTTACTACTGTATTTATGTGAATGGAGACACACCTATTATTATCTGTAGGTATGCTACAACAGAAAGAGTCAGAAATAAATCAAGACTTTTTTATATACTAAGGAGGTTACTTCATTAGACAACCAGATCAACAACCAACCAAAAAATGCATCATTTCATGTGTGACAACCTAATATGTATACACAAACACTACCCAGATTGTCCATTAGTATGCTAGACAAATTGACAATACGATATCCAGGTGGGGCGTTACTATAATACCCAGATAGCTGGAACATACATGCATACACATACCTTTTAACGACTCTTTGTCAGCATTTGTGCTTATATTTTAATAAATTTACTGTCAATCTGAAAAGGGTTTTTTGTTTTTTTTATTAATCTCTCTCTCTCCCCCAAACCTGTTTTTAGTGCAAGTCTAATTTTTCTGCCTGTTTCCTTCTCTTTTGTGTGTTTTCATCTCTCAATGCATAAAAGAAATCTACAGTTTCATTGCAGTCAACCACCCTAAGAAATTTTTAAAGAAATAGAAATGGCCATTTTTTATGTTTACCTCTTATCTGTTTCTTTACTTAAAACCCCATTCCTAGAAGTCACTTCAAAATGTCTTCCCATCATCATCATCATCATCATCATCATCATCATCATATGTAATGTGAATATTAATTATAATTAATCATCATCATCATCTCCTTCACTGCCTCTGCCAGCAAGCGAAGGCTTTTATACCCTGTTTTATATTTCTTTTCTTTCTTTTCTCATTCAGTTTCTGAACCCCTCCCCAACCTCATTACCCCCCCACACTCTTCTTCACCTGACGTTCTCACAAGTTATTATTTCCAACATGAAACTGATATTCAGCCATCAAGGTTTAAACCTTTTGTACACTTTGTAATTCATATCCAACCTATTGAGGAGTAAAAAAATAGTTACAAAATATGAGTATTAAAATGGAGTGAATAAAATCATCTATACCGTAAGTAGTTCTGTCAACATCACAGATTTTTTTTTTTTTCCTCAAAACGCATTCTCGTTTTTGCTACTATAATTTATTTTAATGTTTTGCAAATTTTAAGTAAAAATGGATTTTTTTTACGGAATTTTGTTTTAAAGATATTCAAGGCCACGATGACAGTGCAACTAGAAGATAAATTTTATCCCGAGGACGCATCGCCTAGTGGATAAAAGCATTAGTTGAGTGATCAAAAAATGACTTGACCCAAAGAGTTGTGAGTTCAATATCTGGCCACAACAGAGGGTACAAAAACTGTTGAGGAGGAATTAACTGAAACTGAGATATCCTAAAAAGGCATGGCATGTGGAAGTAGAACAACCTACCCCAGTGGACTAAATAAAGGGTTCAGTTCAATATTCCAATATATATCACCTGAAGAAGGCTGGAGTGTACAACAGATGAAATGTGAATATGGCAATAAAGATGAGGACAATAGTGTAAATAAATTTTATCCTTGCCCAGAAAAAAAAAAATAATAATTTACACTATTTACATTATTCAGACTATTGTCCTCATCTGAATTGCCATATTTATTACAACGTTTCAGACCATTGTACGCTCTGGCCTTCTTCAGGTGGTTGGAATATCAAACTGAACCCTTTATTTCACTCACTGGGGTAGACTGTTCCAGTTCCATGTGCCATGTTTTTAATGGATGTCAGTTATCTCCTGTTAATTCCCCTCCGCAAGTTCTCAAGGACACATTGCACAGTGGATAAAGGCATTGGTTAGATCCAGTGACAGGACCCAAAGAGTGTCAGTTCAATACCCAGTTAAGGCAGTGGAGAACTTGGAGAGGGGAATTAACAGGAGATAACTGATAACTGACATCCATTAAAAACATGGCACGTAGAACTAGAACAATCTACCTCAGTAAGCGAAATAAAGGGTTCAGTTCAACATTCCAACCACCTGAAGAAGGCCAGAGCGTACAACGGCCGAAACATTGTCATAAATATGGCGACAAAGATGAGGACAATAGTCTGAATAATGTAAATAGTGTACATAATACCTCATCTCAGAAATATAGACAGATAATGAAGGGCCGAAACGTTGTAATAAATATGGCAACAAAGATGAGGACAATAATCCGAATAATGTAAATAGTGTACATAATACCTCATCTCAGAAATATAGACAGATACTGAAAGGCCGAAACGTTGTAATAAATATGGCAACAAAGATGAGGACAATAATCCGAATAATGTAAATAGTGTACATAATACTTCATCTCAGAAATATAGATAGAAATAATTTATTTTCAATGTTTCATTTTTGTCTATAAAAGATTATGTATTTAAACTATTTGAAGCATTTTTCATTCCATTTTACATGGATTGATATCTCTGCCTCATGAATCATTTTTAATACATTTTAATCTTCATATTTTGAAGAACTCAGTCGATTACTTTCCATCCCATCTACAGGGAAAGTTTGTCCCAGCTTTCCTGCATCAAAGAGTTTAGGTTAAAAAACTGGGTTTAGGTTAAAAAAATTACGACAAAACGCGAGTAAAAAAGCAGCAAGATAAGAGCGGACAAACTCTCTCTTTTAGGTGCGGACGAATAAAGAAAAAACTCCTGCTTGGTGGAATTACTTTTTATATTTTCCAGCTCTCTCATTAGTCAGAAAATATATTCTCATCTCTGATAAGAATCAAGGATTTGGAAGCCGGTTTTGAAAGTAAAAAGATTGGTTGAAATGAGGATAGAAAAAATAGCGAGAATGTGAACTTGTAAAATATTGTTCTCAAATTAAATTCCAACACGCCATTTTCTTTACTCGCTGGGTAAATCAACAGATGTCAAAATATTTCAAAATGGAAGATAAAGAAATCTGTCTTGAAGAGTTAAATGATTCCAAAATAGGACTTTTAAAATCCCCCAAATATTACTTTTCTATTGATACCACTTTCTTGAGTGATCTGGCGGGGTTGCAGGTAAAGATCAAGTGACAACAAGTTTTCTTGGATCAAAAAACCCTCCTCACTATTCTTGTACATTTCCATATAGTCACCCTTATTCTTATTACTTGTAGAGTCTTTTACAAAAATGATGGAATACTGATGTATGGATTTTGTAATTCTGTTTTGGATCAGTATTTGTTCACTCTTGCAAGAATCAATCTGCTGCTTCTCAGTGCTCTGGTTAGATTCAGTGTATTGTACCTTTACACTGAGCCCGAGCAGGGTGTAGCGCACCTCTGCACCCAGCTCAGTGTAATGTGCCACTGCAGCCTGCCCAGGCTCAGTGTAATGTAACTCTACACAGGATTGGTGTAGCGTACCTCTGTACCCTGACCAGGATCAATGTAATGTACCTCTGTACTCTGCCCAGGCTCAGTGTAGCATACCTCTGCACTCTTCCTAGGCTCAGTGTAATGTGCCTCTGCACCCTGCCTAGGATCAGTGTAGTGTATCTCTGTACCCTGCCCAGGATTGGTGTAACATACCTCTGCATCCTACCTAGGTTCACTGTATGGTATTTTACAATCAAAAATATGTTTGGGCTTTAAATAACCCCCCAAAATAAACAAGTCCATCAATCAGTCCTTCCTAACCTTTTGTTTGAAGTTGTGTAGAACTTGATCATCTTGATTGTATCCTTATTTTCTCTTTAAATTACATGTGTATACCCATTTTAATTGTTGCTGTCTTTGAAAGTCCTCAAGTGATGTGGTTTCTGTTAATTGGTAAACTTCTTTATTTGTGATTCTGTAGCACCAGTCCATGAAGTTCAAAAAAGGATGGTCCTCACTGAGACCGACATGGTTTGTTTGCTCAAAATCATTTGCAATAATTGATCTGAAAAAGTGGTTGTATACAGCTGAATCCCAAATATTTCTAAGGGAGACTCTAAGTTGAGACTGTGTTAGTTGTTGTCTCCCCACACACCCCCCCCACTTCACTCCAAGAATTGCATTCACAATATGTCAGTTGAAAAACAAAAATTAAATTCTTCCCTTTTTACTTCACCTGTAAAGCAAGTGCATTTAATTTGCACCTGTTTCACCTTTTTGTTTGTCCTTGACATTGGATAACAGCTTCTTACTACTGTGACCAATTTATTAACAGTCGGTAAAAACAAAATGTTTAACATAAATGCTTACAAATCACGTTTTGTCAGGTGTGACTGAGAAAGCTCACCTTGTACTAACATATGACCCTGAAAAAGTCTCGGTCAAAAATAGATATGTGTTTCTTTTGTTTATTGAAATCAATGAGAATTTTTTCTTGTTTCTTAAAATAGTCACTTAGAACATTGACTTTTATTGCTTTAGTCTTAATGAAACGACAACTATATATGATTTTATTATCTCGTGTTTTGCTGGGCCCCTAACTCAACCTTTGCAAGTTTTTAAGATTAATGATGTGTTGAACCTTTAGATACACTATGTCATCTCCTGAAAGGACCTCTTAGAAAACATCTTACCAAAAATACCACATCTGATCTGGATTTAAAAACATGGCTGAGAGTTTCTTTGCTGAAGTAAGAAATTATCTTTCTTTTTTTTAATTTAACATGTTGCCTCCGAAACAACCCACTGGAGGGTCATGTTGATATATCTGCAAGACCTACACAACCCTCTGCTGGGTTATTTTCCAATTTCTTTTCTATGAGGATTATTGGAAGTGGGATGCTATGATTGATTATTTATGAGATGAGTGTACATCAGAATTACTTTTTTTCTTTTCTTTTCTTTTTTTTGTTTTTACAAAATAATTAAATTATTTTATTTTTTTTATCCTTTATTTTGTTTTCATTTTGGAATTTCTACTGTTGATTTTTGGGGCCATTTCTTTTTTATTTTACATAGAGCTGTACGATGCATTCATGTGGAACTCTGGGTCATAAAATGGACTTGGTACTGAACAACACATCAGTTTGTCATGAGTAATAAATACTATCTATGACAGGGGTGGGCAAACTACGGCCCGCGGGCCACATGCGGCCCACCAAACGATTTCGTGCGGCCCGCTTTAAAATGTTATTTCTTAAAACTATATTTTTTCCTTTAAAAGCCCTTTATTTTGCCAATTTTAAATATCAATTATTTTGTTTTATATATACTATGCGGCCCAGTAAAATTTTTAGAATGTGGCCCTTGTACTAAAATGTTTGCCCACCCCTGATCTATGATATCCTTGCCTCATATATGAAACAATGTCAAGACAAAGTCACTTGTACCAAAATTAAGATATGGTGTTGGGACCCTGGGACAACAAGGGAGAATGATGCTTGGGAGCCAATGTGTTAAGCGAACTCAAACACCATTAACTCGTCTCTTCTGTTCTTCTCTGTCTCCAATGAACGATCTCAGCCTGACACCCCCACCACCAACCACGCCCCCACCCCACGCCCCCACCCCACCTTCTCTTAGTTGTCAACCCACACATCTGTTTTTCAATTACTTTCATACTTAGATTGTAAGTAGGATTTAGTATTATTGGTCACAACTCCTACCAGCAGCTGCAGTATTGTTTGCTGTACTACCTGATCATGTCGCTTATCACCTGTTAACGATCATTGCACATCTAAAGCTAAAGCTAATATATTGGTCTGTTGATGCTTTCCGATTAATGTAACTGAATAGTTACTGCCAGCTCCAAGTTTTTGACATTGAGATTTGTTCGTATAGGGCAGTGATTTCCAAAGCAGGCAGTGGAATGATTGGTGGGGAGGCAGTGAGAAAAAAGTGGGAAGCCAGAGTGGGGTTGGGTGGTTGATTTTGTTTAGTGGCATATCAACACCTCTGTGGGTTATTTAATGACAACATCTAAATATTTTGTACATAATTTTATTCTTTCAGTGTAAAGTGGCATTCTCACCTTGCTTGGAGTGAAATGATTAAAAAAAAAAAAAAGAGTGGCTTATCATCAAATTGATTGAGATACATTGTTTGATCCTCACTGGGTGTTCCATACTTTTGACCTTATGCCACATCTAAACCGTGCTTGGTAAATCAATATATATATATATATATATATATATATATAAATAAAAAGAAAGAACAGTAAGGTATAAAATCCGGTGTTCTTATAGATATTTTTATTTTTAAACAATTGTGCTCAATGTAAATTTACAGAGCATTAATTTTTTTAAAAATTGGTTTTAAAATTGTAATTAAATAAAACGTACTCTAACGTTAAAACCTCTCTCAAAGCAATTCAAACACTTAAAAGAATCCAATAGAACACCTAAAGTTAAATGAAATTAATATGATAAGTTAGAGTATGTAGGACATTAAATGACCCATGTCCTTTGTACATACATGAGAAAAATTTATATTACTAAATTTATAAAAAATAAAAGTTTACTGAATTAGTGAAATAATTCAGCTATCTTTGCCGTCATTGTCATAAAGTTTACTTATAATAAAAAATTTAAAAAAATGTAACCTGGTAATATACATACTTATACTCGATAAGAAAAAATAATTTTACATACTGTAAGTAATTCTAATACATTTACTTGGTTTTAAAAAGAAATATAGTATATTAAATATTAAAAAATTAAAATTAAAAATTTTTTAGAAATGTAGTTAAAACATATTCTAGCCTAAACAGCCCCCTAAATCTTTAAGTATACAAATAGAAAAAATACCATAAGAATTTTTGCTGTTAAAAATAAAATTTTTATAAAAAAAACCCAGATGACATGCATTTAGCAGATGTCAGAATTTGTTGAAAAATACATCCCTACCCATCCCTAAACATAACCCCGCTTTCAAATGTAACTATTAACTGATACAACGAAAATTAAAAAATTGAACACGCTACTACCCCTTGTCTAGATGAATGGATTTCTCGGTATCCTTGGAAACACTCAATTATGAATCTTTGCCATGCCTTTAAAACTGTAAATTTAAAAAAAACAAGTTACTCCAAAATTCGCTTGATGAGGAAATGGAACTAATGTCTTTAATTTAATAACAAAATTAAATTCGAAGGTTTTAGCTTCCATTTTTGAAACAGGGTTATCACTGTGTAATGAAAAAAAACATATTTTAAATCAATTAATTTATAATATATATATATATATATATATATATATATAAATAAAGGGAAGAGGTTATAGTAGTTCCGAGAGAAAAGTGTGTATAATAAAAGAAGTGAGAAACCGCAAATGTTTTTGGTTGTAATGTGGATTTTTTAAAAAAATCTTATGCTTTATTTTCCATAATTTTGCTACATGGGTTTCCGGTCTCACAACCTTCATCAGACAAAGTGTGGGGATTTCCACATATTAAAAATAATTAATTTTTTTCTTATATTTTTCGATGTTAAATATTCTCAATATGAGACATTCTTTTTTTAGTGTGTTAGTGACCCAAATGTCTTTCTTGAACTGGTAGTGAAAAGTTCTGCATGAAGGGCTATAAAACTTTAGGATTGGTCCAAGAAATGATGAAGGAGTTATCGGCATTCTCATTTTTAATATATATATATATATATATATATA
Source organism: Acanthosepion esculentum (assembly GCA_964036315.1). Lineage (NCBI taxonomy): Eukaryota > Metazoa > Mollusca > Cephalopoda > Sepiida > Sepiidae > Acanthosepion > Acanthosepion esculentum. The sequence goes on from OZ038509.1 coordinate 26,580,297, forward strand.
TATATATATATATATATATATATATATCTTTTAAGCATTTCCCCCAAAGCAAGGTGGGATGCCACTGGCACGCAAAGGGTTACAGATTGGGAACGAGAGAAAAGAAGCTATTGGAGTAGAAGAGATGGCCACATTTAACTGTTTCGACAGTGAAAGGGTGATGCTAGCCTAGTAGCATGCTTAAATTCTGCACTCTGGGAAACTAGTGAAAGTAGCTCATTGGAGCAGTTACTGTGAAAGCATTTTTAGAAAAGACGGAGATGACAGCACGTCTGTAAGAGAACAACTGTAGACAAGATGCCAGATCAAGACCAATCACATTGCACATCCGTCTCTGGATTTTGTCGAGGACCTTAAAGCGAACAGTGGGGGCTCCAGGCTATATATGGCAGCAGTATTTCATGTAAGGGCAAATGGTTGATTTATAGATTTGAGGGATGGACTCGGACAAGAAAAATTTTCTAGCGTGACACAGGGAACCAACTTTCCTTGCGATGGATGAAGCAACATATATATGTCTTGTCATTACATCCATATGTTTCTACCCATCTTTGGTGCCATTTTCTGTTGAGTCTTCTTTGTTTGTCCGCACTAAAATCTAAAGTCAATAATTTTAAGGTTTTTTTTTTCTCTTGTAGAAAAGAACTTCAATATATGGTGTTAGTTTGAAGTGAAGTTTTAACAATTTAATTTTGATGTTTCAACATTTTTTCCTGAACATTCAGTTTTGTACATATTTTCAATTGAGATTCAATCTAGCTATTAAAATTTTTGTAACTAATGATGTCTGTTGATTTCAATTAGTAGGAACGACTGCAAAAACATCCCTCTACCCAAATTTATAGACAAAGCACACAGATGCATGCTGGGATTTCTTCCTAGCCAATAAGATAGGCCACTTCTCAGTCTCATCCACCATATTTCTGTTCTTTCTTGTCTTGAATTCAGAATGTTGCAATCACTTATCTGTACCCCTTTTGTGTGTTAGCATCATTCTTAGTTTGTGAACGTTTTTTCCTCATTATGGTCGCTTTGCCTACTTTTGTCTTGCATAGATTGTTTGCTTAGTATAATTTTTGCTCTTTTCTTTTCTTTGTTATAGGCCAACCTAAAAGACGTATGCTTTACCATTCTACTTTTTGAGGATGTTGATCCAAAACAATGAGACCTGACTCTCAATAGTTACAAGGATAACAATACAGTGTTGAGTCTATGAGATAGATGCTCTTTAACTTTGGGAAGGGTCATTAATAAACCAAATTTTCAGCTCATCCATTCTTCAGAAAATAAAGGAATTGTCTCTCAGAAAAACAATAAATATGATGGAAAATGTTTATTTTAAAAATTGTTGATTCCAATTCGTAGGAAGGACTGCAAAAACATCTCCCTACCCAAATTTATAGACAAGGCACACAGATGCATGCTGGGATTTCTTCCTAGCCAATAACATAGGCCACTTCTCAGTCTCATCCACCATATTTCTATTCTTTCTTGTTCTGAATTCGGAATGCTGCAATCACTCATCTGTACCCCTTTTGTGTGTATTAACACCATTCTAAGTTTGATAACTTTTTGTCTTATTACTGTTGCTTTGCCTACTTTTGTCTTGCATGTACAGTGTAACCCGGATATAAGAGAAGCCCGGATATAAGAGAGATGTTCTCTGGTCCCAAATTAGAACCTGTGTTAATGTAAACAAAATAGACCAAACCCGGATATAAGATAAACCCAGATATACGAGACTTCTTCTCCGGTCCCGACAACTCTCTTATATCCGGGTTACACTGTATAAGAGAGTTGTCGGGACTGGAGAAGAAGTCTTTTATATCCGGGTTTCTCTTATATCCGGGTTTGGTCTATTTTGTTTACATTAACACAGGTTCTAATTTGGGACCAGAGAACATCTCTCTTATATCCGGGTTTATCTTATATCCGGGTCTCTTATATCCGGGTTACACTGTATTGTTTGCTTAATATTATTTCTACTCTGTTCTTTTCTTTCTTTTGTTATTGTTGATTACAAACTTTGTCAATTCTCTTTGTTCGGCATTTTTGCTAATTACATTTAATCACAGCCAATTACTATTGACTGTCAAATTTTGAAAATATGAAAACGATTCACAGAAGAGAGAATGGTATTTTAAAACATTTTTTTTCTTCATCCCCACCAGGCCCTAAATTTTATAATCAGAGGGAAAGATTAATTCTTTAATGTCTCCCCAGCCTGGGTTAGGGATTCCTTTTCTATTAAAAAACACTGGACATGTTGGTTCTTTTTTACAGCTACAAAGGAAAATGTAAATCCCACTACATTTTTTTTGCTTGTTCATTAGATAGAAAAATTTATTTTGGGGGGAATATTTAATCCTAATCTCATTAACAAAACAAAATGACTGCAATTCTGTTGATTCTTTTGATGTTTGTTTCAAATTTTTATTACTCATTTGCTTTCAGCTTTAGTGACCTTGTTTTGTAAACTTCTCTCAAGAAAAAAAAAACAAAGAAACTGGGTTTGCGAGGAAATACTAATTTCCATTAACCCATTAGCATTCATAGCACCCAAACCCACCCTGTAAATATCAGCTCACAATGTTCAACCCATTTAAACCTCCCCCTGTACAATCTGCCATAATACAAGATACAGCAGAAATACCTCCCACATATACATCCCAGAAATACCCCCACCCACATAATGGTAAGATATTAGCTAGATGAAGACACAATTGCCACTAATTAGATGGGAAATATTTCTGCAGCACCCTGTATATGATAACATCATTGTAAATAACACAGGAAGTCACGCAAGTGGTGAGACTTTGACCACAAACAGTGAGACTTTGAAAGCCGATATCTATGGGTTGGGTTTCAATGTGTTGAATGTTAAAGGGCTGAACTATCTTCATTATTCTGTTTTTTTCTTTGGGGGGTCCTCTTCTTTGTTTTTATCTCAACATGTGGGTTGGCATGTTCTTAATGTGTACAATGTATCAAGTCATTTTTGGATGCCACTCTACACATTATTCATGCCACTATCTTCATCTTTGCTGTATTCATGACAAATATTATTAATAGGGTTGGTTACATGCTAACTGTGCTCACATCCATTGTTTGGTTTTATCAAATTTCAGCAAACATCAGTGAATGTTAACAAGTCTATGATGTGCTTTATACAAACTTCTATATGTAATGCTATTTTGATACAGTTGATCAACTACAACAAAGCTATAAAAAAAATTATGGGCCGTTGACAAGAATTTTCTACTTCCAAATCAAACTTTGACCTCTGACATAACAGATCAGCATAATAGAAGAGGAGTCATTACTTTTGGAGTAACTCTCAAACTTTGTATAAAAGCAAGAGAAATAAGATGAAAGAAATCCTAGTCAAAAATGAATAATAATTGCCAAGGCTTCATCTATTAAATTCAGACAACTTAAGACTATTACTACTTGGTGGAAAAGCAAGAGAAATAAGATGAAAGAAATACTAGTGAAAAATGAATAATAATTGCCAAGGCTTCATCTAAGAAATTTGAGGGCTTGTGATTTTGTTTCATTTGTTATCAGTCTGCTGTAATAATTTTTTATTTATTTTCTTTACAGATGGCCTTTCGAGTGCGGAGTTCCAAGTACCGCCATGTCTTTGGCAACCCATCTCGGAAGGAACTTTGTTATGAAAATGTTCGTATCACCAAAAATGCCCATGACAGCAATTTCTGTGCAGTCAACCCTAAATTTCTGGCAGTCGTTACCGAGGCTTCTGGTGGGGGAGCATTCCTTGTTCTCCCCCTTGAGAAGGTAAATATTTGTTCTTTTCTTTCAATTCAACAAATAAAAAAAAGGTTATTTTCTTTATTTTCCTCACAAAAAAAAACTAGTAATTAGGATAATAGTTAACAATAAAGCAATGGCGGATGAAAATATATCCCCTGATTAATAAAATATCATCAGCATACTGTAGAGAGATTGTGTGGTTTGAAAGTTTAAAAAAAAGGAAAGCTGAGATTAAGTGTGATGAGTTAGAAGCCATTGTCAAAATGCAAGATAAATAACCTGAACAGAATGAATAAAATTTGCAATGAAAACATCAATTGCTATCTTCTTTTTACCTGAAACCTGTTTCTTTATTGTCATTTCCTCAATTCTTACTAAAGTTTTCTCATTCTCTTTCACTCCCTGAAGCGTTAGACGCCATTGTCAAAATGAAAGATAAATAACCCGAAAAGAAGGAATAAAATTTGCAATGAAAACATCAATTGCCATCTTCTTTCTACCTGAAACCTGTTTCTTTATTGTCATTTCCTCAATTCTTACTAAAGTTTTCTCATTCTCTTTCACTCCCTGAAGAGTTAGAAGTCATTGTCAAAACACAAAGATAAATAACCCGAAAAGAAGGAATCAAATTTGCAATCAAAACATCAATTGCCATCTTCTTTCTACCTGAAACCTGTTTCTTTATTGTCATTTCCTCAATTCTTACTTAAGTTTTCTCATTCTCTTTCACTCCCTAAAGACTTAGAAGCCATTGTCAAAATGCAAGACAAATAACCCGAACAGAATGAATAAAATTTGCAATGAAAAGAAAAAAAGGTCAAAAAGGGTGAGACAGCAAGAATCATGCAAGCAAGCAAGCAAACAATAGATTTAAAGCAAATCAAAATCGGTTAAGAAGCCAAAAGAATTTACAAACTATGAGTTGGTTTTCTACACAAAAGCAAGGTCGGAGAAGTGAACACAGTAGATCTGTCTAGTAGTTAAGGCAGATCTGGACTGAGTCATGGCTAAACACAACCTCTCCCCCATTTTACTTGCTAAGAAAAAATATCCCTGCATGCACTTTCTGTCCTTCTGACTATAAGAGGAGTATAGGATTTAGTTGGACAAACAGATCAGTACTTGACCGTATTGCAAGTTGAGTTTGCTCTGACAACTTGTCTATCTGGGCCAGTTCATAACTGGATGCTAGTTGGGATCTTCTTTGTGAGGGTGAATTATTTGGGATGAATTAGCAGAAGATATCTGATGAGTTAGAAGCCATTGTCAAAGTGCAAGATAAATAACACAAACAGAATTAATAAAATTTGCAATGAAAAGAAAAAAAGGTCAAATAGGATGAAACCACAACAAGCTTGCAAACAAGCAAACAATAAAGTTAAAGCAAATCAAAATCGGTTAAGAAGGCAAAAGAATTCACAAACTATGAGTTGGTGTTTGTACACAAAATCAAGGTCGGACAAGTGAATGCAGTAGGTCTTGTCTAGTAGTTAAGGCAGATCTGGACTGAGTCATGGCTAAACGCAAACCATCCTATTTTATTGGCTAAGAATTTTTGTGTCCTTCCAACTATAAGAGGTGGAGGGGGAAAACTTCTGCATTCATTCTCCGATGTTAGGGAAATCAACAGAGTGTATCAATGCAAATCTCCTCTGCTTCTCCAAGGATCACTCTTATCTTTCCTTATTCTCAAATCTTCTCCCTCTGTGTCTCATGTGTCCCTTTTTTCTTCTCCAACTAGTACATTCCTTTATCAAGTTCACCGAAACGAATAAAAAATCCCAACTCCTATTTTCAGTTGAGTTCTATAGTTTCTTTCTTCCTTCCCATAATTTGTCTCTTTTCCTGGTTGGCCATAATGTCTCTCTATAAAAGAAATTCCTGACATTGCTTCTTCTTCCTCCTCACCACAAGATAAGCAACATACTATTTTTTTTCTTGTTCCTTTCATTCAAACTACAGATTTTAAATTTGATTTTAGACTTCTACAATAAATCACTCTGTCAGTGGGCCTAGAATATTTTTTTAATCATTTCACCCCAAGCAAGGCAATAATGCCACTAAGACCCAAGGTGATTTGGGGAATACGTTACAGAGGAGAAAGGCCAATAGAAGAAAAGCACACTATTTACATTATTCGGACTATTGTCCTCATCTTTATTGCCATATTTATCACAACATTTCGGCCCTTCAGTATCTGTCTATATTTCTGAGATGAGGTATTATGTACGCTATTTATATTATTCAGACTATTGTCCTCATCTTTGTCGCCATATTTATCACAACGTTTCGGCTTTTCAGTATCTGTCTATATTTCTGATATGAGGTATTATGTACGCTATTTATATTATTCAGACTATTGTCCTCATCTTTGTTGCCATATTTATTACAATGTTTCAGCCCTTCAGTATCTGTCTATATTTCTGAGAACAGGTATAATGTACACTACTTACATTATTCAGACTATTGTCTTCATCTTTGTTGCCATATTTATCACAATGTTTCAGCAATTGTACGCTCTAGCCTTCTTCAGGTGGTTGGAATGTTGAACTGAACCCTTTATTTCGCTTGCTGGGGTAGACTGATCTAATTCCACATGCCATGTCTAATAGATGTCAGTTATCAGTTATCTCATGTTAATTCCCCTCTCCAAGTTCTCCACTGCCTTAGCCAGGTATTGAACTCACACTCTTTGGGTCCTGTCACTGGATCTAACTAACGCCATGTGTCCTTGAGGCAGTGGAGAACTTGGAGAGGGGAATTAACAGGAGATAACTGATAACTGGCATCCATTAGACATGGCACATGGAACTAGAACAGTCTACCCCAGCAAACAAAATAAAGGGTTCCGTTTAACATTCCAACCACCTGAAGAAGGCCAGAAATACAATGGCCGAAACATCGTGATAAATATGGCAACAAAGATGAGGACAATAGTCCGAATAATGTAAATAGCGTACATCACACCTCATCTCAGAAATATAGACAGATACTAAAGAAAAACTTTCAAGAAGACAGAAAATAGCGACTGACATTGTATTTAAATTTGTGAAGATTGTAAGTAGCACGGAAGGAAGAAATTGGAAGAGAATTTCACAGGTGTGAAGTGCAAAGAAAGAAACTATTAGAATAGAACTTATGGTTACATCTAGCTAGTTCAACAGTAAAACAATGAGACCTAATTGCCAATCGAGTAGTATGCTTTGTGCAGTTGAAATACCAGGGAGCAGAGTTCATTACAATTACCATGAAAATATTTATAGAAAAGACAGAGGGAAGCCACAACACAGCAGTGAGAAAGTGACTGAAGTCAAGATGCCAGGACAGGACCAATAACATTACAGACCCATCTTTGAATTTTGTTGAGAATCAATCTCCTCCCCCCCCCTCAATCGAAGGAGAGACATATACAATACCTGACCTGATATGGCAGCAATATTCAATGCATGCATGAATGGTATGCTGACTACATGTTACAACCCACAAAAGTATCTACCTACCAAGTAAATACTTATAAATTGAGAAATAAACAAACAGTATTTACCTATTCTTAAACAAAGTAAATTACAGATTCAAATAAACAACCAATATTTACCTATTTATTATTTAAATATATTTTATTATAATAGTAATTGCTATATTTGACATGGTAAAAAAAAAAAGTTCCCCATGTCAGGGAAATATAGCACCTCCAGTGGAGGAAAATGTATACCCCTTTGGAAATAGTTCATTAATGTTTGGTCCTACCAGCACCCAAATCTTACCTGTGGGCCCAAATAGCTGTGTGCAGCCAAAAGCGGCCACACCCCAGTTAACCACTTTGACTGATCGACAAACCAGGTAAGGGTAGTCAATGGGACCAAACCCTTGAGAATTTTGGGTCTGTCATCCTTATTATATGTAAATACTGATTCCTGGTGGAATGGACGAATGAGTTTTCCTATAGATACAATAAACATGCATGCAGTGTCCGCAAGTGCCATAGGGTGCATCAGAGCATTGACAAGATACACGAAAGTCCTGGTCATCTGCTGCAACCTGGAAATTTCATGTTGTAATGGTTTCTCATGAAGACTCCCCAGGGCCAAGAGATTGGGATTACCACAAGGCAATGATTTTCCCACTATAAATTCTTTCCGCACAGATCCACTGATGAATTACAAAATAAAGTCTTCTTCAGACCAGGACACCCATGATGATCGTTATTGTTAATGTCTTCTTGTGCCTAAAATATAAAATTCTCTAAACAACATCAACTCTAGAAATAAACAGTAAGTTTTAATTAATAATAGTCCTTAAAAAAAAGTAAAGTAATGCTGACAATTTGTACTTGCCAAAGAAAAGCCATAAAATGTTTCCATTAAGGAATTAGATAAGATGTAGTGAGTCGAACCAGAATTTTCATTTTAAAAAAAATGCCATTCTAATTAAAAGAGAAAGCAATTTAATAAGGTGAAAATGTATAGAAAGTGCTTTAATTGCTAGATCAGTAACTTTACATCCAAGTTTGTAGAACATTTCAACTTTCTTGGCAGATTTATCAAAACGCGATAGCAAGAATGATGGAAACATGAACAAAAATAAAAAGAAACTACATGAAAATGGTTAGACTATCAACACACACACACACATATACACACATATATATATACACATATATATATATATATATATATATATATATATATAATATATTGAAGTCAGCACCCAGCTATGACAGTCTGTTTCATGCTTAATAACAATTGTCAGTCAATTTTTATCATTCATATATATATATATATATATATATATATATATATATATATATGATATCATTACTCTATATCTAACAATGATAACATCAAATCAGCTAATGAATTTCTCCAAATCTTTAAAACTACACAAACAAACTAAGGCGTTCTAGCGTTACTTCACATACAAAATGTCCCTGTTGATGAAACCATTGATATAATCTTTAACTCTGTATATAAAAATAATTCAGTTCCACCTCCATCCATCAAACCTAATATTCTCAAAAAATTATTGCATGTCTGCACAACCAAAGTCCCCTTCTATGACTACAATGGCAAAATTTACACACAAATGAATCGGGTAAGCATAGGAAATCCACTGAGTCCGTGCTTTTCTAATTATTACATGTCTTATATAGAAAACAAGACATCTAAAAAAAAAAAGTTACAAAACTGAAAATATGTCCGCTAAACACAGTACATTGACAGTCATTTTTAATGAAACTTATTTAAAAGAGGGATTGCTGTCTAAATAAACATACATACATACATATATATATATAATATATATATATATATATATATATATATATATATATATATATATATATATATATATATATATATATATATATATATTATATAATATCTCTAATTTGATGGTGTAAAATTGTGGAGGATGGGCACTAAAGTAAGTGTTAGTCTGTATAGGTAATGGGTTGCAAAACATTCCAAACAATTCAAACATTCCTACAAGGAAGATGAGGATAGTCAAAAATATTAAATTTTCTTCAATGGCCAAAATGCTGTGAATAATGGCCACAAAGATGAGGACAACAGTCAGAACAATTTTAATAATTACAATACTTCGTCTCAGAACAATAGACAAATAACAGCAACTCATCTGAAAGTCTTTGATAAAAACAACAATGAAGATGAAGATAGTCCCAACCATTCATTCAATATTAACAACAATTCATCTGAAAGTCTCTGACAAAAACAACAATGAAGACAAGGATAGTCCAAAACATTCATTGAATATTAACAACAATTCATCTGAAAGTCTCTGACAAAAACAACGATGAAGACGAGGATAGTCCAAAACATTCATTGAATATTAACAACAATTCATCTGAAAGTCTCTGACAAGAACAACGATGAAGACGAGGATAGTCCAAAACATTCATTGAATATTAACAACAATTCATCTGAAAGTCTCTGACAAAAACAACAATGAAGATGAGGATAGTCCAAAACATTCATTGAATATTAACAACAATTCATCTGAAAGTCTCTGACAAAAACAACGATGAAGATGAGGATAGTCCAAAACATTCATTGAATATTAACAACAATTCATCTGAAAGTCTCTGACAAGAACAACGATGAAGACGAGGATAGTCCAAAACATTCATTGAATATCAACAACAATTCATCAGAAAGTCTCCGACAAAAACAACAATGAAGATGAGGATAGTCCAAAACATTCATTGAATATTAACAACAATTCATCTGAAAGTCTCTGACAAAAACAACAATGAAGATGAGGATAGTCCAAAACATTCATTGAATATTAATAACAATTCATCTGAAAGTCTCTGACAAAAACAACAATGAAGATGAGGATAGTCCAAAACATTCATTGAATATTAACAACAATTCATCTGAAAGTCTTTGATAAAAACAACAATGAAGACGAGGATAGTCCAAAACATTCATTGAATATTAACAATTCATCTGAAAGTCTTTGATAAAAACAACAATGAAGACGAGGATAGTCCAAAACATTCATTGAATATTAACAACAATTCATCTGAAAGTCTTTGATAAAAACAACAATGAAGATGAGGATAGTCCAAAACATTCATTGAATATTAACAACAATTCCTCTGAAAGTCTCAGACAAAAACAACAATGAAGATGAGGATAGTCCAAAACATTCATTGAATATTAACAACAATTCATCTGAAAGTCTCTGACAAAAACAACAATGAAGATGAGGATAGTCCAAAACATTCATTGAATATTAACAACAATTCATCTGAAAGTCTCTGACAAAAACAACAATGAAGATGAGGATAGTCCAAAACATTCATTGAATATTAACAACAATTCATCTGAAAGTCTCTGACAAAAACAACAATGAAGATGAGGATAGTCCAAAACATTCATTGAATATTAACAACAATTCATCTGAAAGTCTTTGACAAAAACAACAATGAAGACGAGGATAGTCCAAAACATTCATTGAATATTAACAACAATTCATCTGAAAGTCTTTGATAAAAACAACAATGAAGACGAGGATAGTCCAAAACATTCATTGAATATTAACAACAATTCATCTGAAAGTCTTTGATAAAAACAACAATGAAGACGAGGATAGTCCAAAACTTTCATTGAATATTAACAACAATTCATCTGAAAGTCTTTGATAAAAACAACAATGAAGACGAGGATAGTCCAAAACATTCATTGAATATTAACAACAATTCATCTGAAAGTCTCTGACAAAAACAACAATGAAGACGAGGATAGTCCAAAACATTCATTGAATATTAACAACAATTCATCTGAAAGTCTCTGACAAAAACAACAATGAAGACGAGGATAGTCCAAAACATTCATTGAATATTAACAACAATTGATCTGAAAGTCTCTGACAAAAACAACAATGAAGACGAGGATAGTCCAAAACATTCATTGAATATTAACAACAATTCATCTGAAAGTCTCTGACAAAAACAACAATGAAGATGAGGATAGTCCAAAACATTCATTGAATATTAACAACAATTCATCTGAAAGTCTCTGACAAAAACAACAATGAAGATGAGGATAGTCCAAAACATTCATTGAATATTAACAACAATTCATCTGAAAGTCTGTGACAAAAACAACAATGAAGATGAGGATAGTCCAAAACATTCATTGAATATTAACAACAATTCATCTGAAAGTCTCTGACAAAAACAACAATGAAGATGAGGATAGTCCAAAACATTCATTGAATATTAACAACAATTCATCTGAAAGTCTTTGATAAAAACAACAATGAAGACGAGGATAGTCCAAAACATTCATTGAATATTAACAACAATTCATCTGAAAGTCTTTGATAAAAACAACAATGAAGACGAGGATAGTCCAAAACATTCATTGAATATTAACAACAATTCATCTGAAAGTCTTTGATAAAAACAACAATGAAGACGAGGATAGTCCAAAACATTCATTGAATATAAACAACAATTCATCTGAAAGTCTTTGATAAAAACAACAATGAAGACGAGGATAGTCCAAAAATTCATTGAATATTTACAACAATTCATCTGAAAGTCTCTGACAAAAACAACAATGAAGACGAGGATAGTCCAAAACATTCATTGAATATTAACAACAATTCATCTGAAAGTATTTGATAAAAACAACAATGAAGACGAGCATAGTCCAAAACATTCATTGAATATTAACAACAATTCATCTGAAAGTCTCTGATAAAAACAACAATGAAGACGAGGATAGTCCAAAACATTCATTGAATATTAACAACAATTCATCTGAAAGTCTTTGATAAAAACAACAATGAAGATAAGGATAGTCCAAAACATTCATTGAATATTAACAACAATTCATCTGAAAGACTTTGATAAAAACAACAATGAAGACGAGGATAGTCCAAAACATTCATTGAATATTAACAACAATTCATCTGAAAGTCTCTGACAAAAACAACAATGAAGACGAGGATAGTCCAAAACATTCATTGAATATTAACAACAATTCATCTGAAAGTCTCTGACAAAAACAACAATGAAGACGAGGATAGTCCAAAACATTCATTGAATATTAACAACAATTCATCTGAAAGTCTTTGATAAAAACAACAATGAAGACGAGGATAGTCCAAAACATTCATTGAATATTAACAACAATTCATCTGAAAGTCTCTGACAAAAACAACAATGAAGACGAGGATAGTCCAAAACATTCATTGAATATTAACAACAATTCATCTGAAAGTCTCTGACAAAAACAACAATGAAGACGAGCATAGTCCAAAACATTCATTGAATATTAAGAACAATTCATCTGAAAGTCTTTGATAAAAACAACAATGAAGACGAGGATAGTCCAAAACATTCATTGAATATTAACAACAATTCATCTGAAAGTCTTTGATAAAAACAACAATGAAGACGAGGATAGTCCAAAACATTCATTGAATATTAACAACAATTCATCTGAAAGTCTTTGATAAAAACAACAATGAAAATGAGGATAGTCCAAAACATTCATTGAATATTAACAACAATTCATCTGAAAGTCTCTGACAAAAACAACAATGAAGATGAGGATAGTCCAAAACATTCATTGAATATTAACAACTCATATCAAAGTTTCCTACACAACCATGTTGCTTAATGTTGTTTCTCCATCTTAATGCGCAGCCAGTGCAGTTAAAAGGTCATTGAAGGAGCTCATTCAATCTCATCTGATATTATACAGTTTAGTTTGCCAAGAGACTTGTAAAAACTAATAAAGTATAGCTCATTATATTTGCTTAATGAACTGTGCTTATGACTGAATTCTTACATTTGATATTGTTCTGATTTAATATTTCTATGATAATCTGTTTTCATTATGTTCCTATTTGTCCATTGTCTTCTCATTACACAATTTGTTAAGATACTGAATGAAAGCTTATTTATATTAAATCTGACCAACAATTGTAAGATTTTGCTTCATAATTCATTAGCACATCTCGGGGGTTAACTTTCAGTTTTTCTGAGCCATAAATAGTTATTAGTCATTTACATTATTTATAATCGAACTATTGTCCTCATCTCTCTTGTTATCACAACATTTCAACTGTTAGTCTCTCAGGCCTTCATCATCTCTCTCTTGATCCTGGTAACCTACAAGGAATTTCAAACTGAACCAATTGTTTACACTATATTCAGACTATTGTCCTCATCTTTGTTGTTGTTATCATGTTTCAGCTATTGTGCCCTCTGGCTTTCATCAGATTTATATTGATCAGAATAAAGTCTAGGGATATTGTGTAATTCTTATTTTTATTTAGTCCTGTTCTGTTATTGTTCACCCATTCATTATTAATGTCTCTGTTCCTAATTCTTCCAAGTCCTGTAAGCCTTTGTGTCTTAGTGGCTTTGCTGCCTTGCATGCGGTGATACCAATTTTAAAAAAAGAAATATTCTTGGACATGTTAGGCATAATTCAGCAGAAATTTCTCCATAGAGTGACGCTGCTTCTGAATATTGTCTTGATATCTGCACCAAAGATTAGTAAATAGTTTTCAAAGTGTTGGTGCTCTCATCAACATTGTGCAGCATTTTCTGGCTTTATTTCTGGGATGAGGAATTACTATTATTTACAATCAGACTAATGTCATCACCTTTGTTATTAAGATCACAATGTTTCAGCTGATGTACCCTCTAGCCTTCTTCAGGTGTCTGTTGATCCAGTTAACCTTCAAGTAATTTCTGTTAGTTCCAATCTAATAGGGAATGACTGCAAAACACTTTTCCCCTCCCCAATTTATAGGCAGAAGCATACAAATTCATGCTGGGATTTCTTGCCAGCCAATAAAATAGGCCGGTTCTCAGTTTTATTTGACTCAGTTCTAGTCTTGTCTTGAAGTCAGAACGCTACATTCACTTGTCCAAACTTGCTTTTGTGTGTTAACGCCAATTCTTAGTTTGTGAACTTTTTACCATATTATTGTTGCTTTGCCTTATTACTGTTAATTTGCCTTGTATATATTGTTTGCTTGCTTTATATTATTTTTTACCCTTCTTTTCTTTTTCTTGTTGCAAACTTTGTCAACTCTATTTGTTGGACATTTCTGCCATTTATTTACATTTAACCATAGCCAGTCACTCTACAATTTCAAACTGAACACTTTATTTAATCTATAGGAGAAGAATGTTCTCATTGTTTGAATGTATACCATAATTTGAGGGAACAAATTTGAAATAACACAAGGTGATTTGCTTTGTTTTTTTTTTAAGTTATGACCCATAATCTGTTATGTAATTCTGGTTATTTTGGGGTAATACCTCATACCAGTAAATTAAATCTCTGGGATAAATTTGAATAAGAAATCAGATAAGTTTTTATAAATTTACAATAAAAAATGGCACAAACCCAAACATTTATATTGATTTTGTTCTAGGAATCCTCCATAACTTAGATTTCATATTTTGAATTAAAACCTTATCTAAATATGTTTTCTTCACTTCAGACCGGACGAGTGGACATAAATGCTCCAAGGGTGACTGGTCATGCTGGCACAGTACTTGATATTAAATGGAATCCATTTGATGACAATGTGATAGCCTCGGCTGCAGATGACAACACAGTAAGTAATAATTTCTTCTTTTTAATTTTCAGCTTTTTTTTCCTTCTCCTAGATGAGAACATTATTTAGTAAAAAAAAAAATGGGAAAACTAATAATAATAATAATAATAATAATAATAATAATAATATGAACATTTCTTTTAATAATAATTTAAAAATAATTCAGCAGACAATGTTATTTTATTTATGGTAACTAGATTTTTAGTGATTTCTTACTTGTTTTCCATCGTTTGATACTGTGTATCTGAAAAATGGTGGTTTTATTGCAACTGTCATTGCATTTTAACCTCTTGGCTAGGATCAAAGATCAGGATATTAGACTGAACGTAAATAATGTAAACTAGCCAAATCCCTATCTTATGAACATTTCTCTTAATTTAAAAATAATTCAGCAAACGATGTTAATTTATTTATGGCAACTGGATTTTTTATGATTGCCTTACTCAATTTCCATTGTTCAATACCGTGCATCTGAAAAATGGCTGTTTTTGTTCCAGTTGCCATCGCTCCTCAACCTTTTGGTCAAGGATAGTACTAATTAATATTTGGCCAAGCTCCAAAGCTCCAAGCTTCTTTGGGAGGGGGCTAGGTTCATTGCCTGGCGCCTGAGGTGTCCCCAAAAAGGAAATGTGCCGAGAGAGCTTTGGCAATTTTCCTGCGGCATTGCTGTTAAATGCACCTTAAACCTCGAACATGTCATTTCAGATGCAATGTGGGCAATCTGGTAAATACAATTGCTTGTAGGCCTTTTGGCTAAGATTAAAGTGTAGTATCTGTCTACCATTCTGACTCAAGCATAAACTCGACCTATGTTTACCTTTTTTGACACTAGTGTTATATGTATATACTTTCTACAACTGAAGTACTTAAAAGAATTTTCTAAATATTTTTAGCAGCCATAATCTTAGTAGATTCTAATTGTTTTTTTTTTTGTTTTTCCACAGGTGAAAACCTGGCGAATTCCTGATCATGGCTTACACAGCAACTTAACTGAATGGATTGTAGACTTACATGGCCACCAACGTAAAGTGACCAATATTGAATGGCACCCAACTGCTTCCAACATTATTCTTAGTGCTGGTATGGACCATAAGGTAAGCACCGTTTATAGACTGAATAATTGTCTTCAGAATCTGATGGTAAGACATTCACCTTAAAAAGAAATAGAGTAGGCATCAAGAAAGATATCAGGCCATAAAAGCGAGACGGCTGATTTGAGCTTTGATCATCAAATGCATCCATACAGCTGTGGCTTCTCCTATGTGCTATGTCCATTTAAGACATTGGCAAACATGGCTCTCCACAATTTCCTTTCATTTATAGCTCTTAATAAATTTTGTCTTTCTGATATTTATCCTAAACTCTGATCTGACATTCATTTACTCAAGCTCATTAGCAAGGTTATGCATTGCTTTCATCTGTCCTGCTTGTCTTCAATCTGTCCTGTGTGTATTAAATTTTTCAAACCCTCTTTCCTCAATATGTGCCTTAGAAATTTCAACTGTCTCTTTCTGATATTAAATATAAGGATCCTTTTTGTTTCCATTTTGTCTAAAATTTTGTTGCCATTCACATGTTCAGTCCATGGTATTCTCAGCATCCTTCTGTAGAACCACATTTCTGCATTTTCAAGTCTCTTCTTCATCTGTGAGGAGATTGTCCAGCATTCTCTGATATTAGATATTGACAGGAAATAAAATTTAGCACTGGACATAGATTTCAACCAAAAACAGTACCGCCTGCTCAGTCAATGAATGTTTCCTTATAAAGAAATAACTAATATTACCATTACCAACTCCCTATACAAATATAAATGTATATATATATATATATGTTAATTTCAATATGAATCAAAATGGAGACACAATATGAGGTAGTCATTGGGCAGTTAGTAAAATTCTGGGTTTGTGTCCTGTTGTATGCTTATACCTGTTACCGTGCCCACAGTTTTGAATTCAGAGTTTTCCTTCTGCTTGATTGGTTGCCATCTAGGTCTCAAAAGTCCTGTCTATTCTGCTATCTAACCCAGCGTTTTGAAAACAGATAATTGATACATCAGTTTTTTTTAAGTTTTTTATCCTTTACTGGCAATGTTGGAAAGACATAAAATAAACCAAGGCAAAATGTCCTGTGAACCAATAAATGGGCTAAGAAAATATTACTTTCAGGACCATTTAATAAAGTGAAACATGCTTCTCTAATGTGAAGCCTGTGCCTGTCTTTTGCTACACAAATACTTAATTCAAGGTATTTGTGTAGCAAAAGACATATATAATATTTTTTTTAAAAATATGATTCCTTCGCTACATAAGAGTTCTCATGTTTCAAAAGCGAGAGCCGAGACCCCTAATATAATTTTTGAAGTTAAGTTGAATTAAGGTCACGCTTCCTCGTCAAGCAAGAATTTGGGAATATTCTCGGCTCTCACTTTTGAAACATGAGAACTCTTATGTAGCAAAGGAATCATATTTTTTTTTTTTAATATTATAATATAAGCTCTACTTCTGTATGGAGCACTGTCTTTTTGAAAATAAAAGCAAAAATACTAAGGAACTCCGGATTATTTACCTGTGTTCTTTCCTATTTTTCTGCATACCTGCACACATATATATATATATATATATATAAAAATGAACATTGAAGTCAACACTCAGAGGCGACAGGCTGTTTCATGCTAGCTTGACGATTGCGTCCAGCATGAAACAGCCTGTCGCCTGAGTGTTGACTTCAATGTTCACGTTTATATTTATATTTACATACACTCTATCTCTGATATTGAGTACTTTATCCCATAAATATAGCACACCTTAAAACTATATTTCTTCATATATATATA